>JAINUG010000218.1:439853-771519 GCA_029706075.1 Aldrovandia affinis
TCACAAAATATTTTTTCTTCTAAAAGTATAATACATTCTGTAGAACAGAGACTTATTTTATGAAAATCTCTTTTATTTTTACAATGCATTTAGACAGACATAATTATCAGGTCATTATAGTAGATGTGTGGCTGAGTGAGAGGGCTGCTAGGGTGACTCAGGGATTCTCTTGAACAATCAATGAATGCAGATATATTAGTTTGTTCAATCATACATGATAAATAAAATAAAATTATGGATATTTATTGAGCACTTTTACTGTATTCTACCCTCTTGTGGCCTTTGTTGTTCTTATTGCATACTGGATTAAATTAGGCCTGGATTCAATCAACAATGTTAATTCAACAATTGTCCTTAACTTTGACTCACAATTAAATGCAAGTGTTATTTATTTATTTTCAAAAACAAGGTTTGAGGAGCTCATCAATTGCCAAACTTAACTCCTCAAACTGAACTGTATTGTACTCACTCTAGTGACTGGCTGATTGGGAGCCTGCAGTCTGCCTGCATCAGCTGTCTCAGCTGCACAGTCCTCAGGTACTGTAGCTGCAGTGTAAACAGGTACATTTAGGGGTCTTTGTGTGTACACGCTCCCAAGTTGTCAGGACGCTGCAGCGATGAGAGATGCTTACATGTTGCAATTGGACCATGCGAATTGGGATGAAAAAGAGGAAAACTATTTAAAAAATAAAACTCAAACAAACCAACTAGATTTCTAAAATAGGGGTGATTCATAGCACATTCTTAAAAAAAAAAAAACGTTTTTCTATTTTCTCTTTTCCCCATTTTTCTACCAGTTTAGTAGCCAATTATATTCAATTTTTTCATGCAAATTATCCCCCTCCCTCATATTGAGAGCTTGCTGCCATAGTCTGGCAGTGACATGCGGCAGAGCTCCGCCTCTTCCGAGCCATTCGGAAGACATCTCACCTGAAGATTGCACCTGGATCCACCATAAATTAATAAATAAATAAATAAAATCTCAATTCACGAGGGGAACAGCATTGCACTGCAGTATACAGCGTAGTAGCTGTATAAGAAAGCTACACATTCATTCAGAGAACAGGTTTACATCCCAATCAGCAGATAATCAAAAGGTATGGTATGCCTGCAGTATTTATTGCTTGTGTTAATTGTGTGTGGAAGCGTTACTCTTTTTGATATGTCCTTTCAGCAACCTCTCAACAGACTGAATGGACATTCCAGTCAGCTCATTAAATAAGAGGGGGGGGGGCAGTGAGAGAGAGAGACTTACACTTCTGCCTGAAGGAGAATACCTTTGCAAGTTGCCAGTGAATCCCCCAGAAGACTCACCATGTGTTCTGCTTTGGCTTTTTTTTTTTATGCCACAATCACATCACCGGTAGCCTATTTTTGTTCAATTGCATCAAATATTGGCACTGTTTAAGACCTATGCTATGGCAGAATAACTATATGTAATATAATAAATAATGAATGTATCCATTTTATATCTGAAGACCTACTGTATTGCCAATCACCAATGTTAATAATGCAGAGATTAATTGCATCAGAAATACATTATCCTAGGTAACAGAATGAATACAATATTTGTGACTTTTGTGACTGTGTACAAGAATGAATAATATGTTGGTTTTCCCCCATCACGTACAACTAAACCCATCTGTGCTGGTTTACTGCTCAAATCATGAAGGGTTGTTGTGCAAGGGTGCGGTATAACTCTCCATAATGTTTGAAAATTCTATGTGTATTTGAAAAAGAGAAAACAAACAAATAGTATTACATTCCATCTGATGCATTATTCATTATATAGTCACTAAAATCTGAACTGTAGAAGCTTTCTTTTTTTTTCTAATAGATTTTTTTCCATGAATGACAACAACTAAGTACTAGAATACTAAGTGATATTGGATTTTTTTTTTGTCCCGGTTTCTGAGATATTTTACTATCCTTTGTAACATTCAAAATTGTCCAGAGAAATGTTATAAAACATTTTTAAAACTAATGAAAATGGCAATAGTTAGCACTCTTTCCACCTTCCCCAACCATTATTTAAACTAACCAAACTTCCCAAAGCAATAATCTACTACAATTGTTTTTACAATAAGTAGCTGCAAGTGACAAGTCATTTTCCAGGAAAATTTCTCACTACAATGAAGTGGACACCTTCAGAAAATGATTCAAGTCTTTAAAGTCAATGTCCATAACTTCCAAAAAAAAGAAAAGAAACAGCGTTCCAAAAAATGACCTACTCTTTATAAGAGCTCATCTCTTGTTCCAATTCAGCCTTCGAGAGCAGCGGCCTGTAAAAATACATTCATAAAAATGAAGGGGGGTTGGTGGCAGCTAAACGGATTTAGTGGTGTTAATCTCTTCATAGTGGAGAGGATATCTAGCATGCTTGTCTCTCTCTTTGTTGACAGAAGTGGCCTCCATTGTGCCAGAACCAGTGGCTCAGGAGCCGGTCCCTTTTGTGGGGCCCCGCTATCGGCCCTCTGCATGTGTGCCACCCTCGCCCTGCACGGGGAAGATAGGCTGGCGACGTGCGAGGAAGATTGAATTCGAGTGTCACTCGGAAACATATGCCGAGATCAGGCCCTGTGCAAAGGAAAGGTTGAAGTGCGGGTAGTCGCCGGCGACGACAATGCCGCTGCACGCTCGCCACCTCTTCTTGGTCTTATTTGACTTTGTGTGCTTCACTGATTTTATTATGACAGCCCGAATACTGAGGAGGGAATTAAACTGTTAAGCAGACATCAGAGGCTGTCTAATGTTTAATGCAAGAGCCGGAGCATGTAAGAACTGATAATGAATACAAACAGGGCGACATCTTATTTGCTGTGTTTTTATTAGGATGACTGGAGAGCTTGACATCCGTAGCTATTCCTTATTATTATTTTTCCCCCTTCCCCACTCTTTTTTTCTGATTGTTTTGGGTACAAATTGTTAGGGGGTCTATCATCAGCTACCAAAAGCTTGATTTTTGTCTCCTTAATGTATCTGTGTGAGGTTTAATACTATAGGAAATCATCACCTTTAATAATTATGTATTGATAGGAGGTAGTCAGGGATGTTAAAAGGTCACCCAGCAAGATGTAATTGCCTTTTTCATACTCCACTACATTTACTAGGACAGAAGCACGACCCTGCTGGCAGGAGCTGTAAATACGCCATCTTGAGAATGTAATGATACATGCCAACCTTTCTTGGCTTGCGCCTGCTGCCCGTTGTCTGCTTGGAGCTGCCATGGAAATCAGCTGTCAGGGTCAGTTTATAACACAGTAAAAGCCTCCAGTATGATCATTGTGAGGTGTAAATGGGCTATGGCTTTATTGAAGAGGAGGGAGTGCCAGTTGGGAACCAGGATGATACCCGCGACATAAAACTAGAAGATCCAACTTGGTGTGGACTGGATTTTAAGCTCATGCAGTGCACTTCTGATGACTGGGTTTTGGGTTTGAGTGCTGGGCAGGGCACCCATGGCTGATATTCTACTGTATAATTTGATAAAAAATGGAAAATAAGTATCAAGTTGGGCAGAAGCTCAGATGATGATTCTTGGTCACCCTAAAGCACAGTTCTACTCTTTTTAAGTTCCAAATTGGGCTGGTTTGCTCTAAATAGTCTCTAGTATCTGTAACAGGAAATGTATTTTTTTTTTTACTTCTGATTTATGCAGAAAATGTAAAAAATGCTTTGCATTGCATTACTTTTGAGCTGGGTACATACAGTATGATACTACAGTAAAATGAAGGTAGAATATTTTTTGTATGTTAATACTACATAATACTATCTTATATATAATTGCTGCAGTGTTATACAATATGTTGCTGTAAGATACATAAACTATTTAAGCATTTATATTCTCAGCACTGTAAATTATTTGTAGTATGTTACAATAAATAACATTAATTTGTTTCATCATTGTACACACAGAGTTTTGAAAAAATTTGCCGTATATGGGTAGAATTCAGTTAAATAATGATTAGGCTTATGTTGTCTACAATCAGACAGTTTTCACATCCGTACATTGTTTGTGTTTTTTTTCCCTCTTTTACAAATATTTACATTTACTCTGGTAGCTGTTAATTCTAGCAAGGACTGAATGTCTCATTTTAGAGGTTTCACAAGCCTCGATGTGTTGACACTAATTACAACGGTTTTAACTCCAATATCCGCTCTCATTTAATCAGTGTTGATCAGGCCTTCTGATGCTCCTTTTAATAATATGCTCATTCTCGCTGATTCCCATCAGGAAAAAGGAAAAACTAAATTTATTAGTAATTAGAATTAGGCTCACAGCATCCTTTCGACAATAGGCTCAATCTAAATAAATCTTGTGTTTTTAATTGTGTTTAAGTGTTTAAGTGTTAAGAAGCTGACAACTGCAGTATTATTATTATTTTAACATATACAAATTCATGATATACTTTATAAGAATAATATTCAAGAATAAGATGTGGTGGACAGGCCAGCTTACTCCTGTGGGTGAGCTGAAACAGAGTTCACAACGTGCCTTGAATTGTTTTCTTTGTTTTTTGTTTTTTTGTGTCTTTCTTTAACCTATTGTTATGTCCCCCCCCCCCCCCCACCACTTCTAGTATGTCAATATGTATTTGTTATGCTAATAATTATCCTAAAGTGTGGCCATTATTTCAATACAGCGAGAGAGGGAGAGAAAGAGAGAACGATCAGCATGATTTCTTTGTTGCCGGCTGCTGCCAACGTAGGCAGAGCCACAGCTCCTCCCTGTGGTATTCAGACTGGATTACTTCAGCTGTGATGACACCAGTTACCACTACTCACTGCCTCAGCAGTTTATCAACCAAGCATACTGTAGCTCATGCTCTTCGTTTAGAATGATGATGATGATGATGACGACGACGACAATGATGATGATGGTGATATAATCATCATAATACTAGCTTGAAAATATTGCTCACTGTATTCCTTCCATGGACAAGCCAAACAGCCTTCCACAGGCAAGTCAAACAGTTTTGTCGACATGATTCTATTTTATATTAGATGCGTTAGAGTGCAGTTCTAATGGATTAAAATGGCATTATATTAATCTGTCTCTGTCCCAAGGCACAAATATCTATTTACCCTTCAATAACTCTAAATTACTATTGTTTTACAACAAAACAAAAAAATTCAAGGAAAGGTTAAATATAGATAAATATAAAATAACCTTCCTCACAATAAATTGTAATTGCTACACAGATACAGTTTCATGTATACCATCTAGCCATTTATCTCAAAAAGAATGAACTGTACATTTTATGTGTCTATGGATGATATTTTAACTCCTGTAATGGACTTGGGTACGAATCAAATGCATATATGTTTTATATCTGCAGAATGTTAAATATTCAATTAAAAATAACCAGCCTTATGTTATGTAGTTTTCACAATATGTTATTTTTATCATACCTGGTCAAGTGGTAGCAATAGTAGTAGTAGTGTTCATGTATGTATTATTTAATTTATTTACATGATAACCATAAAGACCATGGCTTTCTTTCCTTTCCTTTCTAATTAGTGGGCAAGAACAAGAACAGCTCTTAAATGCACCCTACACTAGCATTAGATAATTTAATAATTTCGCACCTACCTGGCTGTGTTTTTATCTAAATTCATGCTTTGGAGAATATGAAGAACCCATGGGCAGGAACTATGGTTGGAACCCTCCCGGATGGTGTCTGGTCCAGTCGGACCCTGTTCTCTAGCCATGTGAAAAGCCACAGGCTCGTAACCAGCTGTGCACACTCTGCTAGCACCATTTCTGGCTTCCCCTTTTCCTCTTCCACCCTGAAAATGAAAGACTGATGCGCAAAGCCATCTTAGATCAGCGGGTCCCCATAGATCGTGGCTTACTAGAGTACCCTCTGCGCTGTCATTTGAACCTGTAACTGCTTTACTGCTACAACAGCATAGCCTCTGATGTGTATTTTTTTCTCATCCCCTTGTACTCTCCTTCCCTTCTTTTAATGGGTGAGTGGATATATTCAGCAGTGGGTACTTGTGACACTGTGCGGATGTGTCTATGATGCACACCAGCTCTGAGGTTTGGAGTCCCTCGCCATATGCTATCTCCCTGGAACACGTCGTCCTGCAGGATTAGAGGAGCTCAAGCTTAAAAAATGCCATTAGGTGGTTAAAAATTAAATATAAAAAAGTATATTGCATAATTATTGAACAACCTTTTTTCCAAGACTGTAGACAAAGATAAAATGCATTGGTGTGTTATATTGTGTAATATTAGCCATGGGCTTTTCTGTGGTGTATTGAAATATATTTTCAGAATGTTTGAAAAAAGGGGGGAAAAAAACATTATATATGAATATACAATATATTAATAAATGGTGCAAGCATATCATATGTATTAGCTCCATTGTTTGTATTATTTTTGAATGTTTTCCAGGTTTTACATTTTCTATGTAATTTTGAATTATATTGTTCCCCCATGTATATATAAAAGCAAAGGAAAATCTAAATATTTAAATAAATGTAGTATTTCAGCATGGACTGTCACCTCAATTTGTATATTGTGCACAGACACATGAACACATGTTCTTGTGGTATTAATATTACTGGATATAAAACAAAAATCTGAAATACAATGATTTTCATCAAAACAGTGTGTTGAAAGACAACAGGGAACCACCTCTATTCGTGGACTTCAATGATAATAACAAACCCCTTCAAATTCTGTGGCACCACTTTAGAATGGTTGCATTCATACACGTATTCATTGATCATTATTTCTCGTTAGGTCCCTGAGACATGATATAAGTGTCAAACATCACTTTCCTCTCTCTCATCTTGAGTTGCACTCTCCCCTATCCCCCCCCACCATTTGTTTGGTTTGGTTTCAGTGCCATATCACTGAGGCCTTTTGAGTGAGAGAGCTTCCTTCATGCCAACTGGTGGAGTTTGGTTAGAGGCTTCCCCTGAGCAAAGTGAACTCTGAATCTTTGCATTTCATACCCTCATACTTCCCCTCACCAGTGTGAAGGGGGGGGTATACTCGAAAAATAGCCAAGGGCTCTACAGCTGATCATTTCTCCAAATCTGCATCTTTCACAGGCCGTAATGGGGATTGCTTTCACAAACGTTCCAAGGCCCTTGGCAGGTATTACACAGTCATCCTAAACTCCCTCCTTCTCCCCTCATCTTCTCCCCCCTGGGAGCCCCTACCCAGCCCTTCTTCCTCACTAACCCCCATGTGAAGGCCCGTGGCAGCTGGGCACTTCTCCTGGCATCTGGCAAACCCTGTGGAGACGGGCAAAATGATCACCTCGGCCAAAATGCAAACCCCCCTGTGGAAAGGCCCTCCCCCATCACTACGCCTGTCTGAATGAGGGCTGCTCCTTTACTTCCTTTCCACAGGTAGACAATTATTTTTGATGGGAACAACTGTCACCATAATGCGCTGCAGTCCCTGTAGTGGGGCTGGCCCTGGTCCATGAGTTACTCACTCATTCACTGCTGAAAACCAACCTGAAAAAAAACCTAGTCTTCATGAATAGAAATACGTCTCGTGTCTCGAACTACCGTATTTGGGAGTGATGCAGTAATTTACGTAATCTGAAGTGAAATGCTTTCTTTGGTTGCTTGTTAATCTCAACACATTTTGCGTGGGTCATAAGGTATTGTTCTGTACTCTGCAAAAATAAATCAATAAGTATATAAATAATAAAGAAGTGTCCTACTGCCATTTTGAATATTTTCTTCAATAAATACCTGGACCTCTATATATATAGATTTTAAAAAAGATAAACGCATTAATTAATGTGTTATTTACATTATTTAACATTATATAAGGTTTACCCAAACTAATAAAATATGTTAAATAGCTATTGCTGTATGCTGTGTTCAGCTTGAAAAGATCAAATAATAAACATTTTCAGACCAAAGTCTCTTATCAATACAATTGAATTTATTTATTTTACATTTATTTTACCAGGTCTCTCATTGAGATTAATTTTTTCAAGATCAACCTGGGGCCATATGTACAAAGATTCTAAGAGTAGGAGTGCTGATCTAGGATCAGGTTTCCCCTGTCCATATCCTAAACATATCCATTATGAGCTAAAAGGCTAAACTGATCCTAGATCAGTCCAAGACAGCAAAATTACAAATTACAAAACATACACTAGTTACATACACAAAGTTTACACAAAGTACTTTAAAATAGAATAGATACACAAAGGGTTATGTAGGATGTGTACAGGACAGTCCAGCCAGCAGATGCAAACATCATTGAGCACTTTGAAAACATCATGATCAAAAATAAACACTTTGATTTGGTATGAGGTCATCTGTCATGGATTTAAATTGCATAGGGGTAACTACAACTTCAAATTTGAGAGTCTGTTGGAGTGAATTCCATGATCGGGTAGCATTAAAACTGAATGTTAAAGTCAAAGAAGTCGAAAACAAAGATTATATGTAATTTCATGATGACATAAGAGAGACCCCAAATAAATATTTTTTTAATCATTGTTTTGTACTAAAATGTATATCAATGCAAACATTCCTGTGAGAAGCAAGAGATCAAAAGAAAAAAGAAAGAAAAAGGCCCCCCCATTCCCAAATCCTGTACTCGTGTATGTGATATAGGTGTCTGGAACGTAAATAATTCCATGTTAAATCTGTCTAAGAACATGTCTTGTTAGAATGAAGATTAATTATACATTATTTTATTGCCAAATAAGGCTATTGTTTTTGTGTTTAAAGGAGCTTTAAATAGCCTTTTGCCTCAGTGTGTTGTACACGCTGTTGCAGACAAAAATTAGCATACCTCCTGTTCGTACACATGTCGTGAAATAACCCCAGGCAAAGAGCAACTGTCCAGGTGGAAGGATTAGTGTTTCTGTCAGGCCTGCTAGAAAAACACTGCTTAAGCCATCTTATGACAATGACATTTTCATTTTATGGCAGACAGTGCATCTCGGCAAGGCAAGCAGGACTTAATTTTATAACATGACGGCACTAAGACTTGGACTGTTAAGTCCAAGAAGAGGAGAGCAAAACAGCTGTAGATAGTAAACTCTGACCCAGTCACCTTAGCAAATTATGTTCACTCATTAGTTGCCTTGTACAAATGATACGAGAGTTTCTAAATTCATGGATTCCAGTGAAATTCTGCAAAGATAATAAATTAGGTTTCACTTGGCATGCAATAAGATTCTTATTATACCATATTATGCATCTGTGTCTTGCAAAATAAAGGCATATGCGAACATTTGTATCTGGGCACCAACTATTTCCAGAGCACAAATGTGACATTAATCAGAGGCTAATGGTTTGTTTAATTTTGTTCTCTCTAACAAGTGTTGTTATTCTTGGATAAGCAAATATTGTGGGAAGCTGTTTTGTTGCCATTTAGCAGTAAATTGTCTTTTCAGATCATAAGAGTTAGTTTCACTGTGCCAAAGAAAAGAGAGGGGAATGAAGTCATTGCTGGATTGACTTACTGTACAGGAGAGACAGAGTTTGAATGTGTATCTGGTACAGCTCAGAACAATTAATGGACTAGTGAAACAAACAAAATGAATAAGAGGCTTTCCAATTATACTTTCTCTCAAGGTGGATTGGCAAACAAATAGTGTAACAAACATATTGTTGCAAAATAAGTATAATGCACTCCTCGTAGGTGATGAGTTTTGGCATTTGAGATCCCCCAACAAATCCATAGAGAAAAAGTTGCAGCTCCAGAATACAGTCCAGTGATTACACTTGCCCCAATCCCAAGTGAGCTTCTGTTAAAATACAATATATTCTGTTTTAGAAAAAAAGGAAACCCATGGACCCGTATGACTTTGTGACTTACAGATTGCATCCCTCTCCACACACAACATCATAGCTCCATGGTTTCAGCACAGGCAGGATGGAAACAGACCGTGGGTCCGTGGGTGGTTGTGTTTTGTAGTTTTTGTGCTTTAGTTTAGAGAGCAATATTCTGAAAATATAGTGACAGAAAGGAAACTGAATTCTGTAAAGTAAGTTTACAGTATACTGTTTAAATATGACTTGGTATAGTACAATGACTGAGCCTAAATCTAATTATTCTAATCAGTCTCTCTTCTTGGTGACAATTTCTCTTCCCTCTCTTGTAAAGAACTGATTATCAGCACCTGAACCAAATAAAAATTACAAAAAATTATTTGAGTTATTCCCGATAATAACAATGCATTGTTATTTTTCTACTAACCTCATTGTCACTATGTTTCTGATTCATTCAGACCTTATACAATGCAATGCACGGCATATAGTTAATACATTAATTGAATTGACCATTTAGCTGTAGTTATGTTCTTGTAACTGAAAAACAGCCTTTCACTGCTAGACACAGTGGGGCCTGAAGCTTCTCACATAAAACAATTCTTCAAATATCTCCCTCCCAAAATGTTCAAAAATCTTGTATTTTTATGAATTATATATATATATATATAATAATATATAGTTTTATAAGTTAAATAAATAAACATTAGTGGAGATACTTTCATACATTTTGCTCTTTTAATTTTTCCTGATTACACTAAATAATTAAAATCCATTTGCAGATACCAATATTGTATATATCATTAAACATTGTCATATTTTTTCCCAGTTTATACTTAGAATATAGTGAGGTGAGTAAATATGCATTCCTGCGTGCAGAGAGGGCAGGAGCACCCTCCAATGACCCAATGACAAGTTAGTTTAATTTATTCTCTAGTCTTCCCAAAGCTCTGTCTCTCTATAATGGGAGGTTGGTGACAAAGTGGGCCGATAGTACCTTAGATCAGTCTAATGCAATTTAGCTTTATTAAATTACTGGAGGTCCAGTTACTTACATGGAATATTGATTACCAATCCAAGTTGTTTTTAACATAATTATCTGTGGGCAACAACTAATTCTGCATTTAAATATAACCCTAATGGAATCTCTGAATGGGACCTGATCAGGGGCATTCTTGCTATAGTCAAGTTGCACAGTACATACAATTGAATCCCACCTTAACACAAACAGTAATAACTGCCAAGTTATTAGGATTTGTAACAAACAAATCTATCAAATCTCCTTGTCAGTTTAACATATTACTAGCATATATTTAAATATAACCCTAATGGAATCTCTGAATGGCAACTTCTTGCCAAAATAAATTAGACACTTGAGTAAATCAGAGATAAAGTATTTTGAAAGGTGCTTCTACACAGGTGTGGCTCCTGAGTTAATTAAGCAATTAGTGTTATATTTAAAAATGCTGGGCAGGCCTAGTTGCCCATTATTTTGGCTACCATGGCTAGAAAAATAGATCTCAGTGGCTTTGAAAGAGGGGTGATTGTTGGGGCTCATTTGGCAGGAGCTTGAGTGATGAAGACTGCTCAACTTGCTGATGTTTGACGAGGAACAGTGGCTAAGGTGATGTTTGCATGGAAGTCCAAGGGAAAGGCATCATGAACTACAGGCAACTGTGGTTGCACATACTCCTCAACCATGATGTCTGTGCATTAGTTTGAGATTCAAGGCAAAACAGAAAAGCAACTCTGAATCAGTTGACTACAAATATCAAATATGAGCAGGAAGTTTCATGAAGAAAAGTCCATCGGGAACTTCACAGAGAGGGATACTATGGTTGGGTTGCAGTGTTCTCAACAAGCAGATGGGTGTATGTGGCCAATTACTCTAAATGAGCTACAGAGTTCAGTGGCTGAGAATTGAGTAATAGTGCATCAGTCACAATATCAAGAGCATTGCATAATACTGGCCTGTATGGCAGGATGGCAAGAAAAAGCCACTACTTAAAACAAAACATCTCAAAGCCCACCTGGAGTTTGCTAGAGAGTGCGTGAGTCATCCAGCTAAGATGTGGGAAAAGGTGGTGCTGGTCAGATGAGACTAAAATAGAGCTTTTTGGCATTATCTATGGTGCAAACCCAACAATGCCTATACCCCATGTAACAGCATCGCTACAGTGAAGCATGGTGGTAGCAGTATCATGCTATGAGGATGCTCCTCTTCAGCAGGCACTGGGAAACTTTCCAGAATAGAAGGAATAATGGATGGAGCAGTACAGGTAGTACAAAGTACAGGCAGATACTGCAAGAAACCCTATTTCAGCCTCCCAAAAACCTGAAGGTAGGCAAAAGATTACCTTTCAACAAGGAAAATGATCCAAAACACAGGGCCAAAGGTACATTGGAGTGGCTGAAGAATAAAAAGGTGAATGTCCTTGAGTGGCCCAGTCAAAGTCCTGACCTGAACCCCATACAGAATCTTTGGCGCAATTTGAAAATTGCTGTTCATAAGCAATGTCCAAGCAACTTGAAAGAGATGGAGCAATTCTGCTCTGAAGAATGAGTGAAAATCACCTCCATCCAGTGTGCAAAGTTGGTAGAAACTTTGCACAAAAAGACATAAAGCTGTTATGCTTTATGCAGTGCAGTGAAATGTGCAGTGACATGTGCTTCCACCAAATATGAATGCAAGGGGTCTGAATACTTATGCAAGCAGTATATTTCATTGTTACATTTTTAAATAATATATTTGCTGACATAACTAATTACTTCTTTATCAAAATTAAATTTGAGCATATGAGTTTTGAATAAAAAATATTAAATGGAAAAAAATGTGATCGTATCATTTGTAATACAGCAACATATGAAAACTTTCCAAGAGTCTGAGTACTTCTGCATGGCACTGTATATACAGTATATATATATATAAACCCAACAGCAAACTAAAATCTTTAAAGCAGATTGCATTAGACAGTTATGTTTTGTGAGCACTATTCATTTAGCAACTCGCTGGCTTTTGTCACAGGAAGACACGCTTGATAAAATAAACAGATGACAGAGGTTATTGTGGAGCTGCTGTCCCTCACATATTTCAATCCTCCCAGTGATTGCCACTGGCGAGTTTCTCCTCCCACACTGAGACGCAACTCTCATTTGTACATTGGTCCACCAAACCCCCACACGGCTATCACTGTAACTTCCCAGAACTCAATTTTGAACACTTAAACACTTTCCTTTTGTTAGAGCATTAACTTGTCTTTGCTTTATTTTCCCCTCCCTGATCTTACACTTGCATTCCTATGAATTTGTCAGCCATTATATAATTCACACATTTTTATTAACTGCAGAATCTGAAGACACAATATGTTTTCATATGAGAACATGACATTAGAGGGTCCACCCTGAAAGCAACCTGCAGTGTGATGTAATTTCACACTGCAGGATACATTTAAATGGCAAGAATAATCACAGCTAGAGCAAGACATCAGTACAACAATAATAGATGCAGTCTTAGACAGTTGCACACCACACCTACAAAACAGGGAGAGAAAAGTTAGTAAATTGTTTTCCAGTAAGCACATCATCAAATTCACAGTAATTATTGTATAAATAAATTGTATAAATATTGTGTAGGAATGAAAAAGATATAATACTTCATGATTCAAAGTTCAATAGGGACAAACTGCCTTAGTGGGTTGAATGAATTCCCAAGTATGAAGTAGTAGTAAGGTGAAGAAGATTAAAACAAGACCGTATACACAACCAAACACTTTCTGCAAAGGTGTTCCTTAACTGTGTAAGGAATCTGAAATAACTTTGAGCCTTATGAGTATAAGCCCTCTGTCTATTCTGCTTATTGTGCTCTTTAACTTTAACTTTAAGGGCAATAAAAGACAGTGGAAGTGTATTTTAATGCTAACTCTTGCTATCTGGACAAATGACTCAGCCATTGAGTCTAATCACTGTCCATGAATCACAGGCACTAACTACTGAGTTTCACATTAGTGGTTTGAGTTTCATTACATGCTCTGATTAAGTTCTGTTACAATATAGTAAAGTTGATTTGTGCAAGAAGCAGTGGACTGGAGCAGTTTTTTTAATTGACTAAAGCTTATTTTTTAAAAGCTAGAATATTTTCATCTCCACCCCTTAAAATGACAGCTCTTCTTCAAAATGTATAGTTGGTGGTACATTTCAATTTGCTTAATAAGAGTGACTATCACAATTCACGAAGGCACAGAAAACCCATTTTCAGTGGATAGAATGAAACTTTTGCTCAGCTCTGTTCAGTTAATATCAATAATGCAATATAATGCACATTCATAACTTGCTAGTTATTATTTATAATTGACAACTAATAATGCACATAAATGCAGGCTACCCCTAGAAATAATCACATAAAGACTATTTTATTGATATAAATAAATACTTTTAGAACATAAGAACACATGACGTTTGACCGTTCAGACCATCTAGGCTCGTCGTGTCCTAATTTAATGCCATTTTACAATTTTACAAATTTAAAACCATTTAATGGCTCCATGTTCAAACGCAACAAAACACTCAATAAAGGATTCATTTAGGCCATGTTCCTCCCCTCTGATCTGGGCCATTTCATTTTTTATTAGTTCATTTCTCCTTAAACCTCTCAATTAACCTACTGTGTAAAATGGAGGAAATATTGGCATGGACTACTCCCATCATGTAGCCATGTTTTGTTTTGTTTTTTACACACTGGCAAAAAAATTATGGTGCACAATCTCTCTGTGGTGAACCGTGGATAATTTAATGAATAATATTCTGTGCTATTTTTCCCTGAGTAGTGCTTTTTTCTTATTTTTTTAAAAGAGTTGGATTTAAAATATTGATTTATTTACTGCATGTTCAATAATTGTACATACATTAGGGGGGAAAACGCAGGGGTAACATTTCATCAGCTCCAACAAATTAATTAGTCGCACTAGATTAGGCACAGATCCTACCTAAAAGATTAGCATTTAAAGAGGAAAAGTTAACAAGTAGAATAATACAATACAAATAGACTTAAATACAGGAATTAATCATTGAGCACTGTGCTTATTATTTTGATGACTGGGTTTTTGAAGTTATTTTACTAAGTTACTTATTTATTATAAAGTATATAAGATAAGTTATATCATATATATATATATATATATAATATATATATATATAATTATTGTTTATTATTGATATTATTGGAGTAATCACACCTGTCATGATGATGTCAGATTAAACTGAATTCAGAAAAAGAGACGCTCATAGCAGTTATGGATTGAGGCGGCAATCATGCTTCATAGCATGAGAAAGCATTCAGGCCTTTCATAGCAGGGATGCATTGAGGCGCCATAGTGCGAGAACACATTCAGGACATGTGTGACAAGAATGAGTTCAAAGCCTGTAACATGGGGACATGCTCTGACTTTATGGAGTGAGAACACATTCTGGCCTTGCGGAACAAGGACACATACGAAGATGTTGTTCAAGGGCATGCCCAGGCTTGTTAGGTTGAAGATGCAATTGGATTCTATTGGTTCCATTACACATTCAGCCTTTTCAGGGGAGTAGCCCACCTTGCTTTGTAGAGTGAGGATATGTTCAGTTACGGCAAGGGAAGTGCTGTGAGTAGGTCTGTCGGGGTGGACTTGCTTTAACACAAGTACACCAGAATGGGCTTCGAATCAATTAAAACTGAGCAAACCTGTGAAGGAACTCTAGTGTCCTTGTCTTTGCCACGGCCTGGTTCATGTCTTAAGATGTCAGTATTTGTCTTATTTTGCATTACTTTGCAGAACTGGCTTTGTGGAAGCTGGCAGAAAATACTGTATATTAAATAAATCTGAATCCTAAACAAAAAAGGTTATTCACATATTCAGCTACAGGTCAACCAGTATATCTACAGGAAATACCACTACTCTGTGATAAATGACAAATTATCATCTGTGCATAGGAGACCTTTTTCATACAATGAATAAATAAATAAAAACAATTCTGCTCAGAGGTATTTTAAAGATGCTATTGGAAAAGTGTCTTATATTGCATTATATTCAAAATGTCAAATACAATTCAATAACTTATTCCAAATAAATTTAAATCTGGAATATTGATTTTTATAATATCAGATTTTTGTACATTACAATTACCTCTACACACTTGTTCAAGACAGACAATTTACTGTCTTTTTTACTTACAAGTTTAAACACCACTAATGGTCTACTGTAGGCAACTAACAGAGTCTATAGCCACCCTCAATGTTCTCCAGAGGCTCTTGTTTATTGGCTATCAAACTTTCAGATTTAAGATTTACAGTGCACATAATCCATGGCTTCCGAATATGAATGCTGCCCCAAGGTTAGGGAGATAAACCAATATATAAATGTTAAATCAAGTGAATAAAACTGCATAAATGCTTTGGTAGGGGGGGAGATAAATATCTGCGGAGGATGGAGTCTGAAAATCTTCTCCAGGTATCAACAGTACGTGGGAGAAAATGTATGTTCAGCAAAAACTGCTCCCAACCAATATGGAATGGTTTTAAATGTCTCCCTCCTTATAATTAGGTTATTCACTGACATGTCACTTGGTGCCACAAGTCATAGAGATCAGTGCCATAAAAAGCTGGATATGACAATTTTGAGCCCTCTTTATGAATTATTTTGCTGATATAGACCCTCGATGAACTTTTTCCTCTTTTTTTCCCAGAGCTAATCAATTCCCATGGTGCTAACTACCCAGTAGCATTTGATCCACCTCCCTGCCTAAGATTAGCAATCATTTGAGGACAACCTATGTAAACTCCTTAGTATAATGACACTGATGTGATTTTGCTTAAAATGTCTAAATTATTGGGCTTCCCGGGTGGTCTAGTGGTTTCAACGTCCGACGCTGGCCATGGCGACCGGGTTTCGATTCCCCATCGCACCAGAGTCGGCTCTGTCTGGGAGTGCCACCAGGGTGGCAATTGGCTGTCCACCCCAGGGAAGGGGGACACAGTTCGCTGCGCACAGGAGTGGTTCTGGGGTGCCAGATTACAGTCGACAGCGCGACGAGTGCTGTCTCGGAGGAAGCAGTGCTTCGCCATTGTCACTGCCGGTCACAGGGCTACGGCAGCGAACTATGAAGGAGAGGATTGAACTAAGCACAGCGGGATTAATTGTGGAAAAAAAGTCTAAATTATTGTCCAATTTCACAACACAATTTATAATGTCACAGCTATTTATTATGTTATAACTTTGAATAATCACTCATGTATTAGATGTTGGCAGTGTAGTATAATGGTTAGGGGGCTGGGCTTGTAACTCAGAGGTTGCAGGTTCAATTCACAGGTGGGGCACTGCTGTTGCATCCTTGAGCAAGGTACTGAATTGCTTCAGTAAAATATCCAGCTGTATACATGGATTGTATGTAAAGAAATGTAAACTGTGTAAGTTGGTCTGGATAAGAGCATCTGCTAAATGCCTAAAATATAAATGTAAATGTATGTATTAGATGTAAGGGGTAATTTGGAAGGGACTGTGCATATTTATAGTCATAGACAAATTTGACCTGTGATAGAACTTGTGATCAAACTCAATATTTAACATGTATTTAACCATGTTTTTGCAACAAAAACAAATACATTTTACATTTTAAGCATTTAGCAGACGCTCTTATCCAGAGCGACTTACAAGATGTGCATTAATACAAGGTAAGAACAATCATAGTTAGCACACAAGATCGGTGCAGTAATACAGCAATAGACATCATTGCAGGCGTCTGCGTATCATACCTGTAACACTGGGAAAGAAAAGGTTAGTGGGTTTGAGTGGGTAAATAAATGATATAACATTTAAGCAGTTCATTTACATTTATTTTAAGTAGACTCTCTCTAGTCTCCAGAAGACTACCATGGCAGTATTCATACTTGTTTCTGAACTGGATTTGCTGTTTTGATAATCTGTATGCAAATGTCAGTGTATCAGGCAGAACTGTTACAAATGGTGAAACATTTGTATCATAAACAGGTGTTTAAATGTACCCAAAAGTTATCTGACACACTCTGTAACACTATGTTTAAAGCTGATGGTGCATGGTTTAAATATTTAGTAATAAATATATGAAGATAATTTTAACAAATTATCCTCAGAAATGTGACTTCTCCACTGTTGAAATGCAACTGACAGTGTAAGCAATTCAATCATTTGCCACTGAAATATGGCATGCAATATATAAATGCAAGGCAAATGTTCTTATTTATGAAATTATATTTCCATGTTTAAGGACAAATGGTTTAAATAACTGAAATACATTCTGAATCAATAAACCTGTTTGAAAATGTTATGGCACATTCTGATAAAATCAACCATGAAGTGCATTGCAAAGGTAATGCACTTTTAAGAAAGACCCGCTGCCATGTATATTTTCATTATCAAAAACATTGAGCCATTTATCCCAAGAAGTCAGGGTAATTATTAATAGCCAAAAATTTATGATGCCAGATCTTAAACTAATGTGAATGATTCCAGGTGTTACTAATGGCCTTGTGGAAGTGTGCCTCTTCGAGGCCTCAGCTAAATCGAAGGTAATAGCCGTTCACTTAATCTCGACAGATGAAGAGCACTTTAACTCACACGTGATTGGATTAATGACACATTGTTTAAATGACAATGAATGGGGTGACTTGGAAGTCATTTATTTTGAATGCATTAAACCTCATACGAAGTCTAAAATAACTCTTCTTGCTCATTTTTTTGTGATGTCACCGTGGAGAGTGCAAGAGAGGCCTCTTAATTCCAATATAGAGCTCTTTTCAGTGTGCAAAGCAAATGGTCAGAGACAAGCCATCTTTAATTTTATGTTTTTAAAATACATGCCCCTTAAAAAAGGCAATGACAGTTTAACAGAAAAAAACTACTACTTCAACTTAAATAACCCTAGTGTCCTTATAAATCCACTTCTCCTTCTAATATTTTGGTTTTGAGTTGCAGAGTTCAAAGAGAAACCAGAACTATTAAGTATACAGTGAAAGTGGTACCCTCTTCAATTTGGCATTAGGACCTCGAGTACTTTGTGGCATATAGTTTAGATGAATAGATGCTGGTTTCTGGATGCTGGTTTTGAGTAAAATATCTTAAAAAACAGACATTACATGTTACTTGGGGCACCTTGGTTTTGTGTGGAAAGAGTACTATAGCTCCTACTCTAGGTCTGAGGGACAATTTGGGAGGATGGATCAGATGAAAGACAACACAAGGGGAATGGGATCAAAAGCCGCATGCATTTCTGTGCCCCTGTTTGTTCTCAGACGCATGCATACTGCATAGCATTTATTTCAGAGTCTTTGTACAGAGAGACTTCCAACAGTAGACTCCTTATTATTCTTTACTTCGATAATGAACCTTTCCCCCCCCAACCCTTTTCATCAAAGACCGTGGGATCAACAAAGGTGAAAATGTACAGTCCCATCTCACATGCATTGCATGTGTAATTCTGTTCATAACATGTGTACTTGATGTGTCAGGGAGGATGTAATTGTAAAAAAAGAATATGTGTTGTATCAGATAATATTTAGTAACTTATGGTACAAAATCAGTTATCCATTTCAATAAAATGTGATTACTGCAGTGAGCACATTGAACACACTTGAAAATCTCTCAAATGTATTACACACACACACACAGATACACATACAGTGTGGATGTTCAGTTCAGTCACTCAGCCATATTTGGAACACAACACAATGTTATATATCAGAAAATAAAGCTCTTACAAATTCAAGCACACTTGATCATATCATAAGCCTTTTCATTTTGGTACTCTGGCTCTTGTACGTGTTAAAGATATCACTTGACTGCTGTCAGCCGTGGCCATGGTACCCTATAAAAATAAATGATCCTGCCGTTTACCTGACGGGAAGAGTGATTTGGTGCGACCAACCGCCATTGCCATTTCAGAGTGACAGGACTGCCCATCACGTTCCTGTAATAGGCTAAAGCAGCTGGACAGGGACTTCATGCACAGCAAGGCCAGAAGGACATGGCCCTTGCAGTAGACAACCACCGGGGCTGATGGGAGATGGCGAGACCTGTTTATTACAATGTTTTTCTGCCTCGCTGGAAGCCTGTAACGATCACCCACCATAGGATTGACAGCCCCCTCTCCCCCTTCCCTGACGTTTCAAAAGCGGGTGAATGCGAAATATTGCGCCCACTGACCCGTCTCTCCAACCTTTTGAAGAGTACCATTTGCCTCTCTTGACAAGCTAGCAATAAGTTGCCCCTGCCCATGTTGTGAGCCATACTGGTTTGAAATGGAAAAAAAACCCATTAGTGGTAACTTCACTGATAGAGCCATAAAATCTAATGACTGCACACTTCTAATAATCTGCACACTTGTACACAACATGAACATTCAACAATAGTAATCTGAACAAATGTGTCAATATAAATGATCATAAATAGCATTTGAAGTGTTTACTTTGGCAATAAATTAACAAAAGCATAATTTTTTTAATTGCTTAAATTTAGTCTCTGCCCAGTCTCTAAAAACATGCTCAGGTCTAATGCTGTCTGTGACGTCTTCCAACAGCGCTAGCAAAGCAATGGTCCCTTGACTGTGAATACCTTACACCTCAGCTTTTACAGTCATGTCTATTAAAATGGATGGTTTGCATAGTCTGCCTGCATGGTCTGGAGCTTGTGTAGAGATGCGCACATATTCACATCAAGTTGTAGTAAATCTAGTGTTGGGGAAGCTAATTACTTCAGTAATTCTTCAGTAATGAAGCTACCATAAATCTATCATTTAAAAAAAGGTTAGCTAAACTACAAACTAGAAAAAGTAACAAGCCACATTGAACTTCACACCAAACACGGTAAAGAAACATTCATTGTGAGGTCATGTAATAAAAAGGTGTGATAGAATCAAATTAAACATGCTGTGTTCTCTTTTGTTGGTGTCTTTTCCATTATGCAGTCCACTAGCTATCCAGCTACACTGGATGCAGAGATAATGCAGTTAAAAGATTATTGAGGGCTGTTTTTATGCCTTTCTTTGCCGTTTTAACTTGTACATTCCACCTGACAATAGGCAATTGCGATTACTTTTAAAACCATGGCTTTGCTTATAAAAGTATCAGTGCTAAAATTAATTGGAGAAAAGAATAACGCAATTAAAAAACAATAGTCAATTACATTAAATGCTACATTATTTTGACATTCGATAAGCTACCACCTTGCTACTAGTTAAGGCCTCAACATGCTTCTGCATAACTTGTGCAACATCTTTGCAGTTTGCGCGATGCAAAATGTTGCAAGCACTCTGCAATCTATACTTCTGCGCAACCTATGCAACATGGTACACTTCTGTACACTAGTAGGCATACATGTATTGAACAAGGTCGGTAAAGTTTTCATGAAAGAAGGGAAACTCCTGTACCTTCAAACTTCTTCAGTCAATCTTTCCTGAAGCTGGTTCATTTTATACCATGTCGAACAAATGATGCTAGCTATCTATATCGTTAGCTACTGTTAGCAAGTTTTATTTGGCCATGATACCAGATTGCTAGCTAGCTAGATATCGATAGTTTTGCTAATGTTAACATAGATATATACAGGTATGGTATGCAGCTGCCAACAACAATGTCTATCGCTGTATTAGACATATCACTGATCTCTTGTGCGAACTATGATTGTTCTTACCATGTATTAATGCACATCTGGTCGCTCTGGATAGGAGCGTCTGCTAAATGCTTAAAATCTCAAATGTAAAAAAATGATGTACTTGCTTGATGAACTATGACTATGACAGCTCCCCCTCCATTCGCTAACCAACCAATCAATGCTGTGCAACATCTATGCGACATGTTGCATTGCGATCGCGAGTTTGATTTTTGTGCTAGGTACGCAACATCCTCTGCAACATCAACGCACGTTGCAGAAGATGTCGCGTTGCAGTCGCTCAACCATGTAGAGACCTTTCATGTAATTAAACTAGTGGAGTAACATTTGGCAATGCTACTTCCAACTTTGATGGTGATTTTGGCATATGCAAAATTTATGATCAAACCTGTGCATATGATGCCACTTTCTCCTGCAGTGTTGTTGAGTTTTAACATGTTATAAAGCTGCATCACCACTAAATGTTACCAGTGCGTAAATGTCAGCATAGTGGAGCCAAGAGGTCTGAAATTAAAATGACTGATTTATGTTTTATTTTATGTACTACCAACCCTCTAATGAATAAATCCAGATGGACTGTACTTGCTTCAAAAACTGGAAAATAAAAACATTGCTTTCTTGTAGAAAATGCATAACCCATAATGTAAGAGGCCAGGTTGATTTGAGTGAAGACTGCTCAAATCCATCACGCACTGAAGTTTCAAGAATGGGGAGGCCAGAGATATTGGGGAGTCACATTGAAATTAATGTGAAATTAATTTCCCCCAGTATATACAATATACACTGCCTGGCCCCCAAAAAGTAACCAACTGGATTTAACTAAGCAAATAGGCAAGAGCCTTCCATTGGATAATTACTGCAGTGATTAATATGTTTTAGCTGGCAACAAGTTATTTAACCCTAACTGATGCAGTGAGTAGCTTCTCATTTCTTAAACAACCATGTCGGAAGACATATCCTGTGGTCGTGGAAAAGATGTTAATCTGTTTCAAAAGGGTCCAATTATTGGCCTGCATCAAGCAAAGAAAACAACTAAGGAGATTGCTGAAACGACTAAAGAACTGTCCAACGCATTATTAAAACCTGGAAGGATAGTGGTGAACCATCATCTTCGAGGAAGAAATGTGGTCGGAAAAAAATCTTGAATGACCATGATCGGCGATCCCTTAAACGTTTGGTGAAATCATATTGTAAAAACTCAACAGTAGAACTCACGACTATGTTTAATAGTGAAAGTAAGAGCATTTCCACACGCACAATGTGAAGGGAACTCAAGGGATTGGGACTAAACAGCTGTGTAGCCTTAAGAAAACCACTTGTCAATGAGGCTAATCGGAAAAAAAGGCTTCAATTTGCTAGGGAGCATAAAGATTGGACTCTGGAGCAATGGAAGAAGGTCATGTGGTCTGATGAGTCCAGATTGACCCTGTTCCAGAGTGATGGGCGCATCAGGGTAAGAAGAGAGGCAGATGAAGTGATGCACCCATCATGCCTAGTGCCTACCGTACAAGGCTGTGGGGGCAGTGTTATGATCTGGGGTTGCTGCAGTTGGTCAGGTCTAGGTTCAGCAACGTTATGTGCCCAAAGAATGAGGTCAGCTGACTACCTGAATATACTGAATGACCAGGTTTTTCCATCAATGGATTTTTTCTTCCCTGATGGCACGGGCATATTCCAAGATGACAATGCCATGATTCATCGGGCTCAAATTGTGAAAGAGTGGTTCAGGGAGCATGAGACATCATTTTCACACATGGATTGGCCACCACAGAGTCCAGACCTTAACCCCATTGAGAATCTTTGGGATGTGCTGGAGAAGACTTTGCGCAGCGGTCCGACTCTCCCATCATCAATACAAGATCTTGGTGAAAAATTAATGCAACTCTGGACGGAAATAAATGTTGTGACATTGCAGAAGCTTATCGAAACGATGACACGGCGAATGCGTGCCATAATCAAAGCTAAAGGCGGTCCAACGAAATGTTAGAGTGTGTGACTTTTTTTTTGGACGGGCAGTGTATGTATCATTACAAAATTATATACACGCACACTAGCATACATATTGTAGGTGTGCTAAGTACTACATTCTAAACAGCATGTAAGAGGGGAACATAATACATTTCATTTTGCAATAAAATAAAATAGTTAAAATATATATATATATATATATCGTTGATTTGTTTGAATTCTGGAGTTTGGTTAGCTAGATATCTCAAATTTTGAGAAAAAAAATGAATCATGGTTAAACATTTGTTCAAAAAGAAAATAAAAAAAGCCTGCAGATATTGTTCTATGTTGCTTTCAGAGAAGATATGGTCAGGGCGAATAATATTGATGATTCAGTCACTTTGGCTTCTGGGCAGTGCGCAATAAATATGAAGGGTTTGCAGGCTTGTTTCACCTTCCAGGACCCACACCAACACGGAATGAGAAAATATACAGGCAAGGCAATGTTTTACACATACACATAGTGTATATACATTGCTGAGAAGATGAAAGTCATCAAGGAATACCGATCCTCAATGTAATGCTTTTTTACTGAATATTCCTAATTTGTACTGATGCTTTGTGGTGTCGTACATGCTCACTGCCTAACCATTATAGTACTCAAACAGCTAGATAATTGGTAGAAGGTATATCAGGAAAACCTCAAGCCAACTTTTAACCCCCAAAGGTTTACTCAATCAAGTGTCAAAATATCAGAGAAGAGACAGTTATTTTCATTCTTCTTGAACCTCCTTAAACTTCCAGCAGAAACAAAAGTATATCATGGGGTTATTTTAGATTGCATAGGTGCATATGTATTTGCCCGCCATGTCAGTGAAGTGCTAATTGAAAAACTAGATTAAAGCAGTTGTTTACACGAGGGAAAAATCTGTGATTATGATTTGCATCTGACATTTTAAATTATATTATTTTACAATCATCATCAGAAAATTAAAACAGATATATTAATGTGGATCTGAATCAATTGTATCCATTGGAGCTTATTCTCTTCAGATTGTATGATACCAATATTTTCCTTAAACTTTCCTTAACTTTGACTAATGAATTTACGCAAACGTCTATAAGCCTCTCAAAAATGTGTTACTGTGCATGCCTCTTTCCTCATTTTTTACTCCCAACTTAAATCAGAAACAGAAGAACTTAAGGTTGCCTCATATTGTCAAAAACACAACTTACAGGTTCACTGAAATCAGTACACATTTTCCTTTACCTTTGGAGGGTTGAACTTGATTTATTTGAGTTATTTTCTGTTTGCTAAACGCCTACAAATAATCCCTACAGGCATATTCTAGCGCAAAATTCTGTTGCTTTTCATTCTGTAATGTAACTCCTGAGGGCACCTCCAAAAACTGCCTTCCCCATCTCTCCCAGGGGACTAGGAACCCCTTTACTTTGGGGAACTAACTGCTCCAACCAATCACAGTCCTGCTGCTCCCACCCTTATTGGGAATGTGTCTTAAAAGACCCAAAATTGCCATTGATTTATTCTCAGAAAACAGTGAACATGTTCTTAAGAGACACAGAGGAGAAAAGCCTACTGTTCCATACAAAGGTCTTTTTACAGCAAGTCTAAATAACACCTGAATTATAACATTTCAGATATGTATTTTTAATAGTCCTGCAGTGGTTGTTCACATTACAAACTATCAGTAGGGGTTTCTGTCCCTTATCTAACACTTCTTGTCTATACTAATAATCATAATCATAATAACCATAATAATGGCATTGTTTATTGCTGCTAAAATAATTGTGATTAGCATCAGTACTAATAGTAGAAAGACAGAGAGATTGAGAGAGAGAGAGGCAGAGAGAGAGAGGGAGAGAGAGAGTAAAATATGACTTCCAGTGCAGTGGAGGGCTCTGAAAATGCGTAGGCCCAGCTGCGGCCCACATGCGCTTGGGCCCCCCGCCCAGGTCCTGTGTTTCCCTATGACCTCAGCATCCTGCACAGAATGGGACCCGTGGAGGGGGAGCACTTGTAAAACCCCTCCTGAGGAGAAGGGATGCTGGGTCAAACATCTGTGTCATCCATTACACCCTGACAGCAGCCATCGGCCCATTCCAAATGCTCCTGTGGCCAGACTTTAGCTTCCCCCACCATCCCAAGCCACTGCTTCAACTTCCCTGTCAACCCAAGCCATAGAAACATACTGTTTTAACTTTCTCCCAAGCCACAAAAACACACTGCTTCAGCTTCCCAGCCAGCCCATGCCATATAAACATACTGCTTCAGCTTCCCTTCCAACCCAAGCCTTAGAAACATACTGCTCATGAGAGGAATGAAAGTATATTTTAAGGGCGGAAATGTTTCCTTGGTGTATTAAATTAACCGGAATGTATCGTGCAGTTAAATTAAAATAAGAAATGACAATGCAAAGGGAAGATAAAAATATGCATTAATCATATTTTTAATCCGGTTATTGTGAATAATAGGATTTAATACTTAATGTTAAGAGCATGACTTCATAGTATTATTTGCCATCATTTTGCCACTCCTCATAGAGGTTCACACTAATGCCTAAATCTATTATATTTCATATATGTAATTTTTCCCCATAATAGTTATAATGTGTATTCTACATTATTAACTACAAGATGACTAAGTGTTCCTATGCTACAAATGCATCCAGAAGATCACCGTGTCTGTCATGTTCAGATGTATTATATTCAGAGTATAATAAGTAAGTAAGTTCAAAGTGTACAGTCACAAGAGAACATACTGCGGAAACAAACATGCCTGAGGAAGAACACAAAGTATGAAAATAACTTAATATATTATATTTACTAGATTATTCTACACGGAAATGCGTGTGTTTATTTGCTCATGTAGAGACATGCTCAAATAAAATGTGGACTGTAAGTAACTTTTAAAAAATTCACATGTATGCATCAATGTTTAAAAGGGCTTTATATCTAATGAATTTAGATTTAATTTGGCATGGCATAAAATCCATTTGCACAGGTTTTAATTAAGAATGCAGTCCATGCAATTAGAATTAAGGGTAGAGCCTTCATCAGAAGGTCCTAGGAGAACTGCAGTCTAAAAAATTATGTTAATGCCTTGCGCCTTAGCAGCGCTCTCTGAATGTTGAAAACACTTTGCATGGAGGACATTTTTTTCACTTCTCCAGAAGACAAGGAAGACAGTTGTAAAGCTCCTGTCATAATCCACTTTTGGAATATTGCATTTGAAGCTTGTTTATTCCTTTGTTTACAAAGTGCTTTGATGCACAAAACACATGTCAGGCTTGTTTAAATACATGAATGTGAAAATTACATTCATTTAAATTTGTTTTGTCTTAAAACATGCGGTGTTACAGAGGTTATACATGTGTCATTTACTCTCGCTTTCTGGAAGCCTCCCGCATGCTAATAATACATCTTTCAGTCATGGAGACATGTTGATACACATGAAATAATCAGTTGCCTTTCTTATTTGTGGTTTGTTTTTACATTTCTTTCTTCTACAATCACACAGATTTAGTTTAATATATCAAAAAGAAAAATTGTCTCAGATGTCACATGTCACACAGTGTATTGTATATAGACAGAGTCACAATGCAAAGTACATCAAATAGAACATGAAATGGAATGGAAGATATACAGGAAGCAATATTGGGGTTTTTTATCCTTAGACTATGGCAGTGTGGGAAATCTTATCACTATAGTGTAAGAGTCACAGCCTGCCAAATGAAGGCCAACGCCCCCACCCCCCCAATTCAGAAACATGATCCCACACCGTAGGAAATCTATAATTTTACTATTTCTTCAGTGCTCTATAAATTCTTTCCCAGATTAAAATATTTGAAAACATTACTCTAAACATCTGTCTAGAACATCTGACTCTCAGCAATGGGGTTCCCTCCTGCATGGAAATCAGTGGGAACTATCACACAGTCAGTTCCTTCCTTCATGTTATCACTATATGTACTGCCATTTAATCTGTAACCTTTTTAAATGTGCTTCAGTTTCTGATGGGAAACGACACCATTTCTGTTTCTGCCAGAGCAGTTTAGTATTTGATCAAGTATAACAAATCTGAACTTTAAAGCGGGATTATATAGTATCAAAAAGACTTGTAATGGTTTTACATGTGTAAAGTTTAATTCTCTTTCACATATTTTAAGTGCTATATGAAAGATAAAACGGTATTATTCAACGCTGATGGCAGACAGCTGATTATGAATGATTATAAAACACATGTTCTCATTTTCCATTGCTGTGATTTGCCAACTTCAGAATGCATGTCTAAGAATTGTGAAAGGTCAGAGACTATTCTCTCAGCAAGTATTAATCTCCCAAGCAATATTGAATTAATAACAGGTTTCATAAGTTAATTTGGTTTCTTGATGTCTATCTCTGTGGACCTCATTATGAGAGCTCTGAGGCAATATTACACAGAGATATTAGACTTAATATACAGTACACATGCTTGGTGACACCATGCCACTGTTGCTAAATTTAATTCTGTCCATGCATCTTTGTATTTGCTCGCTGTGACATGCATGACAAAACAGCACAACCTTGATTGCCATGCAAAGCTTACAGTGTGTCATTTTAAAGGCCTCAGCATCATTATGGCTTTTCCCCATAGCTTTTCACTTCTGTTGTTATTATGGAGTATTGAGCATGCTGATGTTTTCTGTGGATTTTTCTTCTATTTGGGTCTTCTGTATGCTGTACCCCTTGGCAGCAATCTTAAATAACAGGTATTAAGGAAAGATATGATTCTGGTAACAGATTTTAATTGAAGAACAAAATATATTTATTTATTTTGTGTGTGTCTGGCAGTGCCTGGTCAGTGTTCTTGCAGCTGTATTTGTATATATTAAAAGGAAAATAGAATTTCAATAGTAATAATTCTTCCATATATATACACATAGTAATTCAAGTAAAAATATACGATTTTGTCTGTTCACATAGACGTCACAAAGAATTTTAAGGGTAAAAGTTGGTCTTAACTGTCCTACATTTTTGGGATAAGAGTATTTCACTTTGAGGTCAGCTCCTAAGTCCAGGAGAAGTTGGAAGCAGGCAAGATGACTGACTCATTATATGACGTCAATACGAACACTCCTAAACGGATCCAATATTTAGATATATAGATACGATTGTTTACGAAAGTTGACCCTCCTAGACAATGAACTTCTTTGGTATGGGTCATTTTTTGACCGATTGTCGAACTATTCTCAAGGAATTGAATGAATGATAATTTCGTCTCATATATATACATTTTTACACACACACACACACACACACACATGAGACGTCGACATATACCAGTATATATATATTTAGACGTATATAAAACATCATGCAGCATGTATATCAACATGTATATTAGCATGTATATATAGCATCAACATGTATATTAAAACATCAAGCAGACGCAAAACATCAGGCGATCAGAGCCCCAGTGAACGTTATCATGATTGGCTGAGGCATCACCCGATCGACCTAGTGAACGCCACTCTTATTGGCTGATGCAGTTCTCGGCTGTGAAAGGACCACGCGGGGCGCGAATTTCAAAACGTTTGGAGGTAACGCGAACCTTTGTTCTATATGACGGTTTTCTGCTATTTCTGTGCTGTTGTGTTAACATGCTAAATTTGCTTGCCTGCCGTGTTTCGCTAGCTACGTTTGTATTTACTCCACAACGAACCTTTGTTCTGTGTGAGCCGGCTAACCTAACGTTAGCTAGTGCTAGCTAACACTAGCTAGCTATCTCACGTTAGCTGGCTAGCAATATCATTTTAACGTTAGCTAGCTCTGTCTAGCAAATAACGTTCATGTTATGTTATTTAATATAATATAATATAAAAACTGATAATACAAATTTGGGCTATTTACTCATGTTGATATAGCTAGCTAACGTTAGCTCTCGGTAGCTTGATGTACGCGTGTTTTGAGGTAACTAACCTAGATAGCTAAATGTTACTCCACATAATTCGAACCTTTGCTTTGTTCTATGTGGAATGTTGTGCAGCCTAACGTGTATATGACGGTTTTCAAGCCATTTCTGTGTTGTGTTAACATGCTAAATGCTTGCCTGCCGTTTCGCTAGCTACGTTTGTAGAGAGTAAGTCAACGAACTTTTGTTCTGTGTGCTAGCTGAGCCGGCTAACCTAACGTTTACAGTTGGATATCATAACATTTTAAATGACTGCATGTGGTGGAGGTGTAGAACTATTGGATGTACAAGCAGCATGTTTTTATATCAATATGGAGACTTGTATGACATGTTGCCTTTGCACATTTTTTTTCTTCTACTATGCAGCAGCTGTAATGAAGTTTAACGCAGAAGCCACGGAGGAGGCCCTAAGGCAGCATGCTGGTGACCACATCAAACATGCTCCTGCAAGAAGGGGGAGGTGGGGACACTCCAACACTCGGGAGAGTCCGGACTGAAAATAAAGAATTGATTTCTGTAAATCTGACTGTTTCTGCATTGTTTTTTTATTATTATTGATGAGTACATCCAGAGGTCCCCTAGATGTTAAAATTGGACGTTCAGAAGACGTAAAAAAGAGACGTCATAAAAACGTTCATTCTGTTCATTCTGTACCCTCTGGGACTAAAATTGGACGTCTACAATGACCTCGAATCAGCCCTTATATAGACGTCTTATGGACGTTAAAATTGGACGTTTAGATGACGTTAGAAAAAGACGTCATAAAAAACTTTCATTCTGCACCCCCTGGGGACAGAAATTGGACGTTCAAGAAAGACGTCTAAATGACGTAATTTAGACCACCCATTGCGCAGTGGGATGTTTCAATTCTATTTAATTCGGTGGTCGCGTTTCTTGAAAACATGCCTCCCAGAAAGGCATTTAGTATGAAAAACAAAGCAAACCAAAACATATATGGTTTATATAACAGCGGCTGTATTTGTATTTTTCTATGATGGTTCAATTTAGCTATTAATCCACGGATCATATGCGTGCCGAACCGTGGGGGTTGATCCGTACGCGGAGAGAGACCCATCCCCTATATCAGCCAATCACTGTGGGCATTCTGAGTGAACTCATTCATGAGAAACAACGTCATCCTTAGCAACGACGTCAACTCCGCCCTCACTCTTAGTTTCACAATTAGTAAGAGTTTGACTTTGGAGCTTTGTGAATAGGTTTTAAGGTGGGACTCCTAACTAAAAGGTTTTAGTGCGATTTAGAAGTATCCTAGTGGTAAGATAAAATTATTTGTGAATACGGGCCCTGTTTTATATTGCTATTCATAAAATACTGTACCTTAGATTAACTACATTTTCTTATAGCATTTACCTGTATATCACCATTAACTACCAGGAGAAAAAAAAAAGCTTTTGGAATAAAGATTTGCTGTTGTCACATTTTTGTTTTTGTACATATTTTAGACACATTTGTCTTGAGTTTGATTGAAATGGGTTCTTAGAACCAATTAGTACGTCCGTTAGGGAGAAGGTGTGCACGCCTAGGCTGGGAGGAGGGAAGAATTTAGAGCAGGCAGGAAGTGACAGGTTGGTCACAGTTAGGAACAAAGGCAGGAAAGGGCTTGCACACCACAAAGGGGCGGCATCTCCAGAGGTTGAGGTGTCCAACAGATTCCAGCCCTTGCAGGAATCTGTGGCCCGTGACCCTGAGAGCGGGGGGATGCATGTGCCACAGGACACCCTGATGGCCACATCTCCCAGGGAAAGGGAGTTGTTGGTAGTGGGGGACTCTATAATCAGGGGAGTGGACAGCATAGTCTGTTCCCGGGCCAAGGAGACTCGCACGGTGTGTTGCCTGCCTGGTGCCCAGGTTGGGGATCTCCTTGAGCGTGTGGACAAGCTCCTGGCCAAAGCAGAAGAGGATCCAGTGGTCATGGTCCACATAGGGACCAATGACATGGGTAAGGGCAGGTTGGAGGTCCTGCAAGATAAATTTGATGATCTAGCAGCGAAGATTAGGAGCAAAACCTCCACGGTAGTCTTCTCGGGAATTCTACCAGTACCACGTGCAAGCAGAGGGAAGCTGAAGTTTATCTATAGGTTTAACACGTGGCTACAATCCTTCTGTAGGAAAGAGGGGTATAGATTTATTGAGCACTGGGACTTCTTCTGGAACAGGGGTGACCTATACAAGCGCAATGGATTACACCTGAACCGGATGGGTACCTACGCTCTGGGTCAGCGTATGCTTAGGGTAGTGCAGGATTATTTAAACTAGAGACTTGGAGGGCAGGGAGGATAGAGAGTGAAATGGGTAGGGTGGTGCAGACTGCCCAGATGGAGTCTGTCAAGACTACATATAACAGTGAAAGCATTAATAAAGTCTTGATTAAACAACATTTTAGCAAGTGTGGCTTGGGATGGAAGGGAGTGAGGGAGCGGGAGAGGAATAGTAGAAACAGTAGTCTGAAATGTCTATGTTTTAATGCTAGAAGTATAAAAAATAAATTTCTGGAAATAGAGGTTGATATCAATAGCAAAGGCTATGATATCGTAGGGATTACAGAGACGTGGCTGGGAGAAGAGGACAGGGACGAATACAATATAGAAGGGTATAAACCTTTTAGGAAGGATAGATCCGGTAAAAGACGTGGGGGTGTGGCACTATATGTGAAAGATAATCTCAATGTGCAGGAGTTTCCAGAAATTTGCCAACGCATGCCTAGCGAGGATATTTGGATAAAGCTCATAGGGGAACATGAGAAGGGATTAAATATAGGGGTGTGTTATCGACCACCAGCTTCAGACAGCAATATGAATATAATGCTTTTTGAAAATATAAAACAAGCTTGCAGAGGAGGTGAGACTATTATCATGGGTGACTTAAATTACCCTGGTATTAACTGGGAATTGGAGACAGGACAAGGAAATAGGGAGGAAGAATTTCTAGATGTTATTAATGATCTTTTTTTGGCACAGTATGTTAGACAGCCTACAAGAGGAAATTCAATTCTAGATCTGGTGTTAATGACGCCGACAGAATCAGTAGTATAGAGGTAATGGAACCCATTGGGACAAGCGATCATTCCACAATCGGATTTGATATATTATGGCAAACTAAGAGGGCCCCATCTAACACAAGGATTTTAAATTTTAGGCGTGCCAACTTTAAACAGATGCGATTAGAATTAAGCATGGTAGACTGGGGACATCTTCTTGATTGTAGGACAGTGAATGAAAAGTGGGACAAGTTTAAAAGGGTTATACTCAATGCACAGTGTAAATTTATTCCTACGGTGCGGAAAAGTAAGTTGAAAAAGCAGTCCCCACCGTGGATAAATAAAGATATGCGACAGAGTTTGAGGGAGAAGAAAAAACTGTTTAAGATATATAAAAACAACAGTACCGAGAATAATAAGGCTGAATATTGTCGCGTGCGTGCTAAGGTCAGAAAAGAACTAAGGGTAGCCAAAAGGATCTACGAAAGGCAAATCGCAGAAAATGCTAAAAGTAACCCTCAGCATTTCTTTCAATACTGTAGTAGGAAAAGAAAAGTCAAAGAGGAGATTAAGGGAATTAAAAACAAAGACGGGGCACTGCTCTGTAAAAATAAGGATATTGCAGATGCTCTAAATGGCTGTTTTGTAGAGAGCTTTACCAGAGAAGAGGCTGCTAATAGGCCAGAAGGCATATTCATTACTCAGAAAGTCTTAGTGGATACAGAGATAGGGGATATGGAAGTATTGGATAAATTACATCAATTAAAGACTAATAAGGCAGCCGGCCTGGATGGCATATACCCCAGGGTACTAAAGGAGTTAAGCGAGATCATTTTTAAACCACTGGCAAGTATTTTTTAAGAGACTGGTGAAGTACCAAATGACTGGAAACAGGGTATTGTGGTACCAATATATAAAAAAGGGGACCGTACTGATCCAGGAAACTATAGGCCTATTAGTTTAACTTGCATCATATGCAAAATATTAGAATCTATTATTAAAGATAAACTAGAAGTATTTCTAGAAAATTACAACATCCTTAGGGATAGCCAGCATGGTTTTTGCAAGGGTAGGTCATGTCTGATAAATCTGCTGACATTTTTTGAGGAAGCAACCAAGTGTCTGGATGAGAGAAAGGCATATGATATTATATACTTAGATTTCCAAAAAGCATTTGATAAGGTGCCACATGACAAACTCATTATCAAAATGAGAGCAGTAGGAATTACAGGTGGCATTTTAGAGTGGGTTCGGAACTGGTTACTGGATAGAACACAAAGGGTAGTAATAGGCGGGATCTTATCCGAGGAGGGTATAGTGGGAAGTGGAGTCCCGCAGGGATCGGTGCTGGGACCACTGCTCTTTATCATTTACATAAATGACATTGATATGGATATTGAAAGTACATTAGTTAAATTTGCAGATGATACAAAACTGGGAGGCTTAGTAAATAGTCAGGAATCTACTAAAGTAATCCAAGACGATCTGAATAGAATCCAGAAATGGGCATGTGGGGAATAAAAACATAGGACAGGATTATTTTATGGGAGGTAGAAAACTAGAATGTGCACACGTAGAAAAAGACCTAGGAGTACTAGTTGATCAAAGCTTGTCAGGGACTGGTCAATGTGCGGTAGCAGTTAAAAAAGCCAACAGGATGCTGGGATACATAGCCAAGAGTATTGAGTACAAATCGAAGGAGATCATACGCACCCTATACAATGCCCTTGTTAGGCCACACTTGGAATATTGTGTGCAGTTCTGGGGACCGACTGATTCCAGGCATAAAAGATATAGATGCGCTGGAAAAGGTCCAAAGACGGGGCAACCAGACTGATTCCAGGCATAAAAGACAAGTGTTATGAGGAAAGGCTAGAGATGCTTGGACTGTTCAAGCTTAGTAAAAAGAGACTTAGGGGAGACTTGATTGAGGCTTTTACATTTATTAAAGGAATTAACAAAGTGAATTTCAGGAAAATATTCAAGTTGAGTTATTCAAGTTAGTTCAGAACGAGGGGGCATAAATGGAAACTGACAAAGGGTAAATTTCACACGGACACTAGGAAATATTTTTTCACACAGAGAGTGATCAATGCGTGGAATAGCTTGCCTGGACATGTAGTGGAGACACTAGGGGTATTCAAGGCCAGGCTTGATCCAGTGTTAGACACTCTAGCCTTTGGGTAAACTAAGCATTGTGAGCAGATTAGTGGTAGGAATGGACGAGCAGTGTTGGGCTGAATGGCCTGTTCTCGTCTTCCCCTTATGTTATGTTATGTTATGTTATGTTATGAAAGTAGAGTAGAATGATGCTGGACTCAAAATCCCTCTGTCTGTTTCCGTATGATAAATGTCAACAAAGGATTACAGACAAAAAACATCCAGCTGGAAATCTGGAGCCATCACAAATACAGCTCTCCCCATGGGCATCCTAATACTTTGCAGACAAATGTAAAATATTTATTGCGTATGAACATCAAACGCGGTTTTACTGCACTTATCATTTGGATCAAATTGACACATTTTGAATTCATTTTAACCTAATGAAATCCTTTCATTGTGCATTATGATTATGGTATAAACCTGACCTCACACATAAGAGTTATGTCACCAAACAGGTGAAGGGAAGGAGGATTATTTGGTGTTGAGCAGCAGAAAAGCAGGCCTGATCCTCTCTCCTCTCCTAAAGAACTGCTCATTGATAGTTGAATGTACAAATTGTTCATTTTGTCAGCTGTGACTTTCCTCATCTCTCCATATGCTAAATCAATAATTAGTCAGTCTGATACTGCTTAAAGATATTTTACTCTCCACATACCAGGGTGAGCTCTTCAGCTTCATATTCACATACAACTAAATCAATAAACACTTTTTGAGGAATGGCAGTCTGACCAAGTATCGCAAAACATAGGCCTGTAATGTACATTCGAATGCACACGTAGACACACACAGGCAGATTATAATACAGACTGAAAAGTTGCTGGCATTTGTACATTGTGCATCAACAGTAATGAAGAGTCCACAAGTATATTATGAATATTAATCATTATGTATATCATTATTATTATAATTACCAGGTTTTGGCAATAAATCCATTTGTAATTGATGTTTCATAGTACTTATGTTATGTAGCTTGGCAGTCATTTGGGGCATATGTATGTGCTTTGGCCCTCTGTATATTATTAATAATATTGAAATCATATCCTTTTCAGTTACCATCAGTCCCAACTGGAATTCTATTTCTCTTTTGTGCATTGATGTTTCATAAGGACTGAAAATATATCGTTCCTTGGAAGTAACATGTATGTTACAAGTAACATACAGTATATGTCCTTATTTACTCAATTCAATTGACAAACACAATCAAACCATTGTTGAAATAGACACACAGTTTATTGTATACAGTGTTTGATATACCAAAAAGTTAATGTTTCGTGTTAATATTTAGGCACTTCATTATTTATTTGCTTCAGTACCGTGTATCATCTGAAAACTGAATATTTCACATATCAAATTACTGAGGATCTTTTTTTAAAAACATTTGAAAGGACATGTTATTATATGCATAACAAATACATTTTTCATATGACCCATTAAAGCATTTGAATTATACATATTTCCTTATAAAATCTGCCTCAAAGAGCTAACATTACAGCTACACGATACTGGGTCCTCTACTGTTCTCAACAGGACTTCACCCCCTTCCCAGGGAGAATTTCTTGACACCAGCAAGGAGTCAAAAAGGGACGTCAGCCATTGAACACTCCCTTCCCCTCCCCTCGTTCTTGTGCCCTGTAATTCCAGATCATTCTGTAACTGGAGGATATCAGGGCCCATTATTGGCAATCAAATAAAATATGCCAAATCAATGAAAATAAATCACAATCAAATATGCTTTGTGCCAAGCCTTTTTTTCATGGAGATAATCTTTGTACAAGACGCTGGATGGACCAATTCAATAAAGACATATAGACAAGAAAAATGTATGAATTACTATGTGAATAGACAGCTGCCTTAAAATATTAATAGTAAATGAAATCAAGGAGTTCAAAGTTAACAGCCCTGAAATGTGCATGAGTTTGTCAAAACCATATTAGCAATGAATGAGCCTCTGTGCGACACGTGTATAATGACATTTTCAGTGTTTTTGTCCAGCGCATAAAGTGGTGGGCCAAGCAGCTATTGGAGGATGATATCATCTAGGCTAATGTACCGGCACTTCAGGCATTCAAGGATAACCTTTTGTTAAAATATGCAGGTCATTTTGATAAAAGTGATGCATTTTATTAAAGTGAAATGCTGCAGCCTTTCATGTAACATAACATCTTGGCACAAATGATTGATTTACTGCTGTAAATAAAACATGGCTAGATGCAGTATGGAGACGTTGTTTCACTATTAAAAGCATTACGGTGTTTGCATTACAGACTCCAGGAGTCTCAGAAGGAAGGGGAGTTTGCCGACGATTATCTCTGTTCATTGTGGTTGTCATTGCCATGATTTTTTAGAGTCAACACTTTCCAATAACAATCATATCCACATTTCCTTAGATAATTTTACTGAGCAACATACCCTTGTCACACTGCATGACAGTAACACATCTGTATTCTGTGCACATGTGTAATCTTGTTGCAACTGGGGAATATGCCTCTATTGATACACACAAATAAAGGGGTGTGTCAATCAAACCACATCATTTAATTTAATGAGTTGAGATTGTGATGTAAAGCTCAGAACTAAAGAAAGATACTTCCATTTGTAATGCAGTAATACGGATGGCATTCCATAGCAGTTTCACTGAGTGACACTTGCTCTCGCTCCTCCCCAACTTCTTGTTTACTCTACTTATCTGCCCTCTTGCTCTCCTGTGGATCATTTTTGGTACAGAGACGAGGAGGGAAACATATAGCAATATGATTTTGAACTTGCATTCCCCATGTCCACCAGCGAGTGGTTGTGTATTTGGACCTGCCAGGGCAAACATTGCATGGGGGGAAGCATTCCTGAATATAGGGGACAATATTGGGAAAAGAGCCAAGAAAAGGGCCAGGAACACTGCCACTGAGCATACTAATGGCAGAGTAGATCACCGTCCAGCTCTTCAAGAGAACTAGAAATGGCCTTCTGTGAACCATGCCTCAGCCAAAGGAATTAAAATGCAGGAGAGAGCTGGCAAGTCAAAACGTCCTCCACTTTTGCAGAGTGTGTTGAAATGAGCAAAGGCAGTAAAGTGAGTGAAACTGAAGTCTATTAATTCTGGGCCAGCTAAGTCAAGAGTGGAGCCTTTTAACTATTATATATAATATATATAACTATATTCGTTTTCCCATCGTGTCTCACGACCCAGAACTCACAGAGACAGAGCTGAAACTGCTGTCATTCAAGAGAAAGGGCACCCTAGAATTGCGCTATTGACAGTAAGGCCGAGGTACTGATCGCATTAGAAATTGTACAGTTGAATAGAATTCCCAAGTGCCCCTGGCCATATAATGTTGGTATTAATTCTGCTTGGGATCATTAAAATAAGAAAGGTTACGGGCTGAGGTGGGAAACCTGCTTCTTTGCTAATGAATACGTACCTTGCCTCTTCCCCAGTGTCCTTGGACTGTCATCTCCAACCTTTTGAAGCTGTATCTGATTATCCAGGCAGCAATTAATCATAATTAAGCAGGCCGGAGACTTGGAGAGGTAGATGGAAGGTGGCTACAGATCTGGCACTCGTCCTGAGCAGCTTCTCTCTCTTTTGGCTGCTGGATGCTTTGTTAGAGAAAATAAATTGAGGCAGCAGGGAGGAAGGCTATAGGGGAATGTACGGGGCTGGAGGTTTGGGGTTGTGGCTTGACTCCAAATTTCTCTCTTTTCACCCCACCCCCCTTCCCAATCCCCTCCAGATCTCTTTGGTAACATTTGCTCTGCTCAGTTCCAGCACACTTGAAACCTTTTGTCTTCCAAGAGGAAACTCATGGGTAACAAATGACTGGCTTCCTCACACATGATTTGGATCTGGTTCTGTTGAACCCATTTTTTTTCTTTTCTTCAGCTCAGTTGAGAATAGATCATAACCATTACATTTTTCTATGCCATAAAAGCTATTTACAGTACATCCGCTAATGTCTCCAAAATCCTACTGAAATGGAAATACATCTTTTTGTATTAGATTTTGATTGGGACATCAGTCACGCATCATGCATCGGCGACCCCCTTTGCCTGCACAAGCTGCACGTGAAGTGTTCTCCAACTCAATATCTATGCGAGCTTAACTAGTGAACTGCAAAGCAAAAAGCAGCAGTGGCTTCACATCGCATGTTTCAGAGTGAATGTTCTTGCATTGCAAATTGCAGCGATGAGCATGAACATGCGTAAATTGGGCATTCCAAATGAGGAGAAAATAGGGGTAAAATTAGATAAGAAAGTAAAAGCCTGCACATGAATTTAGCTATCAAAAAATATGTTTGTATGAAACCTTAGGTTTACATATTTACTTTATAATTTAAAGGGTAATATGCAATTGTAATTGCAGACAAACTACAATATTATCAGCTAATCCTGATATGTTAAATATGTTGTTTAGGTAAGGTTAGAGTCCAAGGATTACATGCTGAAGCCTGATTGTGATTTACAGGTCAAAGGTGTAGAAATTTTCGCCAGGCTGGTTTGTGGCCCTTTGCAGATGTTAAAAAAAAGTTTTTAATTTTGTTTTAACATTCCTGACAGTTTGTTATTAGGATGTATTCTCATTGCGTCTGCAGAATGGAGAGATATGCTTTGTGTCCACAGACTCCAAAGTGGACATTAATGGTGGGGTCAGCAACAACTCTTCCACATTGGATTTGCCTTGAAATACTGCCAACCATTGACAGAGGTCATCTTCACAGCACGTTTTCCTCAGTACCTCCAGCAGCAAAATACTGATGTCTGCATTATTTAAAAAAATATTATTAATATTTTTATTATTATAAAAACATTTTTTTAAATGTCAACACAATTCATTATCTGTATTATTAATGATCAAAAGATATTGCATGTAAATTATGGTCTGTGAGTTTGCTTTTTCCCTCTTCATATTATAATGCTTTCAGTGACAACAACCACTACATAATGTTTAATAAATGGCTGCTACGATTCATCTTGAGAAATCCATGAATCTATTCTAGATGTTTGCATTTATTTTTGTACAGTGTTGTCAGCACTGCTGATGAGCAGTGTTTTCTAAAACATAACATGATATGATTGTATTTCACAGAGAGAACTCAATTCTCAAAGCCTTGTGGGGTGCATATTGTGTTCTGCTGAAGGCGGGTTGAATTTAGCTCTTTGTTTCTGCTGTTGTCTAACAATCCCACTTTCTTCCATCAAACTCCTGGTGCTGGACGCCTGCAGGGACTCAGCAGTCAGCTCTGATTGTCCTGCTCTGCCTACCCCATGACCCAAGGACGACTTTGTTCTACAACAAGGACATCAAATTAACACAGAGCCACTTTCCCCGCCACATTCACTCATCTGACTGGGGGACGACCCGGAGAAATGTACCATAATTAGCCTGATTATTACAATCCTTTCCTCAGAACATAAAAGCCTCATTAATGTTCTTCTTAAATTGTTCATTATGATTTCAGATTTCCCCCCTCCCAAGCCTGAAGCCTTTTCGAACATGAGAAAAATCATCTGGTACTCAACCGTTTCTGCAGTACTTTGTGGTTACTGCTTCAGAGATTTAACACCCCCCCCCCCATGCACCCCAAGCCCTAACAGTACTGCAAAATTATCCAAATACATTGGTGTTGTTTATTTATGAGTTTAGTATGATGAGCTGTATATCACACTATTCAGTCCCATTTACAGAGGTGACATTTCAATGGATTTCAACTGCAACTGCATTATGTCTTCAAATTAAAGACATAGGGGTAAATTCACTTATACTGAAATATGACTGCATATAGCCTAATACTTTGTGAATTAATTCTACCCACAATAAGCGAGACGAAAAAAGTATGATTTTCTGAATTATGTTAAACAGCTAATGATGCTGCTATGATAAAAATACTTGTCTAAATGAGTGGACACTACCATAAAATAAAACGTTGATTCAGATAATAACATATTCCACAGTCACAAATCGAGACGTGAGAAAATAGAAAAACTTGAAGTACTACTAGAGTAGGTATTATCATATAAGTTTATGTTAAATGGATGCAACACTTCATCTGGGTAAAGGAATCAAGTGTGGAATTCAGTTAAACACAAACGTAATACTTTGGAAGTAATACAATTCATTTTTCTTGCGTTTCAGCAGAACAGTACTCATTTGCTTTGATCAAACAATACTCGCAACAGTGGATTTAAATGGTACTCATTTGCTTAGATCAAAAGATTGCAATAACTGGAATTGTTTTCTAACGTAATCAGAAATGTACGTATATTGCTAGTTAGCCAGCCAGCTTCTATAACACTATAAGCCTTTTTCAGTGAACTTGGCTACAGCGACTCCCACACCAACTTGCTAACTTGAACCCATACTGTAGAGGTAGAACAAGTTGTAAGGACTTTGTGCTAGCTATCCAGCTACTATATCACTGGTCTGTCACCTAAATTATCTAGTAAATTAACCATTAGCTTGCTAACATAACTTACTAACCATTGCTAACTAAAAATGTTTGCAAGAAACTTTAATGCATATTTAATTATATCAGTTACTAGTTAGACATGTTAGCAAACTATGTAATAGATACATGAAAAGTTTGTTAACATTAGCTAACGAGCTAGCACCACAATTAACTTGTTCTAGCTCCTCAGCTACGGTGCGAGTCCCATGAAATCTGATAGCAAGCTGGCTTTATGCATCACTAGGTAACTAATCTATCTATCTAAGTTCTCACTACTACAAATACAGTAGGCTACTGTGCAAAAGTCTTAGGCCACCTGAGAAAATTATGTGTAAAGCTATTTATCGGGCAGTAAGTGTTTATTTGCTTGAAAAAACACTATATAACATTAGAATAAATAAAAATGCATACAATAAAAAGTAACAAGAATTTTTTGTGTTTTCCAAAAGGTTATTGATATCTTGTGAGATGGTTAGAAGACCACAGGTTTGGTTCCCAAACCTCTCCTCGAGGCACTCAAGCCATTCTATGTATTTATTAAATTGCACCACCTGATTCAACTTAATGAGGTATTGATTAGCTGAACCAGGTGTGCTGGTGGTGGAATTTATCAAATACATGGGATGGCTGGGGTGCCTCAAGGAGAGGTTTGGAATTGGCTACGCTAACACAGTTTGACAGACATAAAATCATAGTTTTGCATCAACAAGGCAATTCTCAGCAAGCAATAACCCGCCTAACTGGATTTTCAAGATGTGATGTTCAAGCTGTCATAAACAAATTTGAAGAAACTGGACAAGTTGAAGACAGAAAACGCAAAAAGCTGTCTGCATCTGATGAACAGTATTTAAAGGTCACTTCCTTGAGGGACAGAAGGAAATCCAGTGAAGTGCTTGCTCAGCATCTGGCAGAATCATCTGGCACAAAAGTACACACTTCTACTATGAGAAGAAATCTTACAAAATATCAAAAAGCATGGATCGACCAGTGGCAGAAAGTCTGCAGCCTTCTGTGAAGCACGGTGGTGGCTCTGTCATGGTCTGGGGGTGCATTTCAGCCAATGTTGTAGGGGATCTGGTCAAAATCGATGGAATTATGAATGCTGAGAAATATAAACAGATTTTGATTCATCATGCTGTACCTTCGGAAAAATGACTGATTGGAAAAATCTTTATCTTTCAGCACAATAACAACCCCAAACACACTGCAAACATGTTTAACCCCCTGAGGTCGGCTGGATCGGCGCCGATCCAAGCAGCAATACAAGTATATTACTATTTCTAACTTCGCGATATTTTATCATACACACGCGGCAAAAACATTGACAGAAACCTTAGAATCGCGACTTTCCGATTTGAGCACTGGCAAATCAAATGGGATTTTAAAATTAGCTTAATTAGACCAAAAGTAAACCTTGCTTTTACTCTGTTTTTTACCTTTAGTAACGTCCCCTTCTATTGACATGTTAACGAGGTGCTAATTTCGGGAGGTGCGTCGGGCCATGTGTGAAAACGCCGGCATAAACAACACAAACTGAAGAGGACAGTCTATGCTGATATTTATTTTATTTCGCTTGTTTTCAAATACTCGTGAAAATATATATAAATTCCGCGTCTTGTGACTACATATTCCGCATGTCGCAATGTAACAAATTGCAATAGGCACAGAAAATACTTTTCAAACAGCCTAAAATGTTATAAAATATATCGTATGTCTGTGTTTACGCTTGCAATCTGCCAGCAACAGTATATTCACGAGTATATTTTCAAATACTCGTGAAAATATATGAATTCCGCGCCTTGTGACTACATATTCCGCATGTCGCAATGTAACAAATTGCAATAGGCACACAAAATACTTTTCAAACAGCGTAAAATGTTATAAAATATATCGTATGTCTGTGTTTACGCTTGCAATCTGCCAGCAACAGTCTATGCTATTGATTTTATTTCGCTTGTTTTTTTATTTTTTTACATCTTGTCTGTGTTTACGCTTGCAATCTGCCAGCAACAGTCTATGCTGATATTCATTTTATTTCGCTTGTTTTCAAATACTCGTGAAAATATAGCCTATGAATATCGCGTGTTGTGACGCCAAACATTCGCGTGTTGCAACGTAACAAAGAGCCAAAATGAATATTCAGGTATTTAGCATTTAGCCCTCCCACAGCCTGAAATAAATGTGACCAGTTCTGATAAAAACAGGTTTTTAGCTATTTAGATCTCAGATGTGCTAAACTATTTTCACACCCTTACATAACCAAGACCTTGGTGAACAAACGCACATTGGCAAAACAATTCGTCACTATAGTTTAGTGTGTGCTTTCACATCTTTTGTGACAGCAGAAAAATTTACTATTTTTAACTTGTGTGTTTGTAGATCTATTTACAAGCTGCATATGATACTGACCAAACTATTGATGGCATACAAATGTAGCTGTGATTGTCCTTCAAATAAAAATATCAAACACTTTGGAGTAAGTGTGTGTTAAATTGATGAAATTGAGATAAATATCAGACCATGCCAAAATCTAAAAACATTAAAAGCTTAGCACGGACCTCAGGGGGTTAAGACCTAGTCTAAGAAGTGAGCAGATAGAACACTCACAGTATTCGATTGGTCACCTCAGAGCATCAGTTTTTCATTCTAAGGGAGGCCACACAAAATACTGACTTGTTTTAAAAATATGAGAAATTTATGTTACTTTTCATTGTATTGATGTTTCTTTGTGTTTACTTCAATGTTATACAGTTGTGGAGGGCGTCGGTCTCTGCAGCAGGGGAGTAGCGGGGTTGCCTCTGTTTTGCCATGGTGTTGCTGTGGAGGAATTTTGGAACACTTGTACTTTCCGGGGCCAGGTTTGGCAATCTCGCAGTTGGCGAGATTTCTGGCAGGTGCCCGGAATTCTAGTTCCAAAGGTCATAATTATTTAATCATTATTTAATTGGTGTTGATTGGTGTGGATGGTAAGTGATTATTCACTTACCTGTTTGTGTGTGAGAATGTGAGTGGGTGTGGTTTGTCAATTGTTTGGTGTTTTGTGATTAGGTGTGTGAATGATAGACAGGTGATTGCATCACGAGTCCCACCTGAATCAGGCAGAAAGTAAGCCTATTAAAGAGCAGGTGGGATGAGTGGGGGATAAGTTAGTCTGAGTCTTGTCATTCATGTGTGCGCATTGAGAGTTGTTGGTCTTGTTGTGCATGCGTAGCATCAGGTGTGACGTCAGTGTCATGTGTTCCCCGCAAGGGGTTTCCGTGTAGAAGCATGTGGTGTCTGTGTGAAATTCTGTGTGCGTTTGTCGAAAGTGACTGAGTAGAGTGCTTCCTGTGTGTGTGGGAAAGGGAGAGAGGGCGCACTGGAAGAGTGTCCGCCTCTCTCCCTCGGTGTGATTGGAAGAAAAGTAGGGTAGTGGAGTGTTTCTGGACAATGGCCCGAGAACGCTCACTGAAAGAGTGGAGTGTCTCGGGGCTGGTTGAAAAGAACTCTCACTGTGATGAGTGGCGAGGGTCTCTGTGTTTGTGTCAAAAGAGAACTCGGACTGAAAAGTTTAAATGTCTGTGTGCATGGGTTTGGGAGGCACTTGAAAAGTCACTGAATATGTGTGTGTGCCTGGTGAGGTTCTAGTGGAACTCCGGAGTGAAGAGGCGCAGTGTCCTGTTGATATGTGTGATGAGTGTGCGTAGGGACAGTGCGTAGAGTTCTACCCTGTACCGTTAAGTGTTGAGACTTATGTTAATCATGTTAAATGTGAATGTATGGAAGCGGTGTGGAAAGCCGCTGACTGTCTGTGTTCGTTGTGTGTTTCCCCGGAAGGGAATTCCCCCTTCGGGGGAGACAGGCTTTTTATTTGTTTTATTTAACCTGCTCTCCTGCTGTTTCTCTCTCCCATGTCTGGTAGAGAGCAAAACCCAACTCATCTGCCACTTAAGGCCTCTACATGCTTGAGCGACTGCAACGTGACGCGACTGCAACGTGACGCGACTGCAACGCAACATCTTCTGCAACACGTTGCAGAGGTTGCATGATGTTGCAGACGGTGTTGCAGAGGATGTTGCGTACCTAGCACAAAAACTAACTCGCAACATGTCGCGTAGATGTTGCACAGCATTGATTGGTTGGTTAGCAAATGGAGGCGGAGCTGTCATGGTCATAGTTCATCAAACATTTATAAATGTAACATGTCACTTTTTTTTTACAAAAGACCATCCTTCATTTCCCTTAATAAATTAACAGAATATTCAACTAATGTACAAAACAAAGAAAAAGCAGGGTGCATATAACCTTTTTAATCAATCATATAGCAGACGCACTTATCCAGAGCGACTTACTAGATGTGCATTAAAACCCTTGTATTGTGTCAGACAGATTTGACCCGAATTTAGGTGTTTATCATCACAAAAAGGCTGGTTAACATACTTGTTTTAGCCTGAGGCCAGGTGACTTTGCCTAATTTGGGGTCATGAACTTCTATACATAATATTGACATGTTGATGTTTTTGTTTATTTCTATATGCACTTTGCACCCCATTTTGATGTTTCGGCCATTTTTGGCCGGAAAGGAGAATAAGCCTTTATGAACTAGCAGCTAGTATAAATAAGAGGGACACTTTGTTTTTCTCTCACTCTCACTCTCTCTCTCACACACACACACACACACTCAAACACACACACACACACACACACACACTGTTCTCACCACAAGCATAAAGACCATCCCAAATAGATGCAAATATTTTTTCTTACTTTTATTTGAACTAAAGGCATATTTATAAATATATTTTATCTTCAAAAAGCTTACCAATGCCTCATAGACATAACATGAGACAGATGCAGATCTAAGTTGTGGGAATCCACTCTGTTGCTGTCTGAGAGGGGCAACACTGATATAAAAAAGGTCCCACTCACCATTTACTCACTCAATCACTCAGAAGCAATTGTCAGAAGAGGAACATGAGCAGAAGACTCATGTACAGCCAGTGAAGCCCTCGCTGTACTCTTAAACAATGATAATGACAGTGAAATAGAGGAGGAAGTGTCTGAAACTGAGGACAATGTTGAACATACACTACCAGTCAAAAGTTTTAGAACACCCCCTATTTCCATTTTTTATTGACATTTAAGCAGTTCAAGTCCAGTGAATAACCTAAAATGGTATAAAGGTAAGCGGTACAATGCCAGAGGTTAAAAAAAAAGTTTAGGTTACCAAAAACTGAAAAAATAATGTACATTTTATGGCAGTGAGTAGTTTCCTACACCATCAAAAGGCACTTGGAAACTGGAGGAAACTCTGACAGGAAGAGTTCTGGCAGACCCAAACCCACAACAAAATCAGAAGACAGTCTTTTCAACTGTAATGAGCACTTGTGTTCCATATCATTGAACTGAAGATTTCACATTTTGATTCATCGGTCCATAAGACCTTCTTCCAGTCTTCAGTAATCCACTGGCGGTACTCCATGGCCCAGGCAAGCCTCTTTTTCTTATTTTGCCATCTTAGCAATTGCTTTCTTACTGCCACTCGACCTGTCAAACCTGCAGCTCAAAGTATTTTCTTCACAGTTGAAACTGAGACTTCCTTACTTCGACCAGTGTTAAGCTGTGCTTGAAGCTGTTGTCCTGTGAGCCACCTATCACGCAAGCTGTTGACTCTCAGAAACTTGTCTTCTGATTTTGTTGTGGCTTTGGGTCTGCCAGACCTCTTCCTGTCCGATTTCCTCCAGTTTCCAAGTGCCCTTTGATGGTGTAGTAAACTGTACTCACTGACACCTTGGTCTTCTTTGCAATTTCTCTAAAGGAAAGACCTACACTTTTAAAGGTTATAATGGTCTGTCTGTCTTCCTTTGTTAATTGCCTTTTTCTTGCCATTATGATAGCAATATACTTCCTGCAGTGCAATATTGTCCAAATAATGCTTCAGAGGGTGTATTAACACAGTCTGTTCCAACACTGCTTTTATACAGACAGAGGGTTTGTAAGTAATCAACAAAAGTTGGGACACCTGTAGGAATTATTTGCATCAACTTTCAAGGCTTAATTTACTTCCATTGCTGCAGAACAGCTGTAAGTTGTTAACCTATTACTTGTTCCCTGAAAATGGCCTTTTTTATCATTCTGAAATTTACTATATTTTTCCGTTTTTGGTAACCTAAACTTTTTTTTATTTTTATTTTTTTACCTCTGGCAGTTTACCGCTTACCTTTGTACCATTTCAGGTTATCCACTGGACTGGATGGACAGCCACTGTCAAAGGCATGGCTATCAGCTTTGTGCTGATGGCTTTTTTGAGTTCTTGCTTTTTCCTCAGTGTAATTAATGTAGGCCTTTGCGAATTAGTCTGAGTACTCAATTCACTGTATTTACACAATCCCCTCCTTGTATTTATGCAAACATGCCTAAAATACATATGCATGTGGGAGTAGAGAATGTCTTTGACCCAATGAGTGCTTTGTGTAAAACTCCTTATTTATGGGTGTTTGCACATATTTTACATTCACCAATCAAAACCCTTCAATTAAACTACCCCATACCTTCACATACTTTAAGTCAAATCTCTTATACAGTAGTGTCTAGCATACTAAAATTAAATCATATTACCAGTAAACCATATTTCTATATTTTGCTCATGAAATGTAAGAACATATATCAGGCAGATCACAGATTCCAAATTGACCAGAGAAGTTGCTCTGCGAAGAGGTGGGGAATACACTGTAAACTAAAACCCTCCCTCCATGGGTAGAGCAAAGGCCAATTATTATATGCATCAAACCGCGGCACACAGATGGCACTGGTATGATCAGGATTACATTTCGGACCGTGGTATACACCACTGCACCAATGCACCACTGAAAGCCACTAAAAACCATTCCACAAAAATATCAAAATAAATACAATAAAATACAATAAAAATACAAACAAAATACAAACACATCTTCCTATTATCCATATAGTAGTGCATTTCAATTTGTGCTGCAATAACAAAGGTAGTGACTGTACTGAGAAGGACATTTTCATTTTGCCTTTTTCCAGACAGTCATCAAGTCTCCTAATTAAAATGTTTTTTTGTTGTAAAAATTATCTCTAATACACAGTATTCTAAGGACAGTAATCTAAAAGGCAACAGTTTGGTTAGGGTATTGCACAATAAATACACAAACATATCCACAGCTCTGCTGAGGACCTTTCAAAACAGTTTTGAAATTGCAGTTAAGGCAAACTATCAGCAGTAGTATTCCAATCATGTTTTATTCAAGTCATTCTCCTTATTTTATTCATTTTGGCTTGAAAGCCCTTGTGGGTACTTGTGTGCGTCAGTCAATCTTGACCTGTTATACTCTGAAGTTATATTTTATAGCCCAACTGTCACTTTTCACAATCCTCTCTCACAGTCTTTTCAACTGTAATGAGCACTTGTGTTCCATATCATTGAGGCTTTGTTACATGACTCTGCCTAGGCCTTTCAACTCTGTGGATTAATGTCTCATCTGTTCTGGCAAGTGTTAGGGTCCAGGTATGACCCTCACTCTCTAAAAGGCCACAAAAAAACATAAGAATGTTTGATGATCATGAGATTATGCCATTCAGCTGATTATTTTGCCTACTGTCTAGAGAGTATTTGGCACTTTGTCTGGCCTGGTCTTGGGTCCCTACTTCTACTAATTGACCTCACTGTTCCACCCATTGACAACTCTCAGTGTGAAAAAATACTTCCTGTCTTCACGGTGAAATTCACATTAAAGTTTCTGAGAAGTTTACTGCACATTCCAGACAGCTGCTGGGGTCTGCAAGAAGTGATACTGTTCATACAGAGGTCATCAAGGAGAGAACAGGTTCCTTGCACCATCCCCTTGTTTCATTGTACATTCATTTACAGTGCATTTATTTACAGTGATGACAAAAAAACATTTTCCTGTTTCTGTCTTCTCATCTCTGATATAAATACATACATGAAGTAACCAACTATTCCTTATACAATTCCAATGAGGCATGGTCCACCTACACTCACTGTGACAAAAATAAATTAATAAAAAAACAAATTATTCAATCAGACAAAGCCTTTGGACAAAACCCTGCCTTTACTGGGAACAGGACTGGTGATGACTTCAGCGAATACCACAAGGCACTTAAGACTCACAGTAGCTGTTTGCTCAGGTGCCAAAATAATCAAGTTCTGACTGCATGGCAGGTTATGAAAGAATATTAACTGTGGGAATAACCTGCTGTGACATTTCAGCTGCATACATGATCAAATGAGTCTTCTTTCAAAATAGGTTTTCCAGGTAGATACATATTGTCTGGGGACATGGCTCCACAATGATACCAATTCAATCATTATTGCTTTGAAGTGAGAAGGGGTCAGTGCTGTAATGAGTTTGGACAGAATTGCAATGACCTTTTTCTTTTCCTCTTTTTTTACTTCATTTATTTTTTCAAGGCATTCAACATTCATTTCCAGTAAAGGATTTTAACAGTTAAGGAAACTAGAGACTTCTTGCTTATTCACTATTTCAGTTAAATACGGATCAGATTTATTAGTGAATATAAATGACCTGTGCTTCTGTGTACCACTGACAATGACCCGTGGGTATTAATGCTATTTCATTTTCCACTGCTGTTGACATGCTACAGTATCAGCTTGCCTTCACATTGTTTATTCCTCAAATGATGTCATTTTTTCCCCTTCACATTAAATATGTAGTCACACACCATGAAGCAATGTTATCTCTGCTTTAATATCTATCACCCCATTGCCACGATGCATAATGGGGTGACTTCATAAGGCAATCCACAGGAAAGTGCAATGTGGTACACCTCTTCAGTAATGATTATTCTGAATTTTTAGGGTTTTGATCACCATTCTTCTTTTTACAACTTTCATGTTACTACTATTCATGTCATTTCAACTACACACAAATATTCGTCATGATATGTTCTCTACAGGTTTTTCTTGCAGTATGTGCAAAATATGAGCTGGGATTCCAAATTTTTTTAATTTATAAAATAAAACTAATGGGTAGCTTTAAGAATATCAAGGTTGCTCCACATTTCAAACTGAAAACTGTTTTGTAAACCACCTTCCTTCATCCATGTCTTTTCAGATTCGAAATGCATCATACAGTGCATAAATGCTAAATAGACACAATAACCACATGCACAGTCAGCTACGACATGAGCCCAATCCCATACTTCGACAGACTGTTAAATATCTGAGAAATCCACTTAAAGGCTGCCTTATAATTCTTGCCTGCAATTCAGCTAATGCTGCTATGGCGTGTTCCATGGCTCCAAATAAACCTTTCATTATTTTATTACAAACATGGAGATCAGTGAGCCATGGAATAATTTACCCAGTGTTCATGCATGCTAATTCGTGTATACTCTAGGAACATTTATAAGCAAGAATTAATTGATGAATTCCAAAATGTGCGTCATACACATGGTTTACACATTGACCTGTGCATGCACACTGTTCATGAACAAGACCCATTGTGTTTCTATTTATGACTATTAAAGACTGGTGTCCCTAGGGTTGGGCGACACGCACAGACCTTGCAGAGGGCGTAGGCAGGTTAAATAACCTGGAGGAGGCAGTATTATTAACAAAACAATAATTTATTACACAAATCTTGACAAAACACAAAACAAAGGGGCGGGGTATTCAGGGTTCCAACACACATAAAGTCCACAATCCTATTCATTGTCGTTATCCGTTATCCAATTTCAAAGTCCAGGTCAGTTCCGCAATCCAGTCCAGTAGTCAGTACACAAAGGGGGGTCCTCACACAATCCAAGTCAAACACAATAAACAATCCAAAACACTCTCGAACTCTCTCTCTCCAAATCCCAGCTGGTCAACAGACTTCACAGGTTCTCTCTCCACGTTCCAAACACTTTCCTACTCCTTCTCTGTGTGACAGGAACGAGTCCTTTAAATAGGCCTCGAAATGGCCTTCAGCTGTTTGTTAGTCCCAATCACTTGACTCCGTTCAGGTGTTGGACTGCGGCCTGCTGGGAAATTTTGTTTTTCTGGCTTCCATGTGTTGAAGGCCAGGTAGCCATTTCCTTGGGCAGCCACTTGGGCTGTCACAAGACCTTCAATGGTCTGAACTGACTCCACAGTTCTCACCTGCTGGCTAGCTTTTTGTTATGGGGTCTGCTAACAGACACCAATTTGTGGTAAGGTTAAGACCCACTATAATTTTCTGTTCCAGCTCTAGCAGACTGCAGTGACCCGCTGAATATTTTCCATTTATATACATTCTTTTAAATTTCCCATTCCTAAGTGCAATACTGAATGATGTATGAATGTAAAAGATATGCTAATATTGCCATCTCAGGAGAGGTGTTAGTGATTGGCTACTTGGCGGTCGGGTTTTGAACTGTAACTTTTGCTCTTGTACGAACATCGGACGGAGTCGATGGTTCACACCATTAGCAGAAATCATAACCACCTTACAAACTTATTAGACCACTTCAAGCCATCATAAATACCATAGCAACAACAACAAAAATGCTGCAATGTGATGTTTTCATGTCATTATTACAACCTCCTCTCTTTTTCTCTATTAACACTGCATGGGGAATGGATTTTTGGGGACAAAATACAAATAAATGTTTGCGTCTGCAAGTTTATTTGATCTTTTTCTGTGACCAGTCCATCATATTCACTATAAAACCACACAAGTGTGTGTGTGTGTGTGTGTGTGTGTGTGTGTGTGTGTGTGTGTGTGTGTGTGTGTGTGTGTGCTCACATGTTTGGTATTCTGTTTGGTATTCTGATAACTATGGCTTGGTATTCTCTTAACTGTTCAATTTCACAATGGGAATCTGGGATTTCCATCTCTGCTCCATCAATCTTTCTATCTTTTCTTTCTTTCTTTACATTTAAAAACAAATAAAATGTTCGTTAATAAGCTCAAGCTCACCCCCCAAGGTTGCACTGTCACATTATAATAGCAAATGATGTATCTCCAAGATATTAAAAATGAAAAGGACTGTTTGTTAGTTTAAATGAGCCTGAATATATTCTCTTTTACGGTCATATCAAGGCACTGCACCCCCATGTAATTGTCTGTAGTAAAAAAACATATACCGTAGTTTTCGCACTATAAAGCGCACCTGAATATAAGCCGCACCAGCTAAATTTAGGGAAAAAAACAAATGTGTACATATACAAGCCGCACTGGACTATAAGCCGCAGGTGTTTTAATGTTTAATTACCATATGTAAGGGTTCGTGCACAGAGTTTAAAGGTGGTGGACCGTAACCGTAAAAATCCATAGATTAGCCGCACTGTTGTATAGGCCGCAGGGTTCAAAGCATGGGAAAAAAGTAGCGGCTTATAGTCCGAAAAATACGGTAGCTTTCTGATAGATCTGATATTAAATAAATACATTTCCATGGAAAAACAAATACAACAAAAGTGTTATCTAGTTCATAGATATTCCGGCTGCAATTTGAAAATAGAAAATAGAAAGACATGCTAATAGCCTTACTAAACTGGGAAGTTCATTTGCAGATGTGGGTGGTAGTTAAAATCATTGACATATACCCTGTTTAGCATGTTTTCTTTTAACAAACCACAAAATTGTTGTTAAAGATTTGTTGTTACCCATAAATGGTTGTTAAACATACATGTCTCACATTACACCCGCTATTTTCAGGTCAATCCCTCCCTCATAGTTCGCTGCCATAGCCCTGTGACCGGTGGCGACAAAGGCAAGGCAAGGCAAGTTTATTTATATAGCACATTTCATAAAACAATGGCAATTCAAAGTGCTTTACACAGAGCATAGAAAATACAGAACAAGGAGAATAGGTAAGAAAATACAAATAATTGAATATATAATAAAAATAAGATATAAAAAGTAATAAGAATAGATAACAAATAAAATATTTAGAGTAAAAAATACAAATAAATCATTAAAAGAGTAAATCAAAGTGTTAGTGTTTAGTCGTAGATATTGCAGAACATGAAGGTTTTTAGCCTAGTTTTTAATATATTTAGAGTTTGGGCTTGTCGCCAAGCCGACGACCGTAACTCCGGCACCCCAGAGCCACTGCTGTGCGCAGCGAACGTCTTGTTGGCTTTCCTCCCCCCTCCCTGGGGCGGACAGCCAATTGCCGCCCCCGGTGGTACTCCCGGCCAGAGCCGACTCTGGTGCGGCCAGGGAATCCAACCTTGATCGCTGTGGTCAGCGTCGGACGTTGAAACCACTAGACCACGCATGAGCCCCACCTTTTTTTTTTTTTTTTTATACAATGTTTACCTCCCGTTTTCTCTTTTCTCTCACTTTGGACTGCCAAATATTATCTGTAGGCCCGTCTCATCACTGCAATGTAATTGTTAATTCAGGAAACAAGCACAAGCTCTATTCCAGTGCGCATTCTGCAAGCTGGTGCTTCTTCTCACTCTGCAGTCCACCAGCTGAGCTGTGCAGTCATGGCATCAGAAGATAGCGCTTTGGGTCCTATTCAGAGTTAACTGACTTAAGCACCTGCTTAAAGGCCTCTACATGCTCGAGCGACAGCAAAGCCACAGCAACACAACCAGGGCTCTGCAACATCAATGCAACCTCTGCGACCTACGGATGTTGCGTACCTATCAAAAAAATCAAACTCGCAACATGTCACGTAGATGTTGCACATCATTGATTGGTTGGTTAGTGAATGGAGGCGGTGCTGTCATAGTCAAAGTTCATCAAGCTAGTACATAATGTTTTTCCATTTTCCATTTTAAGCATTATCCAGAGCGACTTACCAGATGTGCATTAATACATGGTAAGAACAATCATAGTTTGCACAAGAGATCAGTGGAGTAATACAGCGATAGACATCTTTGTTGGCAAAATGTTGGGCAGATTTGACAAGTTGTCCACTATTGAATGTAAATAGTTGGAAACATGAATGGGCATTGCTTAACATTTTCAGAACAACTGAAATGGTTTGATAACCTTTAATTTCATAGTTTCAGTTACAATAGTTTAACTGTGATATTTCTGTATTTTTGACTTAATTGAGACCACCATCCATGTTTCCTGAATATAAGTAGCTTTTTTTCTCCAGATAAATCAACCTCTCTTTAATGGTATGGCTTTAGCTTGTTTTACCATATGTGTATCTGGTTCACATTAGTACAGTCACATCTTCATCCACATATAGAATGTATTGTAGTTTCACTTGTTGACCAAACAAGATTTGATCTGGATGAGTGTCATACCACAACTTGGGTGAAGATTGTAATGTTGGCTCAGTCATTCTCTGTGCTCTAGAAACTTCTTCCTGCTTCCAGCAGGCTTTGAAAGTCAGATTCAAAGTGGACTTCCTGAATTGCTTAAAACCCAGAGGATCAGGTCTGTGGATCTCCCCAGTGGAGGCCAAATATGCGACTCCAGCTCCAAAGAATGAGCTTCACATTCTGCTCTCTGTTCCTGGTAGGTGTTCAGTGATCATAAATATGTAATTCTTGTACAAAACAAATAACTAAACATAATTCCCTCTTCATTGCGGGCAGGGGGTACTGGCTCATGTTTGTGTGCTTCTGTGAAAGAATCCAAAAACGCCACTGAGTCTGATACACTGTAACGGAAGTTGTTACGGCAAAGCACATATGGGTGCTGGGATGTTCATATATGATATATATAATAAAGTTAAAAATAAACTTTTTTATGTGATTGTAAGAGTTCATATAAAATCATATAAAATCTCCCAAAATGCTTTGCTCTCATGGAGCACCTCTGTTTTGTTGAAATCTCCTTAATGATTTGTCGGTTTGCGCGGCCACACCACTCTGCCAATACTTCTTCACCGTCCCCACTAAAATGTTGTTCCTAGTACATCCCCGTGAAATGCACCCCTATGTGTCCTGGAAATCAATTTCGCCAGATCGGTCCACCTGTAATACAAATTACAGTTTGTAATATTCACGAAATGATAACATCTTATGCTTATTTTAATAATCAACCCAGAGTGGTAGAAAGGCACATTTCTGCTTGCCAGTTCCTGAGCTTGTTAACATGGGGGATTTTTCCAAATTCTGCTTTTTACACTAATCACAGGGACACAGATAACATGAGTATTAATTATTAGGCCCCATGTTTTATCCTCCCCATCAGTAGAATGTTCAAAAGCGCAGGAAAAAACCAAGCAATTACATATCTCCTCCTTTTGTCTGACAAGAATTTACATGTTAATTCTTCCCAAGCCATGGAGTGCTGATGTTCCGGCTTTTGAAGTTTCTGTTTTGTCAATTATATCTATGCAAGGAAACAGGGATTTGGCACATATTTGGAAGTTGTTTATTTATTTTCCTTATTTATTCAAATGTATGCACAGTAGTACTTAATTTCTGTAGTTATTGGGGTTTAAATTTGCCCTCTCTTTACAGTGAGCTACTTAAAGCATTTTAGCAATGAGGGAACTAACTTGCTTTCTGAAATTGTCAAAGGGACCCTGTAACAAGGTGGCAGTGGTGGCCACCATGTCAGGTGGTGAGTGGATGGAAAACAAACCAAAATCAGAGCTCCAGTAGGCCAATGGCAGGTGTATTATTTTTAAACTATTACAAAACCATAAAATAAAATAAAACACAAAAACAAAGTTAAACCAAAAGCTGTATTAGAGGGTCACACCAACAACAACAACAACAACACCTCTTCCTCCATGCCCCTAAAAACTCAAGCATGGCAGGCTGGAATTTTATAAAGGAAGGCAATGACTAACACCTGAGTTTATTGCTCATTAGCCTCAGGTGAGCCTGCATGTAGGTGTGGCTGCTGCCCAAGGTCCTGTAGTACTCTCCAGGCTGTGGGAGGGAACAGGAACACCTGACAGCAGCCAAAGGGGAAGCACAGCCCTCTCAACTCCTCCCCTCCACTTCTTCCAGTGTCACGGACCAGTTCTTGAATAATTGCATAGAAATATTCAGGAAATCACCTTATTTAGTTTTATGAAATGTACAGTGTGAGTGGAACAAATCTAAATTCCTAATTATTGCATTGTGATTATTCTTACTAGTAGCAGCAAACTTGGCTTAGTTTCAGATTATTATACAGTTGGTAGGGAAAAATGCAAATAAGACAGTCAAAAAGCAATGTACTTTGTGAGTGTGCTGGGCTTAACTTGATGACATAGCAGTCATCACCTCAAGTCAACTGTAACACTCCTGTTTCAGACTGCAGATTTATTTCCCTTGGAATACATCTCTGCTCTTCGAAAAAAAAGAAAAAAATAGTGTGAACAATAAAGTAAAATCATTCACTTTTTAATTATAACCATCCCAAATGCATTGAATCTAGGTAGCCCAGTTTTTGGCTGTCATTCTTAGAAGCAGTTCATTGCATGCTCTGTACAGCACATTCTGTACCTTCTAATGTCAGTGTTCCAAATTCAGAGGCCTACGTTCTATATTTTGTGGAGCCATGGGACATACAGTAGCAAATTAAGAAGCACTACTAGACTTGCTTTCCCAGCTTGTTAAAGTAAGAAACTATACTTCAAAACATCTGTATCTGGGATTGTTTCTCTATATGTTTCCTGCAACGTGGCATCTATGGTTTGTTTTGTTTTTTGCTTGGATCTTTTTTTGCCTTGCTGGTGAGCCAAACAGATATGGAACCTTTATAAAATATTAAAGAAAAAAATACACACACTAATGTACACTTTACAGTTTAGTACACAAATGTTTTTCTAGTATCATTTTCAGCATTATCTTTTCTTATCTGATATGCACTGCAAATTGGATGCAGTTGCACCTCCTTAAATTACATACTGTGTGCTGTACAGGCTCAAGTTCAGTAGGTTCCACCTCCAAGGCTTTAATCATTCTATGTAAGTACTTAACTAGTTAACTTTCCTCTTTATTTTATGCTCTCCCCGACTTTGCTTGAGGCAATTACAGCAATGCCACATTTGTCAATCACCTTAATTCGTGCATAGTTTCCTGAAATAATTATCAGGTGAGTGGCATCCCTTTGCCTGGAGTACCAGCTCAGAAACAGTGAGCCCCAGAGTATTAATTACTGAGCACAGAAATTTGCAGGTTTTATTTATTTATTTATTTATTTATTTTAATGGCAGAACTGACGTAACATGATTGTTTAGATTTTTTTATTTTAATAACATGACAATCACTGCTGTCCCCCTGGTCATCAGTGTAGATTAAGGGGAGCAGGGCATTATCAGGGGAGGCTATTACCAAACGATTTGATAAAATGAGGCACATGCTGTCTGATGTTTGTTGATATAAGAAAAGGTGTGAAATTCAACAACCTTAACAGAACAAGTTTACCTCTGCCAATGCAGGGCCTGAATGTTCTTCAAATGTGTGTTCCGCAAGCTCCTGTGCTGTTGCACGACCAACACAATTGGCTTCAACCTCATACTACAATCACCTCATTCTTTCAAGTGACCGGCAACATTGTAGACCAGTGGTTCTGGGAAAGGTGTTCAATTGTGCCATGAGACATATATAATTTCAATCACTACTGTAAGAAAATTCTCCATACATACCACGCTATTGTATTATAACCCTTTCCCCACAAGTGTGAACTGGCCTTCTCTTTTTTTTTTAAAGTAGGCTACAATACAAAACCAGTCTGTTGATAAAGCAAGATCTGCAACCCAGTCGGCAGGGACATGAGTCACATTCAATTTTCTGGTAAAATATTACGTGCACTATTTCTTTTATTTAAATTTTTATGTTATCCATTTAGTTTTCCAGAAGTGTTTCTCAGAAGAAACTTTTTATTGTATTACAAATATGAAGTACCACACCAAGTAAGAAAGAAATCCAGATGCTTAACCTCAGTACAGCTGGTGTGCATCATAGAAAATATTATAAAAAAATGTTTGGTTTCAATGAACAGATGTCCATATTTTAATCATTTAGGACTTCACTGATGCCAGCTGTAGTCTAATAAATGAATAAAAAATTATTTACCATATTGCACATTACAGAAAATGTAAGTGTGTAATATAAATATTTGTTTCTGAAATAATCTAGCAGTAAGTGATGCCACATTATTTCTGGAAAAATGTCTAATTAACTACAATTAACAGCTCATTATACTACCAGAATTACAAGTATGGTTGGAACAAAAGCAAACATACATTTTTAAGGTGCGACTGAAGATTTTGGCTGACTTTTTTTCTTAGTAGCACTTGCGCTACCAACAACAAAAAAGTTAGTATGGAGCCCAGAAGCCCTTAGCCCTTTACTAAAATCTGAATTCAGGAGTCAGTCCTTTAAAAGTATATAATTATAATGGACACAGCAGACCAGAGGCATGGGAAGTTCCTCTTCTACAATTTCTGCTTTCTTGGGAGATCTGGTCCCAGCTCACACCTCAGCTGTATATGTTTGCATTTGGAGAAAGACACATTTGGTTTGGTATCATTTTCTTCCATTTCATCTCTTTTATAATTGTTACATGTCAATGTTATGTCTCGGATTTAGTATTTGTTAAGGTAGTTGATCCCAGTGCACTAGTGCCACCAGTGGAAAATGTTAGTCTGGAGCCCTGCGATGAAGAAGGTTCAAACATTGTCCGAGTAGGAAACAGCAGGAAACAGGAGGCAGCATTTCTCTCGCATTGCAGAAAACTCCTCACACTTCAGCGAAACTAAAAGAGACCAAAAAAAAGCAAAGCTCATTAACATCCTTGATTTGGCTAATGCTTTCTCCCTTGCACTGTCCAAGGAACAGAAACTCAGCTTTAGATGAGAGCAGCTCTGGGGGATTCGAGCTGCCAGTTTAATTAGTGTTCAGTAATTTCAATAATGAGTGACAATTCATGGGAGCTTTTAACTCGGTCTTCTGTTCGAAGGCAAATCAATAATCTTCTGGGGGTTTTTCAGAGACAAGGAGGTGGCGTCGCGACTATACCATCAGCTGAGAGAAAATAAACGAGGAGGAACACCTTGTGAGAAAGTCCCCGGGAAACTTGCGAGGCAATTGCCTTTAATGGTGCGGGCAGCCTTGCTTGCTTTGTTTTGATGTGATGAAAGGACAGGTCTTTAGTGGCTGGTAAAGGGGCTTGCCGTGAAAACAATTTGCCCTGGCTGAAAACAGGAGTGATTTGAGTAAGTGAGCCGAGGTGGAGGATTACCGCCGTAATCCCCTGGCCCCCACCTCAAAGCCAAGCAGGACGATTGAAGCCGATTGATCTGTAAGTGGACTGTAGTTAGATACCCTTACCGTGCTGTGACACCCGGGAGCGCTAATAGGATTTGATATTTCTTTTTTTCCCTTTTTAGCTTTATGGATGACTAAAAACAGGATGAACTTTACTTGTCAGAGTCAACACCCTGTAGTGACGTTGGACTTTGGTTCTACTTTATTGTGTATTGAGGGGTTATAGATTTTATAGATAACAGGTCAATAACAACAAAGAATGAATATTAGTATTGCGTATAAAGAAGATTTAATACTTCATGTTGAGAACATAGATACAAACCCGTTTTGCCACTCATGGCATGGTCAAAAAAAGTTATCATCTTGCCCCACCACTTATCCCTGGCCTATGAAAGACTAATCTTGTGTAAAATAAATTCTCATAATTCTTATTTAAAATAAAGGACAAACCACATTAGTTGCATGTAATTGATATCCCAATCAAGCTTTCAAAATACATCTTATTTTGTTAGTAGCCACCGAATTGAATTCAGTAACCAATTGCAAACAGTCAAAATGCTATGCATAAGCATTGCAGACATAGATGGCAGGAAAACAAATGGTTGCTGTCAGAAACAGAACAGCTGGGGAGATAACAGCAGAAAATTAAGTAGATCGACACACTTGGCAGATTAAGAAAAAACGGCCGATCTCAAGCCTTTGTCTGGAAGTAATTATGAGCAGTGCAAAACAATATTTCATATGTCCTTGGTGGACATGTGTAAAGGGAGTTTTTGCCTATATTTTGATAAGGTTTTTGGATCTCAGCAACATAGGCTTGTTCATGAACTATTTAATAGTAAGGACGCATGTTGGCTGGTAGCACACTGTGAAGGAATGGACCTAATTAAATGCAAGTCTGTGAAATCATAATGGACATCGCCCCGGCACAGGTTTTTAATGGTCTCTGACAACATGAACTACTTTATAGCAGTTGCACAGATCCTGACAGAATTCCAGAATGTTAACTGTACCACTCAGAGTGCCTGCAGAGTGTTAGGACGTGCTAATAAAATATGGATATCCATTCAGGAAATAACATAACGGATAGGAAGAGGGGGCATTTTCTTATTTTATCATTTTTATTTATTTTATAAAAAATCTATAACAAATGGCATTCAACTCACATATGTTCACGTAATAAAATGGGAATTTAATTTGACACTTGACACTTGACTTTTTGCCAGTTCCACATATAGTTTCAGCCCAGGTAGAGTATCAGTATATTAGAATGTGTGAGGACCTAGATTTAGTGCTGGATATTTACTGTCTTGATGGTTAAACATATAAATCATACAATATTCACTTGAAATTTGTCTTTGCCTCATTTTAAACACCTTTTTGTCAGATAAGGGCAGACTTAGAAACATGACTTCGCAGCTGTAAAGGAGGGGGAATTTAAAAAACTAAAATAATTAATCAAGCAATCACAATCTTGTGTTTTTGGATCAAGTGTGATCCTGCAGTAAGTGTACAGTCACATCCCAAAGTATTATGATTAATATCTGCACTTATTTTATTTTAATTTGTTTAAATTTCAGTTTATCATATATGAATGTTGTGAAATGCAGCTTTTTCTATTTGTAGCAGAGTTCTTATACCTCTTAAAATCAGTAGGCAGCAAAGTCGGTTGTTAATGGGACTTCTGTAACATAAATTTGTTTAATTAAAATGCTCCTTGGATGACAATAGCTACATTGACTTTCTACCATGTATTCCAATGTGTCTATTGCTGCTGCAGATTAAAAAAAATATTCAACAGTTTCCATTAAAACAGATTCTGATAAGCCTGAAACTTTACATTTCCTTGCTAAATACCACAATTTGGTTGAGTATTCTCTAGGTAGACAAGATGTAGAAATGTGTGACACGTGTAAATACAAGCATCTCAAGTATATCCCTGACAGCACAACTCCTTCGGTCCCATGGGGAGAAATAATGGCTGGGCACATTTCTTTTAATACCCCATTACTGTCCTATCAAAACCACTTTACTCACATGAAATGACAGCTTGAAATTAAAAGAAATGAACACTTCAGTGATCATAATTATGGCACAATTCAATTAAAAAACAACATCCTATTTATTCTTGTATAACAGATGACTTGTAAAACACGTGAAACACGTAAAACACGTGTTAAATTGTTGCATGAATTAACTGGCGAACAAAACATAACTGCCAAATATAAATGTGGGTGATATCTTTCTAATTTGTAATCAAATAAATGTATTTAGGTAGATACGTAAAACTCTGCACCTCCATCGTGATGGAGGAGGGAGGTTTCATGACACCTGAAAATGGGTGGGGCTACCATGCACTCAGTGACTTACTAATTTAAACCAATTGCGGTTTGCTGTGGAGAGATTCATTCAAACAAATCAGTGAATGGCAGCTGATTGTAGCTCCGCCCATTATGATTATTATGATGATTATTATTATTATTATAATAATGGATAACATTATATAGCGTCTTTCAAGGAACTGAATGTGCTTTACATTGAAGGAGGGGAAACTCACCTCAACCACCACCATTGTGTAGCACCCACCTGGTAATGCACTTTAGCCATTTTGTGCCAGAATGCTCACCACACATTAGCTGAGGTGGAAAGGGATGGAATTATTGAACCAATTAAACTTGGGGGATGATTTAGTGGCAATTTTCCATGTTTGGAATTTGACATTGTGGAGCCCCCTACTTTTTGTGATAAGTGCCAAGGGATCTTTCTTTTAGCACCTGCTTAGCCTTATCCATTCAGCAGGAGCAGGGTGATGATAATATGGCTGCAGGGTTCACTCTTCCCTCACTACCCCTGCACATTGTCCAGCCACACCTGTAAATAAGGCAATAAGGGGACAGGAGTTGTGATTTGGGTGAAGGTAGCAGGTTTTGTCTACAGGGGCAGGGAAGAGCTGGCTGGGCACATTCACAGCATTCTCAACTTCACTAGTGCACCAGATTAAGTGCCATGCCAAGGTATGTGACCACGAGCCACATTACAGACACCATGGGCTCAGAATAACAGAGGCACCGCACACATACACAAACCCTGTCTGCTGGAGCCGAGCTAGAGTCAGCACCAAGCAGGGGGTGACTGCAGACTAGCTATTCTTATATATAATATAGTAGATAATAACAGATACATAAATAACATTGATGCTAATATATAATAATTGTAGCAGTTGTTAGGGGTATTACTAAGTGAGACTGACTGTTATACACATTTCACACACACACAAACACACACACACACACACACACACACACACACATGCACATGCACATGCATGCACGTACACACACATACCTAAAAATTAATACACACATGCATATACACAGGCCTGGATACAATAAACATTTGGCCTCATATTTCACTTACAAATGAATGCAAATATTACTTTTTCTTCAGTTAATTGATCACCAAAATTAACTTGTTTAATGAATTAACTGCATTTCTGAAGAAAAAATGTTACACTTGTAAATCCAAGGTAAGGAAAAATCTAGATTAATCCAGACCTCAGACACGAGCATACCTACACCTACATATGTGTATGCACACACACAGAGACAAGCCTAATAAGTGTCATAAAAAATAACAAGTCTGTTTGATGAAGTAATAATATTTTCAAGGTATACGTTAGAATGAGTTCAACTTTGAAAGTGACCTTACTATGTTAGGGATTGTGTGTGTATGTTCAAAGATCTATGGGGCTTTGAAGCAATGCGTACACACTCTCCTGTGTTGTTTGCTGGTAACTGGGGTCAATGTCATCCGGGTTGAAAAAGCGGTGTCACTTGAGCTTCCTAACAACCGTCTAGCGCCCTGCAAATGAACCTGCGCTCATTAACGAAGCAGGCTTAGCCATTTATCTTCTCCATCTGAGAACTTCCTTAAACCCGCACTGATATATGGAGCTCTCTAATTGCCGGCACTGTACATTTGGCATGAATAATGAATAGAGTTGCATTACAGATGCCTTTAAAGCAATTCATTATGCTTCAACACAAGACGTCACATAAGGGGAGAAATCTATATTTTTGTGTGTGTAAATGCAGTGCAATTTAAATTCAAAAAGACAACCTGAGCACTCAACATATAACAAACAACATAACAAATCACCCTAGACTAGCTATCCTGTACTCAAGGACAGACACCCTGAAAGCACATGCGCATGCTTTTTATAGAATGAGACAAAAATGAGTGTTTACCGCAAGGAGGTGTGCTTTATTTAGTCTGACAAACTTTTTTAACCCATTCTGTGGAGTGCAGCAAAGCCCTGTCACTCTGCTGGCAATTCCGTAATACCGCCTCAGGCAAAATCTTTCACAGACGTCCTGAAGATGCGGCTCCCATGTCTAAGCCAGGGGCGGCTCCTCAGAGGAATGATGGGGAGAATGTTACTCCTATAAAAAATAGAACTAAAAGGTTCTCAGTCAATAATTAACTGAGATTGCATTATAAACTAATGTCTTTCGAGAAAATCATTAGCTAAACAGCACCTTCTATTGAAAGGGTGAGCATTCCCCCTTTGAATTTATTCCCTATTATATTTCAACGGCTGCATCTCTCTCATCATAATAATATTGCCTACTGACTAAAGCACATTGAGAGGAGGACCAGGACACCTTCTCACTTTTAATAGAGGGCGCTGAGTCAGCGCTGCTGTAGGCTTTTCTTACATACTGATCGAAGGTCTGTTTTGTGGTTTAGCTCACAATGCTTGAGTTAAGGAATAATAAGGTAATTGGGGCCCATTGCCTTACGCTGCAAATTGGGGAAACGAGGTAAGGGGATTTTTTATTGAGACACATGTACAGTAGTTGATAAAAATTGGTAGTATATATAATAATTAATATATTTTATAATATATAATAGCATTGGTTTATTAGGAGTGGTATTATTTTTTGTATATGATGTAACTAGCTAGCTAACCAGCTAGGCTACCTAATAGGCAGAAGAGGTATCCATCCATCCATCCATTGTCTAGCTAAGTGCCTGTTCCGAGGGATAGGCAGAAGAGGTATGTGAAGCACAAACTGATTGCTGGAAGCCCGATTCTGCTGGGTCAAGAGGGTGTTGATTATCTTACAGTAAAACACACAGAGAAACAAATAATGCATGGCCATGAAATAGTACTGGCAAAAGTGGCCTTATCATGGTCCCAAATCAATACACAAGACTTTCAACATTCTATTCTAATTGAACATTCGATTCACAACTGAAAATAAAGTTAACAAAAACATACAAGTAACTGCCATAATAAAGAATCACTAAAATAGTGTCTTAATAGGGCAGTGGGCCACCATGAACTGCCAGAATCTGCCTTGGCATAACACAAGTGTTTGGAACTCTATTGGAGGGATGCAACACCATTCTTCCACATTTATCTTACCCTCTAAGGCAATTTTTCTTGAATTTCTTTGTGCCAGGGACCGGTAAGCCTGAGACCTCTTCCTCTGGGGACCGCTTGGGTAATAAAAAAATAAGGACAACATTTTCCTGATGAAATACCTTTATTTCTGTGTTTTTAGGCTGGCTACATAATTTAAGTACATGTCATTGTTTAATCAAATATAACATATGATTATTAAGTGAGAATTTAAAGGCTTTGATTGGTTTGAGAGTCAAGGTACAGTATATACTGTACAGAGCTATCCAAGTGTAAGCACCTGTTTTCAATATACTTTGTATCCCTCATTTACTGATGTGTTTCCTTTATTTTGGCAGTTACCTGTATTTGTATATACTCCATTTATAGCGGACTATGTGCAATGCAATAAAGGTTAAAATCTTAAAGGAGGTGGACATCATTCATGAAAGAAGGTAGTCATAATAAGTTGTATTAATTTAATAGTATGTAATTTTGAATAGTATTTTAAGTGTATTTAATTTAAATATGTATATATTAAAATTAAGTATTATTTTAACGGAAATAAAATCATGAGTAGCCTATTTTTATGGACTTTTTGGATGGTTATTATAACTCTCACAGAAAAAGTAATGGAAATGCAGGAAATGATCTCTCAAATGAATTTTTGTTCTGGGGTGGACCAAAAGACCTGCATTAAAGAGAAAATAAAACTCTCTTATTTTCAAGGCTCAAGTATGCCAGCACCTGCTTATGCATGGCATAAATAGTGAAGACCTAAAATCAAATTCTTCCCTATTGTAGTAAGGGATAAATTACTTAGGTTAGGTATGTTCTTGTGTTAAAGGGATGAGGTAACGAGACAAAAGAGTGCTTGACTCCTAAATTAATTCAATCTGGATACTTGCTTGATATGGAAATATTTGCAAACGGTACGGCTTTGAAGGGGTCCTGCTGGTTTGTCCTGTTATCCTTGCAGTCACTTTCTTACTCAAACTTTAAGTGTGTACTTTTGAAGGACATATGGAAACCATATATAAATAAATGTGAAATCATTTTGCCCAAAGGAAAGGCGTATCTCTTATCTTCTCCTCAATGGATTTCGTCTGGAGTCATCAGAGTTTATAATCACATTTTTTATGTGTGTGATTCATGGTAACTGCTGCTTGTAAATTTAATTAATTATATTTATCATCAAATAATAGATGCATATGGGGAATGCCATTATATTTTACTTACTTCATGTCTCCTTTATGTTATTATATGTCATTAATTCATGTCAAACCCTAGACAGGAGGCTCATGCTAAACTTGCTGCTTCATTAAGTGCCTTTTCATGAGCAGATCCAGGGGCCTAAAATGTCAGCGATTTGTTTTTTTAAATTTCTCCTTTTTGTCCAGTATTATAGAAGTGTTTGATTTCTAAATTAAAATAAATTATAAGGCAATGAATTGCCCAGAGATTAAGCATTTTTACTCCCCCTTCTTTTCATATTCTCTCTTGCAGTCACCAAGACCCCCTCTCAGGCATCAGTTCAGAGCAGTTATGCATTCACTGATCTTATGTGGACAGACAGTAGCTCTGTTTCCATTAGTGTGAATACAACTTCATTGAAAAAATATATATCAACCATTCTTAAGTGCAATTATTTAATTAAGTCGTCACTGGCAACACATGGGACTTGCTCAAATCATACGATACCACTTTTCCTGACAAAAATAGTTTGCTGTTCTCCAAAGAAAATATGCAGCAACATTCTAACTGAAATGTAGCTCCTGAAAAGGTTTGGTGGGTCTGTGTAGAGCTTGAACTAAACCCAACCCTCCCCCCAGTCCCATTACCCATCCATAATTCTCTCAAACAGGGACCTGCCCCAGTTGTGTTCTCCAGAGTACAGTACACTGCTCCCAGTTAACGTCCAAACCTCAAAGCTCTGAACAAACCAGGCCAGCTTAGGAAATCAAACTGTCTTACCAGCAGACAACCAATGAATGTAGTCTTGCTCTGACTACCTTCTAAGTAAATATTCATTTGTTTATATCAATATTAAGATAAATAGTATTCTGGGTGTTTTCCTGTATTCCATAGAGTGACTGTTATGCACATTAATACCTATCATACTCACATTCTTTCATTCACATTCACATTCACAGTCTTTTCTTAGGAGTCCAATGATGATCTTAAACTGGCTTCTTGCACTCTCAGAATATCAAGCATATTTCCCTAATTTAACACTGGCTAACACCTCTTTACAGTGGGAATGAAGGAAGGAAGGACTCTTTAGGGTACTGAAAAAATGTGTTAACAATCTTGAATAGAGGCAAATTGAATATTGAGGCCTTTTAGAGTAAATGTGCTTACAATGATACACACCAATTAGTTACACCATGACCACTCTATAATTATATTGTTAATTACAGCTCATGTACAGCATGTCTCCCAAATTCACTTAATGAATGTTTAATGTCCACTGACATGTAGCCTTCAAATATCAAAAGTGTGAACTAACAGCAGCCTTTTCATATGGGATTTACCATGGATAAACGTTTGTACTCAATGTACTCGAAGATAGGTCCAAGGAAAAACAAAAATAAATCAAATTTGAAAGGAAATTAAAAACAAATTAGCAATTAGAAAAAATTGACAATATTTTATTGTAATATTGAAACCTTTCCCCATGGGATTAGGGAGTCCTTGAATTATAACATTAAAATGTTCCATAAAAATTCGAATTAAAACCTGGAATAATATATGTGGCATATAGAGCATCATAAGAGAGATAGATTGTTGGGAAATTAACAAAATTTCTTTCTGACAGCTTGTCTTGTTGGGAGGAATACTTTTTTATTTTTTAAGGATCTGGTCCGTTTTTTTTTTTACTTCATTATAAGACTCGTTAACTGGCCTAATATATAAAAATATAAAAAAAGTTAAAAAACGAAGAGAAGTTGGCAGCCGCACTTTGACAGAAGAACTAAGGCAACAGTAATGACAGGAAATAAAATGACAGAGCTACGATAAACTTAATGCCTCACTCCGGCTCCCCTCCATTAGGAGTCTGCTACAGCAAATGTCATTCATATCTTAGCCACAGCACACCGCTAATTAGGCCTGGTTTCTCTGCTCCTGAATTAAATTTCAAGATTCCCCGCTGCCCCCCTCCCCTCACCTTTAGATCAAAAACTATTTGAATTCAAAAGACAAGAGCCCAGTGACAGGAAAGGAGAAAGAGGGAAGGGGGAAAAAAAACTTTCTTCGCAGGCTTTTTTAATGAGCTAAAATCCCTGCTTCTCCCCATTTCCCAGCTATAATTGCTGATTATGTTATTACACAGTATCGGCTCTCTGCACTCTCCTCCCCATCATTATGATATAGGCTGGCACCTCTCTGTGCTTCAAAGGCAGACTGGAGAGCTCGGAGTGCAAGGAGTCCGAGGAGTCCCTCCTTTAGGCCACAGGTAAGAACCAAGGTAAACACTGCGTGGTTACCGTTAATTAGCCCTTAGGCCCCGTCAGCCTACCTCTGTTCCAGCTGACCCCTATGATAATCAGGCTTAGGGGCATATTGTATTTCTTTTTGACAGTTTAATTAGAAATTCAGCTGTAGAGGCATAAAGCAACTCTGCCATGAATATTTAAATAGACTGACACAAAAAGAGAGGAAAAAATCATGAAAGGACCACTGAGCTACATGACAGACAGGGGATATTAGGCAAGTGATTCTAATCAATAATCTCTTGATCTCTTACATATTAATACAGTGCCTGCTGTTATTAGTCTCTATAATAAGTGGAGCAGAGGGGGGTGTAGGTGCGAGGAGGGCGGTAAGGATAGGCAGAGGTGAGTTGGAATAGCTCTGCTGTAGGCCTCGCCAGGCCTCTGGTGGATACTCCAGCAGACTATGAGAGCCCCAGCCCTCTCAATCTAATCCAGTCTTAAGGAATGGGAGCTTGGAGCATCACTGGCTAGATGATTATCGGCCCTGACAAGGTGATGATAAAAACAGACAGGAAGTGGGTCGGGCCCCCCGACCACCCACGGTAGGCTAGGCCCCTGGAGCTGGCGACAAGATGCTGTGCCATGCCATGTCAGGCCTGTGTCTCCCCAGACAGGAGACAGTTGGGAGCCCGGAGGCCTCCCAAGAAATACAGAAGCGTTGGAGACAAGCTTGTTGTTGCTGTTGTTAATGTTCACTGTAAACACTAAGTGTGCATAAGTTCACCAAGGCCTCAGCACACCCTGAGCAGCCAAGACAACTTTATGAACAAAACAGCGCACTCACAACCAGGCAAGCAATATTTCATCCCCATAATACCCACAGTGAGATAAGGGATTCAGGAAAAATGCTTTCAGCCATTCTCGATGTAAAGTAAAGAAAGCTAATATTATAAATTGTAGTTTAATTGAATTCAGTTGGAAGTTTTTCTAATACCAGAGGACATGGAAGAAGGATTTGGATTATTGAAGGTCAAAACCAAGAGTTTGTTCAAAGTATTTTTGGGGTTTATTTTTTCCTTGAAAATGAAAATGAATGGTATCCTTCCCTTCCTGTGTACTTTCATTTATTTATTTTTCTCATTGGTAGAAAAATAATTGGGTGCACAATACTTTTAAAACCATTATACCTCATGTCAAACGAACAGTTGAAATGACTATTGAAAACAAGGCTGATAAAAATACAGAGGGGAATATAAGGCATATATAGGATGCTATGGATTCAGTGAAAGGTCCCAGATATCTGTACATTTGTGTAATTTGTGTCATGATACGAGAGACTCTGATACTGCACACTCCATGCATCACATTTTTCTTGATCTTTTTTATTTTTCTTCATCAGCATGTAATTTGGGAGAGTTTAAGGTTTTACTCTAAATGTATGGTTTGATAGTTTTTTCAGGAAAAAAAAACCACATTAAGAATGACACAATTTTATTTTTAAAAGCAATTAATGTCAAACCCTTTCCTGATAGGTTATTACTTTGACATATTGCTTCGCAGCACACGATGGTTCCAACGTGAATGCGTTTTCTAACCTGTAAATTATTTAAGTGTGAAATATTTATACGTGTTATGTGTCAACCTGTTAATTACATTTTAACGCTTAAACCTTCTCACCTGGTGGCAATTCTACATGTTAAGCAACACTGTAAAGCAATATGCTTTTGCATGCAATTATGCGATAAAGTAAAGAAGTTGCATGGTGAGACAACCATCACACTCGTCCTCTTGTTTTTACACTCCTGTGAAGTTTGGATCCTGAGAAGAGCCTCCTACCATGAGGTCTGCCACATAACCCTGGGTTAAGACCAGTGGCGGCTGGTGCCTCAAAAATCTGAGGATGGGGATGTGGTGCATCACTGGGAGCGGTGCTGACTTCAGTTCACAACATTTGGTGGTTATTGCAGCTCCCTGTGTAAGGTAGTCAAAAGGCTAACTGCTGTGCTTTATATAGGGTATAAACCATGACAAGACCACATCGGTCGTGAGGCAAAGCCAAGGGCCAGTAACCACCATGAAGTGTTTTACTTTCATACAACTGCACAGCCCAGAGTGGTTTATTCTGCTTATATCATGGGTACTTGCAACAAAAATAAATAAATCCTAAAATACAATTAAACTAAATAGTTGTAGAGCTACAAGTAATAAAGGAAATACTTGTGTAAATGAGGGGTACAAAGTATATAAGAAAGCAGGTGCTTCCACAGAAGGCATGTTCCTGAATTAGTTAAGCAAAGAACATTCCATCATGCTTTGGATCATGTGTGGCTAAGGTGATGGTGGCAAGTCTGAGGGAAAGACATCATCAACTAGGGGAAACTGTGGTCATAAACACATACTCCCCGACTGTGATGTCCGTGCATTGGTTTGAGATGCAAGGCAAAACCGACAATCAACTTTGAATCAGTTGACTGCAAATATTAATCTAGGGCATGAGCAGGCAGTTTCATCAAGAACAGTCTGTTGAGAACTTCACAGACAGCGATACTATGGTCAGGTTGCAGTGTATACGTCCTTTATTACACCGAAAAATGCACGTTTGCGAGTAAAGTGGTACAAAGAACACAGGCAGTGGCACTGAGCAGTGGAAAAAATGTTATATGGTCAGATGAGTCATCTTTCACCTGTTCTCAACAAGTGGATGAGTGCATGTGTGGTGCCGCTGGCAGTGGGTTCTGGCCACTCTGTTATGGTGTGGGATGCATTTATCTGGCATAGTTTAGGGCCACCCAACCATTTAGAGGGCAAGGCAAACACCAATTCTGAGTGATCACCTTCATCGTATGGTGAACCATTTCTATACTGGTGGGAGTGGTCTCTTCCAGGATGATAATGTCCCCATCCACAAGGAATGAGGACACTGCATTTTTTAATGTTTGATGAGCATGAAAAAGATGTAAACAATATGCCATGGATGTCTAAGTCGCCAGATCTCAATTGAACACTTATGGGAGATTCTAGAGCAGCATCTGAGACTGCGTTTTGCACCACTATCAACAAAACAGAATTTATCATGGAAGAATGGTGCTGCATCACTCCAATAGAGTTCCAGGCACTTGTAGAATCTATGCTAAGGCACATTGAATCTCTGATGGCTCACGGTGGCACAATGCCCTTTTAAGACACTTTATGTTAGTGTTTCCTTTATTTTTGGCAGTTACATGTATGTTGGGGAGGTGCTACACAATAAGATCTGGTAGGCCACAGATCCTTCTCTAAATGGATGGATTGATGGATGGATAGATAAATATAGATAGATGCATAGATACCTTTACTATCCGCAGTGGGGAAATGTGCGGTGGTTACTATCACAACACGCAAGTACACTTCTCTGGTTTTAGGTGATAGGTGCTTGGTGAGTCTAGTGGCTTAAAAGCTTGGAGAAATAAATTATGGGGTTATGGAATGACTGGAGGTCAAATGTTCCTCTGCACTTATATGAAGCACATACTGTCAACTGCCACTTCATTTAACTATTTGGTCCAACAGGTGAGCTGTGCAGCCATGCATTAGTGCAATGTGCAGTTGGTACAGGCAGACTACAGCCACCTAATCGACCAAATTATCCAGCTATTTATTCACCGCCCTGCAGGGCTGCCAGCCAGTCAGCACTGGCAAGGTCTAGATACTAGATTGTGTGGAGCATCCATACACTGGAAGAGTGTCTTAACATGATGAGCCACCCAGCAGCCTCCAATAAACTTGAATTTTTATATGTAAAATCTTTCATTAATTAAGAACATAAGAATACATAATGACAAGAACGGGCCGTCCAGCCCATATAGGCTCGTCATGTCCTAATCTGAAGAATATCTAGTACTGCATCAAGCCTGGACTTGAATAGCCCAAGTGTTTCTGCTTCTACTACCTGACCTGTAGTTCAGTTCAGCTGTTCCAGGCATTGTTTCAATTGCAGTTACTGTTGACTTCAAAATGAGGTGTAGAAAATGGGGCAGGTCACCATGACTGGTTTCTAACCCCAGGCAGCATGACAGATCATTAGGGGCCTGAGTAAGCACATTAAAGCACAAGAAGATTAAATCATATTACATATGACATGTGCAAAGAAGTCTCAACCAGAAGAGCAAAACTCTGGCATGGAATATAAACACTTGTCTGGACTCACTCAACATTTACTCATAACCTTGACAAATAAACGCAACTGATAGTGTTTTTCTTTACAAACAAACAGTTTGGCGAGTAGTGGCTGTTAAATTGGCCAAACTGTGTTGATAAAGATATTAACAGTAAGAAGTCTTGCATGAATGTCAAACTTAACCTTGCGCAAAGGACTTTGTTTGTTGCAGTAGGATTTTTAGACACATATTTGGTATTAATAGGTCACTGAATAGAGTCCTGTATCATACAGGCATTTACTCAATGCACCCCAGAGGAACGTTTACCCAAGCCTATATCTCCTCACCCATATTTAAACAGGATGTTCATAGAATGATTGGATGCATAGAAGGTCCACACAATTGTGTGATGGGAACACTGGCTAAATGGCCACAGGAAAGCAGGTCAGTTGTTTGCATGGTAAAGCCAGTGCCAAGCCTATGCTGCACAGCCTATCCAGACATTAAAAAGAATTTCAGATATCCTAGACTGCTTTGAGGACACACTTCCTTTGAGTTGGGATTTCTTTTGAGCATATCCAAAGTGTTTTTTTTCTTCATTTTTTCTCATACGGAGAGTGCCTCAACATAAATTAATCCTGTATATGTGGATATAAATATGTACCCCTTTGTCATAAGCAAAAGGGACAGGAAGCATTATTTAGCAGGTAGCATTCGTCACATATTAACTAAATAACTTTCATTGTTCTCATTTTGAATGTACTCGTATTTCGAGTTTTAATTTTTTGAAACACATTTAATGTAGTTTATTAGATTCCTGTCAATAAGTAAATTAGACATAATTATTAGTACAATCTGCTCCAGGGGGCATGCAAAGATAAAATAAGCTTTGCATATGTCCACACAGTGCATCTCTAATGTTGGCATAAAAAGAAAAGGGAAACTTCAAATTCTATGGCAGAAAAAATTGATATTATACGTTGCAAAACAAAGTAAAAATATGTGGCAAACAAGAATAAAACTAAGAGCAAAAATAGTTTTTCCTTGCCATGTTGTTAGCGTAAAGTGAATCCTTTGTAGTTCTTGGTCCCCCATTAACAACATTGCTAATTAATAAGTTATACACAATTATAAATTAATTTTGGATCAGAACTCTAGCTTTGCATATCATTTCCTATAATCACTAAAGCCAACACAAAAACATGTCTCATATCAACTGCAACTTTCTTATTTAAAACAGACTGGCAAATTCTCAGTGGGTTTAAATTTACAGCAAATTATCTCTGCTGGGACCTGGAAAGAGAGGCCAAAAATTTCAACAGGATATCTATTTATTTATTTATAATATATTTTCTTTTGGACTTGACTTAATCATAATTTTAAAGCTTTGACATAATTAATGTTATTGTTATGTTATGTTATTGTGTAATGAGGGAAGAGAAAAGGAGAGAGAATAATTCCTTCCTGATAATGGGACCAGACATTCCACAGTGTCATGTAAACTGGTAGAGTGGACATTGCACACACCTATATGGTGTGATGCCTGCACCATAATGAAAATCCGCTGGTAATGAAAGGTGGCAATGTGCAGGATTCAGACCCAAGCCGCATGACACATAGTCGACTGCCGCTATTCCTCAGTGGTTTAAGTCTACCCCTTTAATATGGAGATTACACTTATGTACTTGTCTCTACTTGAAAGGCATTTTCCTAATTTACTTATTAATGAGATGTAAATCTATTTATACAGAGGCCCTCAAATTTGAGAAAATGCAGCAATTGAGAAAGCCATAAATCCAACAATCTGAAAAGGAGGGGAGAAAACACCCCTCTGAGCTTCCTATTCTTGTTCCGTTAAAAATTGATATAGTCCATGTTAAATTCATTAATATTGCTCACTGTCATTCAGTTCTGGGCTCTAAGTAAAATATGACTCGACAGCAGCCACATTAAACATGTATGCCATTGTATTCAACAAAGATGAATAAAACCCGGTAAAAATAGCTGTAAATGTGGAAGTGATCGGAATGTAAAATCAGCAAATTAAATTAGGCCTTTCACACCATGGTTTAAAATACATTGGGAAAAGTGGGATAAGGAGGCTTCTTACCTTACAAGGTACATTGTGGAGTATTTTAAAACTGCATCCATATGAATAAAGGAATTTTCTAAGCAAACATGTCAGATTATTACAATTATGATATTATAATAATAATAATAATAATAATAATAAAATAATAATAATAATAATAATAATAAATACATTGGATTATTATGATATTTAGTGTGTTGTTATTTTTAAATGTAATTCTTATCCCAAGTCCTTACACATTTTTTTCTTTGAACAGGAAGTAGCATTTGACAAATAATATTTTTAACATTTTGTTTAAATATTTGTTCACTGTTAAATGATTCACTATACGGTAGCAGTAAAGAAGCATAAGGTTTCAAAATCATACAATATTCCATACACTTATCATGCTAAATTGAAAAGGCCTTTTCAAATCACTTTCCCTTTTAATGGAATTTACTTGCAAACAGAAAAAGATATACATCAGAGACAGTCATATTCAGCATGTTGCTTTTAATGTTACAGTATTGGGAAATCGGAGAGATGTTATGCAACCTTTCACCTATTCTGTGGTGTTTGCGAGATGATCCATGCCTCAGGGAGCCTGCACTGCATTTTACATTTTACATTTTAAGCATTGGGAAAATACATAACAATTTACTGTCATGCCTTTGAAGTAAAAAAATTATAAAATACTGAGAGTAAATACGATGCTTTCTGTGGCTGCACAGATCATTGAAATGCTAACATCTTTTATCTGACAGCTGACTATGTGTTTGCAATTAGGGCATGGTGAAAAAGCAAACCGAGTGGCATTGCAGAACCACCAGCAAATAGGAGTGTATTATGCACTCACTAACTTTGGAGCTAATGTGACATTTTTCACAGTTCTCTGGCTGTGAAAAATGTTGAAAGAGTTGGTTACACGAGAGTAGAGAAGCCGGGCCTCCCACGTGGTCTAGTGGTTTCAATGTCCGACGCTGGACACAGCGACCGGGGTTCGATTCCCCGTTGCTCTGGTCGGGAGTGCCATCGGGGTGGAAATTGACAATTGGCTATTGGCAATCTGCCCCAGGGAGGGGGGAGGGAAGCCGACACACACAGTTTACTGCGCAAAGGAGTGGTTCTGGGGTACCGGAATTACAGTCGACGGCACGACGAGTGTTGTCTTGGAGGACTACGGCAGCGAACTATGAGGGAAGGGGGATTGAACTAAACACATGAGTAATTGGCTACCAAATTGGGAGAAAAACAGGGTAAAGTCAGAATTTTTTTATTATTTTTAAATTATAAATTATTATAACAAGTAGAGAAGCCAATGGCAGCGTGGTTTGCTATGAGGGAGTCTCTGACCAAAGGTAGCATGGCCTTGTCAGGCCTAGCCCTCATAGCCCAGCAAATGTGATGAGCATACACTTCTCAGTGCTATCAAATGGAAGGTTCCATTAATATTAGAGGTCTTCTGGACCCAGCGTAAAATGGCCAATGATCATCTTTGAGCTTAGGGCACTCAAATGGGGAATGAGGATGAAGAACTCTGTGGCATGACATCTGGATCACAAAATCCAAAAACATACTGTCAATAGAATGGAATTCTGATTCATGTAGTCTCATAGTATACATTTACGTTTCCACCAGTGATGTAGCTAGTAAATGTTTTAATGTTGAATATTACATTTAAGAAGCAGTGGAGGTAAATTCATAAAAATGTAAAAATGTATGTGAACTGAAACTTAAATTCTAATAAAGCTCATATGATAATTAACTAGGAGACACTGATGCAGAAGATATTGTTTATGTCTATAATGCTCTCATATATGAATACACATCTATCCACAAATCTGGCAAGGGATGAAATCCACAGTACATAAATATTCATAGACATTCTTGGTGTATGTGTCTAGGCAGATCTAGGCAATCGTTGTATATTTTGGATAAAGGGGGTTGATGTTCCAATGTGTTCATTGATAAACAAGCACTACATTTCATTATTAAATTACAGCTGTAAAACATGTACAACAGCAAAGTTGAACTATGGCATACGATTCACTCAGGTTGCATAAAGATGTTTGACATATGCAAACACCATTGTTAAACAATGTAATTTAGCATTATGAGCGATATATTCATAGCTAAAACAACATTTTTAAAATAATATGAATAGTATTATTCATGATAGGTGACTGTTTCACAGTCATTTAAATGGAGGCATTAATCTTATATTTCCTTGCTTATAGTGCAGGAATAATGTTATTAAATGCCCTGTTCACATACGCAGTAAATACATTCAATATTAGGATGCCTCATTCTTAAATATTTCTCCAGGCAGTTCGTATATGTACTATAATATTCAGCCAACAGTTTTCTTGCTAATAGCTTGATACAAATTAGTTTGGGTTTCTTTTACCCTATTGCTCTAGATTTTATGAACAAATTAGGGTGGTACTAAGGGGAGTGAGAATGCGCTCTGAAAGTGAGGATCTACTGGTGGTACCCAGGCATCGCCTCAAGACAGCTGGACTGAGATTTGACTTGCTATGCTCCACGATTGTGGAACTCCCTCCCAGCTCAGATCAGAAATGCAGCAAGAAGGTCTACTTTTAAAAACCAATTGAACACATTTCTCTTTTATTGTGCTTTTGTAACAGATCAATACTTAGCTGTATTTTCTACACCACCCTCAAAAGTGAGGTGAGGGACCTCTCAAATTATTTCCTTATATGTGGGAAGTGGACCATCAGTGGCAGGAGAACAGGAGTACAAAAGTATCAAAATGTATTACCAGTTTGCACTGAATACAATCAGCATTTCTGTATAAAATATTCTCCACACATAGCCTACTAACAAAATAGGAGAAGAAGCCCTCTCAAAAGTATAAGGATTTACTCTTCACATAAAACATTAAATACTAATTTGGTGCAATAAATATAATATATAGTATAAGGTAAAACAATTACTACAAAGGGTAATTCTATCTCATATAGGCTAAGAGAGTAGCTCATCACAATATCATAATAGATACAGTATAATAGGTTACGCTATGGGCAGATAGAGTGTGCTGGAAGCTTCAATACAAAATAAAAATACAATCTTTTTTTTAAAATAAATTTGTTTCTGATTTTATCCCATTTTCTCCCAATTTGGTAGCCAATTAGACCCGCTATTTTTACGTCAATCCCCCCCTAGTACTGTGAGTTCGCTGCCGTAGTCCTGCGACCGGTAGTGACGAAGCGAAGTGACGCCTCTTACGAGACGGCACCCGCAGCCCGTCGACCGTAACCCGGTACTACAGGGCCACTCTTATACGCAGCGAACGTCACGTCACGCTGATATTTTCCTCTGCATGCCTGTCACCTGGAGATATCAAAAGGAATTCAGTCTTTTGCTAACTATAACCTGTGATAGTGATGGTGGTAACTATCAGCTCTGCAATTAAAAGTCAACTCGTGACAGACAGCTGAGCTAGCTAAACAACTGGATTGAGGGATTCTACCTTTAGCTAGCTAGCTGGTAGCTAGCCAACTATCTTGCAAAGCAAACTAGATATTTCTTAAACGCAATAAGTTTGTAAAACTAATTGCATTTCATTTTCACAAGTTTGAAAAGGGGATTATTGCTCTACTAACCTCTTGAGCAGCCAACCTGCAGCCATCTCTACCACTCTCATTGATATGACCGGTCCGGTCAGTGCGCGCACTTTGCAAAACAAAACTTTTACACTTGGAAGAAACCAACCATAGGCAAAGGGGGTGTGTGACTTTTTGAGGTATGGTCTATGACATAATTATAAGAATACGTTTGACTCATAATATAAAATGATCATAACTACATATTATTAAAAAAATGAATGGTAATAAAATAAAATATTTTGAGGGGGCACGTGCTAGTTTGTATGGGCATGACGCTTCTGCTTGGGACACCTGGTACTCTTTCCCTAATACTTTCAATCACAGACTGAATGTTATGGAGGTGATGTACAATGCAAAATGCAAGAGGGACATTTCAGATAGTGGAGAGCTAAAGGCCAATCTGAAAAATGAATTGATTTGCATCTCAATGCCAAAAGCCTGGGGTTTGAGTCCAGTAGAGGTGAGAGTTTCTTTCTACACAAGCACACAATTTAATCTTTACCGAAGAGAACATTCATCACCTTAGGTTGCCATGCCTGAGGAATAGAAACACCAGGAAAACATTTTAGTTTATTACTGTAACCATGATTCTACCAACCAGATGGCCAGACCTGACTGAATAGTTAAGCTACAGTACGTCAGAATGGTTCTTGCAAAGAAGAGGCAGGGTTAACTTACCTTGGACAGTGAGTCATTGTTTATCAGCTTCAAGGGTGGCCTGCACAGCCAGATTTTTGAGAAGTTGGGAATCTCAGAGGGTCAATATGTAGGGTACTAAGAGGGGTAATGTCTCTTGTTTAGTATTTATTTAAGATTCAAATGCCTATAGAAGAGAGCCATGATGAGCCACAACAGTACCATACTATTTTAATACAACTAGGGCATAATGTGCACACTGGTCAGTATGCCATACGTTATCATAGCACAATATACAGTACATTCTATGACCTGTAGTTTTCTACTCAAAATGTTTATGATGGGGTACATTTTTCTTTCTAAACGTGGAAATACAAGATACTATACTATCTTTTAAAATAATAATAATAAAAAAGTATATACAGTATATATATATATATATATATATATATATATATATATATATATACACACACAGTAGGTAACTGCCAAAATTAAAGAAACACTTCTGGCAGCTCTGTAATAGTGTTGGGTGCATTTTCCTGGGATCGTTTAGGTCCACTCAACCCCTTAGGAGGCAAGGTAAACCCAAATAAATGCAAAGCCATTCTGAGTGATCACCTTCATCCTATGGTGAACCATTTATATCCTGATGGGAGTAGTTTTTCCAGAGTGACAATAACCCCATCCATAGGGCGTGAATGGTCATTGAATGGTTTGATGAGATTCTGGAGCGGAGCCTGAGTGTTTTCCACCACCATCAACAAAAAACATCAAATGATGGAATTTCTCATAGAAGAATGGTGTGTAATCCCTCCAATAGAGTTCCAGACACTTGTAGAATCTATAACAAGGCACATTGAAGCAGTTCTGGTGGCCCAACGGCCTATTAAGACACTTTATGTTGGTGTTTCCTGTATTTTGGCAGTTACCTGTACATTATGTATATTGTGGCAGCCCAATGGGCTGCACAAGAAAATGGCTGCCTGGCCTACAACACATGGGAGCCAAGAAACACTACATTTCCCAGCAGGCCACAGTCACACCTGAGCCAAATCTGTTAATATCTTTCTTGTCTTCCCCTTTATTGCTACTTTTAGCTAATCTTGGCTCAAGCTAACAGGTTTTTGTTCTTGACAGCAAGGCTACTACTGTAATAAATGTCTGTTCACAACACAGTTTGCCCAATATCTCTTGCATTTTCTTTTGTTTGCTGGTCGGTCTTTTGACATCTTTGTTGTCATCTACTGTGCAAGTAATTAATTCTTCATCTCTTCCTGAACCTGGGCAAATTATAATATGTATATTTTGGCAGATTTACATGTCAAAATATAATAGTTACCTGATAATGATTTGCATTTTTAAACATAGCACATAGTTGTGGTATAAGCGGAATAAACCACTCCAAGCCGTGTGTTCTCAGGATATATACATACTTCTAGGGTGAGAACAAAACTCAGCTTTCAGACTTGTGATGCACCACCACCCCAGACATGCGTGAATAGCCTGAGAATGAGGTTTATTCCTTATATACAGTGTATATATATATATATATATACACTCAGTGGCCACTTTATTAGGTACACCTGCTCATTAATGCAATTATCTAATCAGCCAATCATGTGGCAACAACTTAAAAGCATGCAGATATGGTAAAGAGGTTAAGTTGTTGTTCAGACCAAAAATCTGAATGGGGAAGAAATGTGATCTAAGTGACTTTGACCATGGAATGATTGTTGGTGCCAGACGGGGTAGTGTGAGTATCTCAGAAACTGCTGATCTCATGGGATTTTCATGCACAACAGTTTCTTGAGTTTAGAGAGAATGGTGCGAAAAACACACATCCAAACCATCCAGTGAGTGGCAGTTCCTTGGGCGAAAACGCCTTGTTAATGAGAGACGTCAGAGGAAAATGGCCAGACTGGTTCAAGCTGACAGGAAGGCGACAGTAATGCAAATAACCACGTGTTACAACAGTGGTATGCAGAAGAGCATCTCTGAATGCACAACACATCAAACCTTCAAGTGGATGGGCTACAACAGCAGAAGACCACATCGGGTTCCACTCCTGTCAGCTAAGAACAGGAAATTGAGGCTACAGTGGACACAGGCTCACCAAAACTGGACAGTTGAAGATTGGAAAAACATTGCCTCGGCTGGCAAATCTCGATTTCTGCTGCAACATGCAGATGGTAGGGTCAGAAATTGGCATAACAAACATGAATCCATGCATCCATCCTGCCTTGTGTCAATGGTTCAGGCTGGTGGTGGTGGTGTAATGGTGTGGGGAATGTTTTTTTGGCACACATTTAGTCCCTTAATACCAATTGAGCATTGTTTAAATGCCATAGCCTACCTGAGTCTTGTTGCTGACCATGTGCATCCCTTTATGGCCACAGTCTACCCATCTTCTAATGGTTACTTCCAGCAGGATAATGTGTCATGTCACAAAGCACACGCCATCTCAAGCTGGTTCCACGAACATGACAATGAGTTCAGTGTACTCCAATGGCCTCCACAGTCACCAGATCTCAGTCCAATACAGCACCTTTGGGATGTGATGGAAGGGGAGATTCGCAACATGAATGTGTAGCTGACAAATCTGCAGCAACTGCGTGATGCTATCATGTCAACATGGACCAGAATCTCTGAGGAATGTTTCCAGCACCTCGTTGAATCCATGCCATGAAGAATTCAATCTGTTCTGGGGGCAAAGGGGGATTCTACCCATTACTAGAAAGGTGTACCTAATGAAGTGGCCACTGAGTGTATATATATATATATATATACAATGTGTATAGTATGGTTAAGGTAGTCCGTCGTATCCGACGATGACAATCCTGCCTCTGCTACTTGTGAGTCCCCTTGTGACTGTAGAGCCCAATCCGCGATGCACACTGTCTGCCACAAACAGGACAGGTGAAGGCAGTGACTGGGGGTGTGGGTATGGTACTGGCTTCATGTCTCTTTAGACGTGTTCTGGTCCGTCGATCACCTCGGTCCTCCTCGAGCTTATGCACCCCTTGTTGACAGAGCTGCCGCCAGATGGACCGTTGAGCGGCAGCGTCCTCCAGCTGGGTCGAGTTCAGGCCGCACTTTTTCATGGTGGTCTTTAGTTGGTCTTTATAGTGCTTTTTCTGGCCCCCTGCCGAGCGGCGGCCAAGATGTAACTGACCATACAGCACTTTTCGTGGTAAGCGCTCCTTTGGCATCCTGATGACGTGACCGAGCCAGCGGTTGTTGGTGCTGGGTGATGGTAGCCTCCATACTGATGCAGTTGGTCTTGCGGAGTATTTCATTATGGGGCACTCGGTCACGCCAGGTTATCCTCAGGATGCATTGCAGACATCTGATGTGGAAGGCCTCGAGCATCCTGAGGTGACGGCTGTGCAGGGTCCACGCCTCACAGCTGTAGAGGAGAGTTGTGGTTACAACTGCCAAGTAAACTGATATTTTGGTGTGGAGTTTGAGGTCTTTATTTTGAAAGACCCTTCTCCGGAGTCTGCCAAAAGAAGATGATGCCTGTTTAATCCGGTTTTGTATCTCCCTTTCGATGCTGCAGTCGTCAGAGAGGAAACTGCCCAGGTATTTGAAGGAGTCCACTATTGCAAGTGGTTTGTCAGAGATCGTGAAGGTTGGTAGATGAAATGGGGGAGTAGATGCCCACTGGCATACTACTTTGGTCTTTGCCACATTTATAGACAGACCCAGCCTACCATACGCCCTTGCAGCAGCTGTAAGGGTAGCTTGCAGTGCCTCCGGTGTGTGGGCCACAACTGCACAGTCATCTGCATACTGCAGCTCGATGACATGCTCAGATGTTATTTTTGTGACCGCTTGAAGCCTTCGGATGTTGAACAGATTTCCATCAAGTCTGAAGTCCACAGTAACCCCACTGTCCTTCTTGATCTCCTCGTGGAGCAGCAATGTCACACACAGGAGGAAGATGTTAAAAAGAACTGGAGCTAGGATGCACCCGTGACGTACACCGGTGCACACCCTGAAGGGGTCGGATTCCTGGCCTCCAATGGTCACACGTGCCATCATCCCCACATGGAACTGTTGAAGGATGTTGACAAACCTTCGTGGGCAGCCAAACTTCAGAAGGATACTCCATAGAAGCTCCCTGTTGACTGTGTCAAAAGCTTTTGACAGGTCGATGAAGGCAATGAAGAGGTCCTGATGTTGCTCCCTACACTTCTCCTGGAGCTGCCGTGCTGTGAACACCATGTCCACAGTACTTCTGTTCCTCCTGAACCCACATTGTGACTCAGGCAACAGCTCCTCTGTGATGTTTTGCACCAGCCTGTGTAGCATGACTTTGGCCAGGACTTTGCCAGCAACAGCCAGTAGTGAAATGCCACGGCTGTTGCCACAGAGGGACTTGTCTCCCTTTCCTTTATATATGGAGATGATGTTAGCATTCCTCCACTCCTGAGGGACGGCTTCATTCTTCCAGACATGTGCGATAAACAGGAAGAGTGCACGGGTGCAGAGGTAGCCTCCCTGTTTAAAGATCTCTGCAGGGATACTGTCAGGGCCAGGGGTCTTGTTGTTTTTCAGAGACCTAACTGCACAATTAACCTCTTCAAAAGTTGGTGGGAGATCAAGGTCTTGGATGGTGGGGCGGGCAGGTAGTTCATCTAAGACTGAGAGGTCTGTTGGGGAGGGCTGATTCAGCAGGGTTTCAAAATGTTCTGCCCATCTTTTTGTGATGAGCTTCTGGTCTTTTATGAGGGTGGTACCATCATCAGACTTCAGGGGGGAGACAGAGCAGTTTCTTGGGCCATAGATGGTTTTCACTGCATCATAAAAGTTGTGCATATCATTTTTATCGGCATGGGATTGTATTTCATTTGCCTTCGATATCCACCACTCATTCTGCAGGGCACGCAATTTTGACTGCACCTCTCTCCTGGATGCTTGCCATTGTTGCCGGAGTACAGCTGATGTGGGATTGTTAAGTACAGCACTGTGTGCTGTGTGCATGCCTTTGAGCATGGTAGTTATTGTGCCTGTGTTGTCATTAAACCAGTCCTGGTGCTTTCTGCTTTTGTAGCCGATGGATTGGGATGCTGCCTCGTAAAGCCTGGAGCTAACAGAAGACCATTTTGCATCAATGGAATCATCTATGCTCAGGAGAGGCTCAATGTCTTCCAGGTTTTCAGCCAAAGAGCGGCGGAGATTGTTCCGGACCACAGTCTTTTCTAGCCGGGTACAGTCAAATCTCTTCTTTCCTGACCTCTGGAGACGGATGGCAGAGCGTACTTTCACCTGGAGCCTGGTTATGATGAGTCGGTGGTCTGTCCAGCACTCAGCACCTCTCATTGCACGAGTGAGTAAGACGTCTTTTATATCAGATCGTCTCCCAATTATGTAGTCCAACAAGTGCCAATGTTTGGAGCGTGGGTGCATCCAGGATGTTTTGTATTTGTTTTTTAATTGGAATGTCCCGATAGGTGCGGTTCCCTATCCAGGATGTTTTGAGTGGGCAATGTTTAGGCCACCTTTTCTAGGCCCCTCCCCAGTTGGGGTGAGCAGTGTGGCTCCTAAATAGGGCTGTTCAGTCACACAGGGGTCTGCCGAGAGCAGCTGCCACTCAAACCCAGCCGCTGGCGACCATAAATAGCCCTGTGCCGCTGGCGTGCAGGGGTCTGATTAGAAGCTCCCAGTGCATTCATACCTGCTCCCGTCACCAGACGCCCCAACGCCGCCAGACTTTTAATGATCCATGTTCCGGTTGCTGGTCTCACCGAGGCAGACGTGGATACCTGCGCAATAAAGTTATTTAGAGTGCCGTTGGGGATGCGCATGTCCCAGCAGCACGACTTCACTGCGAGAGGGTGGGATCCGGTGGCAAGGGAAAACCCAGGACGACCGGCACTCTTCCACAGTTGCAGGAGGCTGCCGGAGCTCCAGTCTTTCGGAGGACCGCCTGTCGTGTGCCGCCAATCACGTTGCTTTTCTCTCAGGGTGTGCTCCCCTAGCCTTTGTCTTCCTAGACTTACCCACAAGGCAGCGGGACAGTGGTTGGTAAATGCCAGGGCGTGTCCACTACTGCACTAGACGCATCACAACACCCTGCGCTGCCAGCACACACACATATATAGTATATACATACACACACACACGCACACACACACACACACACACACACACACACACACACACACACACATAAATACATCTTGGAATTGTGTGCTAATCTGGTAAAGTAATATATACTCTACCAGGTAAAATCAGGTAAAATCAAGTGGTACATGTAAGGGCGAACAATTTGATTCAAGAACTAGAAGTGAGGTGAATGGGCATGGGTGCCGGGGAGCCACACATTGCTCCAATTAGTTATGCAAGTTTGCTTATGATCCCTGATTTCCCCCCAAAATTCTGCATTATGAAATGACAAGAAAAGGAAGCCTATTAGCAGAGAGTGAGATATTCAGCAAGACGCAAGGAATTATTTTTCAGGACGGAGGCCTTCCTTACCCAACCTCAGGTGTATGATTAATATCAATTAAATCACTCCTCTGGTGTCAGCAGTGAGATTCTCCTGACAAATGAAATTATTCTAGAAAGATTTTTAAAAAGAGCCGTGCCTCATACTCCTCTGCCCTGCCTCAGCATCATTCACTTCCACAAATGAGATTAAAATGTGCAGCTGGGGGATTTCAAAGGGATATTTTCCATCAGAACATGAAAAATCCTAGGGCCCCGATGTAAGTAGACTTGAAAGCCCCTGGTGGAAAGCTCTCTCAGTCGTCCTCAGTGCTATCCAGAGTAGCACTGCAAACTAAAATAAATACATAGAAAGTGTTTAACCCATTGGAAGAATATGGAATGAAGGTACTGTTCACGTTTTCAAATGTTTCCTGGCGCATTAAAATTGCTCAAAATCATAGTGATGTTCTGTTATTGCACAATGTTTTTTTATTTCACTTTTTATTTAAGTGTTGATTGTGTTGTTCTTCACATGCAATTAACTTCCAGCTGGGATTAAAGAGTTGAGGGGGGGACCTCTATGGGATAATGTCCTTAACATTAAGTATCATATTAAAGCAAATAGTATTTTTTTCTATTTTTGTAATTATCAGTGACTGCCAAATTCATAATGACCTACTAGGACTAAAAAATAAATCAAGAAAACTTCCTGAAATCTATTTCTGAAAGTTAACAAAATGTCTTCAACTGAATGCACCCCCATCAGTATTTTTCAGTGACAGCCATCTCATGTTTCTCTCAGTTATGAATGGCATGTTTCTACCATAAGCCACAGACATTTTTACATTTCAACTGAAGCATTGGGATTGACATATTTTTTAGTGCTCCAGATTTTATTTCTCTGAACTGATACTGATGTCTATGTCTTAAGGAAATTAAGTTTACAAAATAAAGTGCATACATGTATAGGCTAAAATAGGTTTGATTAAAATGATGTTCATATGCAACTACCTGATTTATACTGGAGTGATTCTTTATTACTATTGTATGCCCATCGGCGTTGATACTAAAACAGCAAAGTCACAATAGTTTGTTCACTATCAAGCAACACAAAATGTACCCAATAAGAAAAGTCCTCTCAGTACCATAACATACAGTATGAATCATTCAATGAATATATTTTTCACACCAAAGTAAGTTTATGACATTATTCATAAATAAAACCATATAAATAATCATTCAAATTGTGTTTTATTCATTTGGGTCAAATAGCAAATATACAGTAAGTAGTCATGCTGACTATCACAGTTCTGAATAGATCATATATCATGTAGATTGCTCGTTGAACAGGGACATCAGCTGTGGACAAAGCTGTACAGAGAGCTGTATTTTGATCAGGCTCTATGCTGCATTGAAAAATCCAAGTCACAGACCTGCACAATCATTTTCAGGCCATTGTACTCTCATTGAGTGAGTGTGCTGGTGAAGTGTGCAGGATTGCTGACATGACTTGATACATGATATGATTTGCAGCCACCTTTGTGATCACATTTGCGCCGTTTCAAAAGATGATAAATGTACATCGAAACCATGTAAAACTGTTTTAACAAGGTGCTGTCAGGTATCACAGAAGCTATGCTCCTTTTAAAGCGGACTGAATCCCATTTAAAGCTTTTCTGTCCTTCATGATGCCTTATTATGTGGAAATATTGTACAAATCTTAGTTCAAAAATGTCCTCGTCTCCTGAAACATGTACCTATGCTGCTAATAATGGCAAGGCACCAGCCCTATTTTTGATACTTGAAAAATACAGCCTTTGCCTTGCCTTGCTTCGTGAAGCTTCTTATAGCCTTCCTGTAAAGCTTTAAAGGAAATAAACTGATTCAGTGTCTCTTTCTGCCTTTGAAAAGCCCATCTGAAAAATTGTGTATTGAGATGCTTGATTAACTGACAGCATCAATTCAGCTTGCTGAACCTGAGGCTCACCTCTGCTGATCAGATTCCCCAGGGTTAATTCTACATGCACAAATTTTATAGCCCCTCCAGGCCGATTCCTGCAAGGAGGGCTTAGGCAGAGGTGAAATTTATCTAGCTCCAATAAGTCCATGTATTTTCTTTCTCCTAGGTAATTTAAAGAAAACTATATCTTTTTTCTTTAGAATTTTAGACAAATAATTCACGCTCCCTGGAGAGCAACATTTCTGACAAATAATTTACGCTCCCCGGAGAACAAATTGGTCTTGCGATCCCCATTGTTAGGATGTACATTTATTTAAAGTCCATAAGCTTTTTGAATTAATTTGCGAGACAGATCAATGCCTGAAAGAGCTTTCTGTTCTCAGTTTGTTTATTTCATGCATAAATATTTAACTCCTTGAAAGGGAGGCAGTGTTTGTTCTTAATTGTTCTTGATTCAAAATGCTAATTATATTTTGGAATATTAATGAAACACAGAGCACTAAATGTTTTTAATAGTGCATAGGGATCAGAATGTGAAAATAAGAGACTGATGATGAACAGCAAATAAGCCAAGAGATGTCCACGGTGGGTGAGGAGTTAGAGAAAGTGAAGCAACAGCTGTCATTTTCAGCAAATAAGAGGGGTGCAATCAATTGTCTAAAATATGACACGCCTCTGCAAAACCATTCAGAAGTTTTATTCTGCATCCAACCATGTTAAAGAGGGCACAACACTGAATCAATTGTGTCAACAAAGATAATTCCAGAACAAATGTATAGCTGTATTTTACAACAATTTCTAATGCTACTGTATCTCAATCACACATAGGCAATGTCATTATCATGTTAAGGTCATGCTTTTCCCAATTAATTTCTACATAATAAAAAGAAGGTGCGACAGAACTGTGTCCCCTCATGATTGCTAGTGCTTTCTCAAAATTCTCAGATCTTAGCAATGAGAAAATAATTCAAACAGGTACCTGGAATTTAGTGTAAATAAAACATGTTTATTTCACTTCCTTTAAACTTTAAAGGGGGGCATTTCCTAAGACTGCTGAAAGAATGTGCCCACCCAAGTTTTTGATTTAGTGAGTTGTTTACATTGTTTACAAATGTAACAATATGAATGAATGAACACAGCCACAAAATATATGTTTTGATATTACTATTAAAGGGGCTGCTGGGTGGCTCATCTTGTTAAGGCACTGTTCTAATGTGTGGATAAGCCCCACGGTCTTTTATGGAAACCAGACCATGCCAGTGCCGACTGTGTGCAGCAGCCCCATGGGGCGATGCACAATTGGTAGTAGCGCACCCAGGGAGGGATACATTCAGCCGGGCCTAAAGTCTATGGTTGATAACGCCTCAGCCTATTGCTTTGCAGAAACACGAACAGCACAGATGTCAGCTGTGGCAGCTCCAATGTAAACTTGAATGAGCCACAACCTAGAAGCAAGGCCATGGAACATGGGGATGCATCCACATACTAGGAAAGATGAAGCTGTGTAGTTCCAGCTCCTCTTTTATCTCATCTATAGTACTGCATAACATGGAAACCCATAATTGATCATATTTTTATTGATGTATTTATTTCCCCCAGGCATTCCTAAGAATATTAAATGCTCGCTCCACTCAAATCGGTAATCTCTGACCCCAACGATGTCTCCTCCAAGGAAAAGGTTAGAGCAGGGTAATTGCTTTCATGCCTGATCAAAAGTAAAGGCTCCTTTTTCCCAGGCAGCAAGTGTTTCCCTGGCTCACTTACAGCTGGTTTGCCATGTACTTCATCAAGGGTTATAGACAGCCTTTTTGTCTTTCACTAAATTTGCAATCGGTCCAAATAATTTTTGAAAACCTGTGGAAAAGACGTTGTAGCTGTCGCAACCCTGGTAGAGACCTACAGTAGCTGCGGGAGGTCAGCGATCATCCCATCTCTGTGATTTCACAGATTAACAGGCTAAATCTTTCTCTTCTGTGTGATTTTTCTTTTAAGTTTTGGGAAAATTTTATTTTTATGAAAGCTGCATACCAGAAGTTAAGGCTGGATAGGTTTCAGATTTTAATGGTAGGCACTTTTTAAATGCTCAGAAAAGTGACAATGGGACTTCTAACACTACAGAACAGTGTTCAGAGTAATTCAGTGACAGGCTTGTTAATAGAAACGTATATCTTAATTTGCTTTAACATGGTCCATAGTTTTCATCTCTGAGTGTGACTAGGAGTCCACAACAGCAGGACAATTGGCCTCATTGCACCAGGGGTAGGGTTGGTTTTAGTTGGCCAGGGTTCCTTGGGATATCGCTACATTAGTTCTTCTGAATGGAATGCCAGGTGCCTGCAGGCTACTGTACCAGTTTCAGTCAGTGAGAGATCTCCTGTAGTTTGAGATATTCTGTATTCACATGTCGCTCTCTTTTGGTGTTTAATTAAAGCAAATGAAAAAAACAAACCAGATTAAAATTGATGTGTTTTTCTTTTGGTTATAAAAATCTAATTTATGTTATATAACACTCTTATAGTGAAAGAAGGCCACACAGAGAGCAATTCTATATAGCAACTATTAACAAAACAAACTCAATTTTTTTTAGGGTGCTTCACATGGTGAATGTGAAATAATGTGTGTAGTATATACCAGTGAAAATTACCTCACTAATGATTTCATACTTTTATCAACACAGTGATTGTATAAATAAAGAAAGATATGAATAAATAAATCAATGGTAATAATCTCAATAGAATTTGAAAAGTTAATGGAATTTACATCTCCATTTATTTGTTCTGAGAGTGCCTTTTGGCTATTAGTCGGAGAAGAAGTCCTGCCAGCCCCCCTCTTTACTTCATAAAGAAAGACCCTAATTTCTGTGTTCTGTTGCTTAAAGCTTCTGGGATGAATAATGCAGTGACACCTACTTCCCTCTGTAGCTCCCTCTAGGGCCCAGAGCTGTTAGTTCAAGTGCACATGCTCAAGGGGCCCTGCAAGTATCAGCTAACAATTATCTAGTGAATTTGTACACTGTCTTACAGAATTTCCACTGGGCAAATAGTGTAAGGACAGGGATATGGCCTCGCCTTCAACTTTATTTATCTAATAAGAACAAATTAATTAGGCTGGGATTAGCATTGCAAACCACTAACAAGTCAGTCACCCTATTACGTACAGTGTGGATTTCCATAATCCTAGGCTGTACCATCATGTATTGTTGCTTATGCAATTCACTATGCAATTTATATTTATAAATGTATTTAATGGTGGGAAAAAAGTATGGAATGACTTGTCAAAAATGTAATGCTGTGGTCACTGAGACTTTTCATTTTCCTCACAAATTGTCCCTTGGGACCCATAAGGGGTGTATTTTCTAAGAGTATTTTTTTTCAGATTTTATCCCATTTTCTCCCAATTTAGTAGCCAATTACATCCTCTATTTTTCATTTAAATCCCCCCCTCATATTGTGAGTTCGCTGCTGTAGTCCTGGGACCAGCAGTGACAAAGGTGAAGTATCGTCTCCTCCGAGACGGCACTCGCTAAGCCGTCGATCATAACTCCGGTACTCCAGAGCCACTCCCATACGCAGAAAACTCATGCCGGCTTCCCTCCCCCCTCCCTGGGTTGGACAGCCAATTGCCGCCCCCTAGTGGCACTTCCGGCCAGAGCCGACTTTGGCGCTGCCGGTGGAATTGAACCCTGGTCGCAGTGGCCAGCGTCGAGCGTTGTAACCACTATACCAATCGGGAGGCCCACCGCAGTGTATTTTGAACAAATTTTAACACTCACTTTAAATGCACTGTTGTCCATCAATGGCTGTTCCTTGCTTGAGAGAGTGAAACATGTCTCTTGCTAATTAGCCGAGAATTGCATCCGAATGTGTGAATGTACTCTTGATTCACGGCTTTAATGATATTGTTGTTGAGCTGTGCAAATTAAAATGGATCACAGAAAACATTCTCAGTTGATCGTCAAGCAGTTGCTCTCCCCAGCCAAAAGCTCTGAAGGTATAATGGTCTAGGATTCAATCAATATTTGCCATTAACCTTGATTTAAGAATAAATCCAGGGGTTGTTTTTCTTTTCTTCACAAACACTAGCTGGCAAGTGATTGGTGATTGCCGAACTTGTCCAATTGTATTTGTGATAAAAGCAACAGGCTCTTGAATTGAATTGTAAGTCAATGAATATTGAATCCTGGCCCATTTCCCATTTCTTAAAAATGTCAATCACATATTGTGACAGAATAGTTAAGACACATAAAAATAATAGTAAGTTTCATAAGTCATACATGTATTCTGCTCAAAACTTTAAGTTTGTGGTTAAGCCTATGACCGTGTACATAATCTCATGCTTCACTAGGTGATTTCACTGGACAGGAACCACTGTGCTCAAAAAATAAAATATGGTGTCAAACTGAGAGCAATCAGATTTTTATTTTTTACTTTATTTTTTAACTACAAGTTTCCATTACTTATGAGTATGAATCCTGTGTCAGTACTTTATACTGGTATGATAAGTGGAAGATTTGGCAGTAGCATTAGCAGTTTAGGGCCAGACATCTATGAACAGAGCAGCTCTTGGCACTATACCTGCACTCCCTGGAAGTTACAGGAACTGGCAGCAAGACTTGCCCACAGAACGGCTTGTTGATAGTTCAAATAAGGGAGAGGTTTCTCCAGGCCAACCACTTCACAATGTGAAGGGGATCTGTTAACCCCATCACCGCATGTCCTCCTGAAGCCCGCTTGCACCCACAAGTGAAGCATTAAATCAAAGTGCGGCATCGGCCTGATGTGTGTTTAACATCCCTGAGCTCTTGTCACTGATGACCAGGGGCATTTAGTTCCATGTCTTTGCTCAAGTCCATAAAGTCCCATCCCTTCAATATCAATTTCACAGAACACACAGCATAACCTCAGACATAACCAACCACACATGTACGTGTAACAATTAGACCTCCTCATCAAAACAACCAGACAATGCTGTGATTTTTCTTTAAGGAAATAATAATGTTAAATGTGACCAAAGAGAAGAATTCTCCACAAAACTAGAACATTCCACTTTATGATATGTGTCTAATATCTGAAGATATATGTGCTATGACATTTGCTTATATTTTTTCCATGTTATAGGCAAGTTGTAAAGTGCCTAAAAAAGAAGAGGAGAAAGTATATGTATATATATATATATACACACAGTATATATACTGTATACATGTATGAATCTAATTTAGGATTAAGGTAGTAATTTTTTAAGCATCCGTTGTATGCTTTAGAGCAGTGGTTCTCAACCTTTTTTGTGCTCTGTACCACTAAAATATTTTCAACAATCCCCAAGTACCCCCTACCCATAATATATATAGGCCTATATATACCTATATATACATATATATATATAGGCATATACCTCACGTGTAAGCAGCCAACACAGATATTTTGATTTAAAAAAAAACATTTTATTAAGATTCACCATTCATAATTACAATAGATATTTTGATAAATAAAACTAGCTAGCTTAACTGCAGCAGGGAGAATTAGCTCCTCAGCGACAGAGTAGGGCTTTTTAGCTTTGGCAACTAGCAAGGATATTTCGTACGATGCGTGGAGGCTATTGGTTGACATCTCCGTTGCAGCTTTCAGTTTACCCTGACTGGCCTTGAACTCGGCGAGTTTCCGTTGAAAGAAATCAGTGTTCATGTCCGACATCATTGTGTGTTTAGTCTTAAGATGACGTTGTAAATGCGAAGGCTTCATGCAATTATTTGACAGTACCTCTCCGCATAAAAAACAAAGTGGTTGCGGTGGCTGGCCTGTTGATGTGAACCCATAGTTCACGTAACCTTCATGCCATTGCCGTACTTTTTCTTCATGTTTCTTCTCATTTTGCCCAGGGGGATCGTTCGTGTTTCCCACCCTATTTTTCTTTGGAGGCGGATCATTATCGGTGGTGCTGGTAGGCCCACCAGCAGGTCGTTTGAGCCATCTATCCATTGTTGAAACCTGGTTGAAACTAGCTAAGTTAGCTCTTTTACACAGCGAGGCTACAGCGAGCGAGTGCGTCTTGAGTTTGTTGCTATTTTAACGTTACGTCAGTTGTGGCGCAAATATGGAGGACCGGTAAAACACGTTGTCTTAATTTTGATGGCCTTATATAGAATATTATTTCAACATTCATTATTCTTTTTTATTTTATTTATTTATTTATTTATTTATTTAGCAAAATACAATTAATTTATATTTATTTTGAGGTTTCAAAAAACATTTCCAAGTACCCCCTGCAATTCCCCCACGTACCACTAGGGGTACGCGTACCCCCGGTTGAGAAACAATGCTTTAGAGAGACTTTCCATTTTTCTTTCAGCTTCCCGAGGACATGTTTTCCTGTTTCAGATGCACAATTCCTCTCAAAGGTGGGTATGATTAGAGGACTTTTAAAAAGCCCAAGTCATTTGGGGAAAACAATGAAAGCAATGAATGACAGTACCCAAGGATTAAGCACTATACAATGAAAAAGCTTCACTTGCAGGGGACTTCAATTCACCCAGGAAGGCTGCCACAAAAATTCCCCAACCTGCAACAACACCTGCACTGGGGTTTCAAGAAGGAGGACAAGAAGCAACAAACAAGAGAAAAATGCATCTACGTATGTTCTCTTCCATATGCCTTTGCATAGTGATGAGTTTAGAATGAGAAATGAAGTTTTAGAGGGCACAAAGGTGTTTGAAATAAGGAAGAAACCAAATCAAAAATACTCCCACGAGTTTAACAAAACATATCTTCTTCTCTCTCATCTGTTATGTTTGTTAGGAACATGAAATCAGTCCTATCTCTAAAATGAAGCCACTGATGATATCATCCAGGATATCAATAAAAGATGTGGAATAAACACTATCCAAACAACAAAAGGTCTAAAAGTTGCATTCATTCATTCTCTGCCAGATAGTGGACTATCGACAATAATAATAATACAGGTAATAATACAGGTTTTCTTTTTTTTCTTTTGCAGTTATGAACCTATTAATTTAGGGTAATTTTTCCCTTAACAAATAGATAATAAAAATAAAAAAATTATACATTTATTATAATTATACTGTGACCGGCAGTGACAATGGTGAAGCACTGCCTCCTCCGAGACAACACTCGTCATGCTGTTGACTGTAATTCTGGCACCCCAGAACCACTCCTGTGCGCAGCGAACTGTGTCGGCTTCCTTCCCACCAATTGCCGCCCCGGTGGCACTACCAGCCAGAGCCGACGCTGGCACGATGGAGAATCAAAAAAATTACTGTTGCTAATATTTTGACTTCCTGGAATGTGTCCATATTGCACCCATTTTCCAAAAATGTGGTTTGTGAATAGTTTCTCAGGAATTTATTCCATTCGTAAATCGAGGTATGCCTCAAATAATAACCTGTGTTTCATAAAAATTTATATGTTTGTGTGTGTTGATGGTTACTTACCTGAACTTCCATCAAGACTACTTTTCACCACGTAAAACTATTCCTTGTATCTAAATCACACTTGGGTTCATATATGTAAAAATACTTTGTAGAGACATACTTATACATACAGATATGTGTAAAATGCATACATTTGGAACATCGGTATGAGAGGAAGAGAATATTGAAATAATATTCCCCTGTATTTTATGCTGATTTAGATATCAACATTTAAAAGGCTAACTGATTGTTTTACTGTATATAAATAAATGAAACCAAACTAAACAAATTAAAACAAACAAAAACATGACCCCAGCACCCCAGTGTTCTCTGTAATGCTGAAAAATAAATGACAACCAATGAACATTTCAATGTGAAAGGCAGATGACATTTGGAGATTGAAGTTACACAAGCAGCAATTAAAATCGACTGTGGAGGAAATGATCTTCTAAAGTGGCACAAGATCAGTGGTCAAATGGCTTTTTCATGTTCCCCACTTTGCTTGTGTATTTGTGTACTTTCTCTTTGGAATAAATCCTTTACTTTTCAGAACCCCCCATATCTCTCTCTATGTATCTCTCTCTTGCACTCTCTCCACAAATACTGTAGAGAGATGTGAAAGTCTCAAAATAAATGTTACCTTCTCGTGCTTCCTTTTTTCTTAAATTTACAGACTTGTGCCATTAATTTTACTGGTTATAATGCATTTATAACAGATACAGTTTTTCAATATGCATGTTTGGGCATCAATGTTTTAGCAATTAGGTATTGAAAATATGACATAACTCTTTGTCTTGCAATACACAGGGTATGCAATAATCCACACTGAAAAATACACTTTGAGATATTTTATTTTCATGTGACACATGTGACAAGGGCAGTAAGAACTTTCATTTTAATTTTAAAATCAAAATCATTGGTATATAAATGACAAGCAAAAACAAACATAAGCAAAGATCATGTACAATAAAGAAAATTCAAAATAATTTACACATATATCACACATATGTCAGATAGTACCTTATTTCTAACTAGAGGGTTTTTCACTATGCTGACTTAAGTGTATTTCAAATATCATGCATGGTTTGGCAAACCCAAAGTATTCACAAAGACATTCTCTAGTAACACAAACACCACATATTTTATTGCTAAAGTATACACGTTTGAGCAAACTGTTTCATAACACCAAATCACAAGGATAAATGTTTTCATACATTCTAAAATCATTCAGAAATTGCTTAGATGTAACAAACAGACATTATCAGCTCTGTTATCACACCATATAAGCATCACAGTCACACAAATCTTTGAAACAGCACAGAAGTATTGAAAGTTCCTCATCCCCAGGAATACCAGAGAACTGAGCTTTCATCTAGCATCTATCTTTCACCATCAAAGAAACCAGTTTATCCATTTTGTCAAGTGGTGACATGGTAATTTAATCTGTTAATCCTGATGAAAATCAAATGTGACCTGAACATTTCCACTTATCAGAGAACAATATCTTTGTGTCATCAGTACGTTGGAGCGTGGACTAATCAAACAAACACACTCTTACTCATTATTTATCCCCAAAATCACAAGATTAAAGTTGGAGTATTTTTGCACCTAAATGTCCTTTAGTACAATTGTCCACCAATCAGAGGGCAGATGCTGATAATGGTGGCAGGAATAATAATTCTAATGAAAAGAGTGATGAAGCTTTGTAGTTGCAAGTCTTTCTGCAGTATCAATAACAGTCACACTCGGGGTGGGGACTGTGTTTATAATTGCTTTTCTCCCTCAGGGTGCTGGGGTGGTGTGTGTGTGTGTGTGTGTGCATATGTATCTATGTGTACATGCATTTCTGCGGGTACTCTCCCTGGATTCTCCACGGGACCGGGAGACACAGATTAATTGTCTGAGGTTCTGCCGCTTTAATTTAGGGGGAAGGAAAACACAGCTTAGCCTAATTAAACACTGGCTTGTTTCAGATGTCTGCATGGCTCCAATCAGGAGTAGACTCGCACCGTGCCACCACGCCATGAATCGCCTCATATTTCCTGCCACAAAATGAACAGCCATGCCCGCTGAATCATTGTGACTTCAATGGAAAGGGCACATTTCCCCAAGTGATTATCTTTCAGCACCGGCTCATCCACCAATACTGCCATAGACACCTTCTCGTGAAAAAACCTTCTCATTTCACGTTCTCGTGAAAGGTTTCCGTGGAACAATTTTTATTTTATTTTCACAGGAATAAAAACATTGATTAAAAGGACAAACAAAGTCTTAGGCCCAACTCAGATAATCAGATTTTCAGTGGATTCCTGCCTGCAGAGTGAGGAAAATAGAAAATGTGAATTAGGAACAGGGAGGATAAGCAGAAAAAGAGAAAAGGTTCCACTAAATTTGGTAAAAAGAGAAGAAGGTAAGTGAAGAAAAGTATGTGTGATAGGAAAAATATAAATAATGTTAATGCTTTCTCTTTTGGCCTCACCCAGGGCTGGATTACTGAATGGGCCTGTCGGGCACAGGCCCAGGGGCGCAGAGATCAGAGGGGTCCTCAAAAATCAGATTTTTGGTGTCATCCATATTTATTTCAAACTTTTACAAATAATAGTAAATAAATGCAGGGGATTTATATGTGTCACGTAAGCCACGCAAGTGGTTGGAATGTGAGTCGCTTCTTGCTGTTTGTGTGTGTGCATGCGGGGGGGTAAGGGGGCCCTAGAGGCTTTCGTGCCCAGAGGCCCTTGATCTCATAATCTGTCCCTGTCCTCACCATAACATTAGTGTTTTGCAAAGTGTTATTTCAGTCATTAAATAGCATTTTTTTAAATAAAACACCAAATGCATATAATTTACACGGTGCTTATTATTACTTTACAACCACTAGGATTTTAATCCATTTGGCGCCCAGCTCACGGACGAATTGTTGAGCGGCGGGTTGACTTAAAAGTTACCTCGCTTTCATTTTGAATGCGTGAGAAATACTAGTTTATGGGAGCGAACAACGGTCACTGTAATCAAAAGAAACAGGACTTCAAACTGATCCAGGTCCGATGCCCCTTGCATCAAACACAGTCAATAATATACACAAAAAAATGGTCTGGGGCGAATTTTAAAAAGGCAGAGTTCTCATAGTTCTAGTATCCTGTGATTTTACTGAGCTGCTGCAGAGGTAACTCTATTTTCCAGATTCCTGATCACTGGAGATTCTCTTATTGACACTTTTGGTAGTGGTGTGTGCTGAGGGCATGCTCGATGGAGCTGGAGATGCCCAGGGATGTATTCAAGAGCACCAAAACTTTACCAGGAATGTTTCAAAATGGAAACGAGACTGAACCGAACCGGTTGCAGAAAGTTTCCGCTATGGCAACTGAGATGGCATGTGCATTTCATACTGTAGCCAATCGCATACTTTTAACTTTTTAGCCCACTATGAGTAGTGGTTAGTGACAACATTACTGTATATGCATTTGCCAATGTTATGGTTATTTGGTACATTAGACAATGTTATTTGTTACCTGCTCATCCACTTACATTCTGCAATGCTATTGGTTTTATGATTTTCTGGGCCACTTACTGAGCTACTTCCTGAGCTAGCTGTTGAACTACTTGCGAATGACTTTTCAAATGACTTTCTTAAGTTTTGCTAATAGTTCAACACATTTTTTTCTTCTAATCACTCATGTTAATCACTCAGCTCATGGTTTTGCTAATGGTTCCACTTATCGTTCTACAAATGGTTTTGTCCACCACTTAACTCAGTGGTCCGCAAATGCATTGCCGTGTGCAGTTTCGTGCCCATGTGAGGTTTCTTGCGTGTCCACGCAGCGCTCTCTTTGCTCAAGTCGCAAAATAAATCATTTTTTAAAATGATTCTTGTTGTAGGTGCATTCATGTGTCAATCCTGACATTTAGTAACACTATAAACATACGCACTGCTCCAGAAAATTCAGTGAAATGGTTCAAAACACAGATGAAGCCCCGAGGGTCGAAACATTAACCAACCTGTATGGTTAAATAAACCATTTCACATTATTTATTTTTCAAATAGGATAGTCACAGGTCCTTTAAACTAGCCTGTGTACATTATCATGGTTTGTATATTGAGGAAGTTTAATGAATTCGCTACACCAATTAGAATTAAATTAACCTTGTATTATGTTGGACAGATTTGACCGGAATTTAGGTGTTTATCATCACAAAAAGGTTGGTTAACATACTTGTTTTAGCCTGAGGCCAGGTGACTTGGCCTAATTTGGGGTCATGAACTTCTATACAGAATATTGACATCTAGATGTTTTTGTTTATTTCTATAAGCACTTTGCACCCCATTTTGAAGCTTCGGCCAGTTTTGGCCACAAAGGAGAATAGGCCTTTACGAACTAGCAGCTGGTATAAATAAGAGGGACACTTTGTTTTTCTTTCACTCTCTCTCTCACACTCACACACACACACACACACACTCAAATACACCGACACACACACACACTGCTCTCACCACAAACATAGACTATCCCAAATAGATGCAAATATTTTTTCTTACTTTCATTTGAACTAAAGGCATGTTTATAAATATATTTTATCTTCAAAAAGCTTACCAATGCCTCATAGACATAACACAATATAATAATATATGCCATTTAGCATCAAAAAGTATAAAAAGTTATAACCATAACATTAGCCATATGGTATTTTGCCAATTACCCATTTTATTTAATTGGCAGCAATATTAGGCTACCGTTGGGTAGGAGCTCCAAGGCTGACACTGTCTTGCAAGGTAGAATTTTTGAACTATCCATGTCAGTTGTCCTCATTGCTTTAACTATTTAAGAAATATCATTATTGTTGTTCGAACTTGCATAACATTCATGAAAATCTAATAAAATGAAATCACCAGTGGACACATTTCAGATAACTCGCTGGAGATAGGCCAGAAATTGCAGTGACTGATGCATGAAAAGGTTCATTTCAAGCCCTTGATAGATAACGTATAGCTAAATGTACCTATTGTGATTCTCCTAATGGCATTAAAATAATTTATAATACACTTTCTTAAAGAAGAATTGCATTTTCAACATGCAGCTGCAGCAATGAGAAACCTTGCTGGCTCCCACTGAAGCTGAGGCAGAAAAACATGTGAAAGATTTCCTACGGGTGGCTCCAGGAAGAGCAAATCATTATTAATCATATTATTATGTAATAATATAACTGTTGGTGTAGTTAAATTATATTATTATTACCTTATTATTATTATTATTATTATTATTATTATTATTATTATTATTATTATTATTGTTATGACATGCAAGGCATTTTTAATAAATGGACTTGAGTTCAAATATTATCTATCATTATTTTAAGCGAGCTATTGTGTGGGAGCATCGGACGAGTGAATCTGGGATTTTCAGGGTTGACGTCAGGGGGATGTAGGCCAGATGTGGGGCTGCTGTATAAACATCCTGTGAAAAGCAGATGTACAGTGCACAATTATGTAGTCTACATATTATTGTAGTGAATGTTTAATATTTAACATAACAGAAACCAGCGCACATACATGTGTATATTTATTTAAAAAACATGTATCTTCCACAATTACACAGGTGTAGAGACACTCCTTCATTCATGTGCATTGAACCACTTCTTACAAATGCAAAGTTCAAATACATAAACAGCTTAGTTGAATACGGATTTGTATTTCAAATAATACGTTTCTTGAACAATTTGCCTCAGAATGATGAAATACAGAACTATTTTTTACATATGTTCCCCATCTGTTCATATGTACCCAGTAATAACATCAGGAACTAGCACGTATTGCCCTTCTTTTGAGTTAAGGGGTGGTCTGGGTGGACGAAAACGCAAACAAATGATCACACATGCATCACCTAATGTTTTTTATTGACACCCTCCCCATTGCGCTGTTGACACATGTTGACGCAAATTCCTTTATTGCTGACTATGACACTACCAAACTGAATGGAGGCAATAAATAAACTAGCAATTACAATACTGTCCAGGTGCGTTTTCACTACTGCCCTCCCCAGACTTAAATTTCAGAAGTGATAAGGATATTTTATGTGGGGGTCAGGGCGTCCTTCCCCAGAAAAATGTGGCTTACTAAATGCAATTTCAGGATTTAAAAAAGTTTTATTAACCTCTGCTGTAACTTGAAGGCGGTGCAGTTACCATGCCGTTCCAGTCTCTAGTTCAACAGCTCGAAGACGCACAAGCTGTGTTTCGTGCTCCTGTCTATTTACCGGAAAGTCAAGCTCCTTGAGCTTAATAGGCAGCAAAGGATCAAGTTGAGACGTACTGAGATCCATTGCCAGAGAGGAAGCTTTGGCTTCGGCCTCAGACTTAGCCCCCTCGAAGCATCACCCAACTCATAAAACCTCTGGCAAAATCTCGAACTCCACCAATTTATGAAGCAGTTGCTTTGTAATAACCCGCTTTGCAGCATCGCGTGGAACCTCTACATTAAATAAGTCGATTTCTAACAGATCAACCTTGCGACACCGATCAAACTGGTCATGACCAGCAAATAGAGTAAACATTACTAGATACAAAGCTATATCTAACCCCTAACCTACCCCCAGAAGGGTAGAGAAGCAGAGACAAGCCCCCACTTTATGTTGTGCACCCCATCTAGGGGTAAAGGGTAGGCAACATAAAACTCTGCAGACTATGTTTACCAGCACACGCAATATTTATTTATCTTTTAAAGGGAAGAAAAAGGCCTCGGGTGAGCCTGGCCCAAAATAACAAAATAAAATAAAAGTAAACTACCAAAAGAGAACAAACATTTATACACTAACTCCCTAACTAAACAAAAACAGGAGAAAAAGCAATTAAAGAAAAGGGCACCCACCCGCTACAGCTTCCTTGCTGGCTAGTAATTCCATTAGGCTATTTACATATATACAGGATAACAGTTCACACCAGATTTTACAACAAATTAATTTACATAAACAAAGAGAACACAACACACACACACACACACAACCTCAACAATATCAACAATAATAACAATCATGGGGGAAAAAAACGTCCAGGGGCAGATGTAACCTACATAATCAAATCTTAAAATGGTTGAAAGTTGACAGAAACTTACTGGGGCAATGTTATTCAAAACAAGAGAAAATGTATGTGTGTGTGTGTGTGTGTGTGTGTGTGTGTGTGTGTGTGTGTGTGTGTGTGTGTGTGTGGTATGTGAGAGAAAGAGAGACAAATTATTGTTTCATTTTAAATGGAGGACGTGAGAAGAGATATGTCTGACTGATTGGTGATAAAACATGATGAAACAACAAGAGATTTTAGACAAGAAAATGAAAAGTTAAGTAGGACACCATGGGACAATCCCAGATCACCAGTCGACGAAATGGTACAAATGAAAAAGAAAAGAGGAGAGGGTTTGGGAATTGAATAAAATATAATTAATAACTCAAATCTGGATCTTAACTGTGGAACGGGTGTTGTAATAGTGGCTAAGAGCTTTCTGTAATATGTTGGGCAACCGGATAGCCTTGGGCTACTGAAATATTAAGTACCGGTACACAATTTCAATTGTATTTTCAGTATCCCCTCTGGCTTTCTGACTCCAAGAGTTTGTTGTGTCCATCCCTGCGGGAACCAAGCGAGAGTAAGCATTAAATGTGCCTCAGATTCTATGTTATAGCTAAGGGTTTTAAAAAGGCAGAAATTCAGCATGTGATCTGAAGTGCGCTGCATGAGATGTAGGCAATGGAGGCGATGCCGAACTTCTGGACATCTGGCCACATTCCACAGAGACCGCATATCATACTGAGTGGGTGGGGGGGGGGTTGTTCTTCATCAACTTTGAATACATTTTCCCTTATCTTTGACTTCATAAATTTACATTTACATTACATTTTAAGCATTTAGCAGACGCTCTTATCCAGAGCGACTTACAAGATGTGCATTAATACATGGTAGGAACAATCATAGTTTGCGCATGAGATCAGTCCAGTGATAGACATTGTTGTAGGCAGCTGCATACCATACCTGTAACACTGGGAAGGAAAAGGTTAGCACTTTTTTTTTTGTTGTTAATTTTTGTGACTGCTGAACTTGCATGTTTGGGAATGTAATCATGAATCAAATTTAAGGTAAGATGTGGTTGCATTACAAGACTTTGCACCATAAGCTTGATTAAACATTCTAATGGTATGTTTAATATAATAAATACAATCTCAGAGATTATATTTTAGCATTCATTTACTGCCACTGATACACTTAATATTTCTACTACTCTGTTGATGGTTATGGGGTAAAGGTAAAATTATAAACCATTTATCATTTCCATAGCTGGGCAGAGTGTAGAAAGGACATGATTCCAAACACTAGTGATTTAGTGGACAGTTACTGGCCATTTGTGAATTAAATAAGGCTGACATATACAATATCCTTCCTTTTTGTAATGATTAGAGAACATAACTGTCTAGTATGGGTTGTACTGGCTTGGATTGTAGCCAGGTCCTAAGTTCACATGGTAGAGGCTAATGCACACTGTGAAGAGTTTCACAAACCAGATGTGAGGGAGAAAACAACAATAATCTTTGTCCAAGGTGAAGTTGCTTTGTACATGGAGAATATGAGTAACCTGAAGAAAAAAAAATCTGTGATATATACACAGGTAATACCTGAAAAAAGGGAAACACTTGAGTAAATTAAGGCTTCTGGTGGCTGTGTTATGTGTGGGGTCCATTTTTCTGGCGTGGTATGAACACGATGTAAACCATATGCCATGGCCATCTCAGTCAGCAAGATCTCAACCCAATTGAACACTGTTTCTGTTATTTTGGCATACCTGTGTATATACAAGTTACAAATTGGTGGGGCATACTCCATACCTATACAGCATCAAGAGTTTGGCACTTTTAGTATGATTAGAGACATTGGGGATAAGGTACAGATAAGTTCATTTATTTATAAAAATGTGTATTTATTATTATTATTATTATTAATTGTAGTAGTAGTAATGTACTAGTTTATCCATTTATTTGAACAGAGGAACCATTGCTTACCTCTATACTCTGAATGTACTTTCCTGATATATACACAATGTGAGCTCATATAAATAACCTTTATAATACTTCACTGAGGCATTGATGCTGAAAGCAGTTAAGTCTTACATTGTGGCACTTGATTAAAAGTAATGGTGCCTTAAAGACTCCTCAGTGCTTCCATTGCAGAGGGAGAGTAAATGGGACTCTGGAGTTTCCCCCTCAAGCTTTCCCTTTGGCACAGAGAGAGAGGAGCTCAGCTGGGACCCTCCCCGCACTCCATTCATGGGCAAATGCAGCCCTCCCAAAAACCACTGCTCTCTCCATATCTCCCTTCCCAGTTTAGCTCAGCTAATCAGGCAGGGGGCCCGAGACTCGACTTATTTGGGCTAATTCAGTTGTCTTCAGCAACCGGGCAACGTTTAACGTTTTTGCACGTTGTGCAAAGAAGTGCAAAACATGCCCTTCGGCAATGAAATGTCATGGTGGCATGTCAACAAATGCCACTTGGCCACTCCTCCCAAGTGCACCTGTGTGTGTGTGTGTGTGTGTGAGTACATTTTCTCCTCCTCGCTCTCCTCCTTCAATCCCTTCTCTTCATTGTCTTCATGTGCGGGAGAGTTGGAAAGCCGGGGCCTTGGTGGCAGATGGGTGAGGGTGGCTGGGATTGGCTAATCCCAGATCTACCGTCTCTTTGCCACACGGTAACCGAGGGAAAAGATGGAGCCAGCTGTCAGATACAAGCCTTTCATGCTCTCCCACACACAACAGCTGCACAGGCCCCGCCTGCTTGGTTCTAAATTATTAAACATCTTTTTAGTTTGTTCCAGCTGCAGGCTTCAATGTGTTTACGCAGCCTTTTGTGGGGGTTTTTCCACGTATGGTTCCTTCTCCCCTCCTCTTATCAAAATGCTTTTTGTAAAAGCCATTATCCCATCTGCGTGCCCCCCCCCAAATTTGGACAAAGCAACAGAAAACAAATCCAAGGCATTTCTCTCCTTCTATGACGATTTGATGTGATCACAAGGTGCCAGGACCCGGGTGCTGTGGCTTGTGTTGGTGATGTTCTGGTTATTTGAGGGCAGGTGTGAGAGGTAATGCAAATTTGTTTTTTGCAAGTCAGATGATCTGTTCCTGATAGCTGGTTTCCCACAAAGATTGAGACATGGCCATTATTACCTGGAACAGGCATGATTATCATAAACAACCAGAGCCCAGATGCACCTGAATGTTACCACCTCATCCAGGATAATGGCCTGTAGTCAGTCAACATGTGTCCTTAACTTTGACTCACAATGTTTTTCAGCGATCACTAAAATTAACCATTAACTTGCCAAATTGTATTCATTAAGGGAAAGGTTTATTCTTAAGTTAAAGTTAAGGGCACATGTCTGGGCCTGTTCGAGGCAGTAATGGTCACACCAAAGTCTACATTTTTTGGGAAAAATGGCTTGAACGGGGTCAGGCCTGAAGCCTGAAGCCTGAATCAATTGTTGGGCCTCTGTGTCAGGCACCCATAACCAGTACTTCTCAGCAAAGGGCAGTTAAAGCTTAGGACAGAGTTGCAGATATGAGCTTGAACCCTCCATCTCCTTGATTTCCTTCATATGCATCATGTTGTTCAGGCTGCTGGAGAAAAAAAACAAGCAAGCTGAGATAACGTAAAAAAGAACAAAAGAAAAGCTTGAGCCTTTTCCATGGTTAGCATCTGTTTTTTCTCCACCAGAGCTTCTGGCCGTGAGTTAATAGCCATGTTTGAGACTGAGGAGAGAACCAGTACTAATTTCCCAAGCCGTTACATTGGTCCCAGTTCACCGTAGTCTCCAGATGAGCAATCCCTGCCTCTACGCCTCTGTTAGGCTTTGTAATGATTTTATTTTAATTTAATTTTGCCCGACGCTAATGTTGCAATCAGACATTCGCTTTGCGATGAAGAGGCTTTAAATTTGTTTTTATTATTGTTTGAGAACTCGTGTCGTCTTTGGCATCTTCTCCGTGGGAGAGTTTCAAAGGAACCCTGGAGGAGAGCACACGAGATTGAGCTCATATCGAGACCAACAAAAGGGAGTGATTGAGATTGACCCCTTAAAGACAGTGGCCTCAACAGTGTTCAGACATTCAGGCCTGGATTAAATCAAAATCTGTTATTACATTTGAATTATTACTTATTTATCAATGCACGCGCTATTTCTTTATGAATTTTGGTCATCGCTGAGCTGTGACTGTGAAGAAAAAAAAGGACGCTTGCATTTAACTGTAAAAGTCAAAGTTAAGGACAAATGTTGATTGAATCCAGTCCTCAGGCTGTTTCATCATTACGGCTACTCTTATTGTGCAGCAGATCACTACAGATTCACAGTTCTTTTGAAGGACTATGGAGATAACAATATTGTAGTGTCTTGCGATTAGCCCCAATCGGTGTTGAACACAGTCATTAGCACAGACTCTTACGGTGCAAACTTTCAATGTAGGTCAAGCAAATTTGATCAAAATGCCACAGGCAGCATTGTGGCATAGTAGTTATGATCGTGGAACCAGGAGATTGTGGGTTCAAATCTTGCAGGAATGGTGTGTGTGTGTGGGGGGGTGGTTCAGTGTTGTTGAACAAGGCTTTTAATCTCCTTACTTTAGTAAACTAAAGTGGATAATAGAAAAAATGTAAGCGTAAAGCAAACCAAGTCTGCAAATCAAATCAAATCAAATCAAATCAAATCAAATCAAATCAAATGTATTTGTATAGCACTTTTCACAATAGAATTGTCACAAAACGCTTAACAGAGGGGGAACCCAGGCCTAGACCCCCCCAAAAGCAAGCCTAAAGGCAACAGTGGCGAAACCTTGGGAGGAACCAGACTAAAAAGGGGGGAGCCCATCCTCTTCTGGCTGGCACAGGGTATGTCCAAAAAATGACCATGTCATGGTCAGTCCAAGGTGGCTCAGGGCTGAAAGACTTTGCCCCTCCTGAGTTAGGTAGTCAGTGGGGGGGGCTAAACCACGCGGAGAGGGTCCAGATCCAGGAACTGGGGTTGGCGTGGGGGTTGATGTGGGCAGCTCACACTTCTCGCAGGATCTAGGGCTTGGGGCAGGTGCCCCCGAGTCAGAGGCCGAGGCAGAGAAGAGAACATGCAGTCAAAAAAAAGCAGTGCTATAGCCAGTAGCATTATGTAAGAGCAGGGGAGCACAAGCATAGGAAATATATAGAGCCCCAACAGGTGTAAGCTATGGCAGCATACCTATTACGAGAGGGACAGAGAAAACACGCAGCCATGAGAGTTCCAAACCATCCACACCTGATCAAGGATAACCAGCATAACAGTGGTGGTAACACATTGAGGAGGTGACAGTATGGAAAGTTTCTCACTCCATAAGACACTAGAGCACGGCCTTCTCCATCTCTCCACCTAGACTATGTTTGGCAGTAGGCTAGGCTGAAAAGATATGTTTTTAATCTACACTTAAAAATTGAAACTGTGTCCGAATCTCTAACATGCCTTGGTAAACCGTTCCACAACAGAGGAGCTCTAAAAGAGAAGGCTCTACCACCAGCTGTGCTTTTCAAAATTCTAGGGAGTAATAGATGGCCGGCTTCTTGTGAACAAAGCCGTCGTGTCGGCTTATAGGGGGCAATCATTTCGGTCAGATATAAATGTGGAAGTCCGTTTACTGCTTTAAAAGTCAGCAACAGTACTTTATAATCAGCCCGATACATAGGAAGCCAATGTAGTGATGCTAACACTGGAGTAATGTGCTCATACTTCTTGGATCTAGTCAAAATATGTGCCGCTGTATTCTGTACTAGTTGAAGACTCTTTAGAGAGCTACTAGAGGAGCCGGATAATAAGGCATTATAATAGTCTAGCCTCGATGCAACAAAAGCATGCATCAAGGTTTTAGCATCCTCTAATGACAGAATGTGCCGAATTTTTGCTATGTTTCTTAGGTGAAAGAAAGCTACTCTGGAAGTGTTTTTAATATGAGTGTCAAATGTAAGGTCCTGATCAATAATAAAACCAAGGTTCTTAACCATAAGACTTGATGTAACTATGCAATCACCTGCATTTAACTGCAGATCCAACTTGTTCCTTAATTTTTTGGGGCCCAATTTATCTGAATTTAAAAGTAGGACATTTACTGTCATCCAATTCTTTATATCAGAGATACAAGCCTCTAATTGAGTGAGTTTAAGTATTTCACCTGGTTTCATTGATATGTACAGCTGTGTATCATCTGCATAGCAATGGAAATTCACACCATGTTTACGAATAACATTACCCAGTGGTAGCAAGTATAATGAGAACAGTAATGGTCCCAGCACTGAGCCTTTTGGAATACCATATTTAACCTGAGAGTAGTCAGAGAACTCTTGATCTAATTGCACAAATTGAAACCTGTCTGATAAGTATGATTTAAACCATGAGAGTGCCCGTCCACGCAAACCAACCAGGTTTTCTAGCCTATGAAGGAGAATCTGGTGGTCAATAGTGTCAAAAGCAGCACTTATGTCAAGGAGCACTAGAATAGAAACACAACCAGTGTCCAATGCTAACAGTAAGTCATTTACAACTTTAATAAGTGCCGTCTCAGTGCTATGGTTTGGTCTAAAACCTGATTGTAGTGTTTCATACAAATTATTCGTTTTTAGGAAAGCAGTTCATTGTTGAGCTACAGATTTCTCTAAAATGTTTGACAAAAAGGGCAGATTTGAAATGGGCCTATAGTTCTTCAGATTAACAGGATCAAGAATTGGTTTCTTTAGAAGAGGCTTGATTACTGCCACTTTTAAAGACCTAGGTACGCAACCCAATAATAGGGATGTATTTATGATATCTAACATGGGCTGGCCTAGCACAGGCAAAAGCTCTTCAATAAGCTTTGTTGGTATGGGGTCTAACAGACATGTAGATGATTTGGAGGACATAACCAGTTTACTAAATTAGTCCAGATCCAAGGGAGTGAAGAACTCAAGGGTCTATACACAACCCTGCTCCTGATAGCCCTGTGCTATCTCGGGAGTTGGAGTGCTAGATATTGTCTATAATTGGTCATTTTCATAATTTGTTCTCTGATTGTCTCAATCTTATCAGTAAACGAGTTCATAAAGTCATTGGAATTATAGTTAGAAGGATAACTGATGGAAACTGAAGACTGTTTTTTTGTCAGTTTAGCTACCGTGTTAAATATAAATCTTGGGTTGTTTTTATTCTGGTCAATTAATTTTGAGAAGTACGATGACCTAGCTGTAATAAGGGCGTGCTTGTATTCTATGAGGCTGTCCTTCCAAGCAGAGCAAAAACCTCTAAATTGGTAGAGCGCCATCTGCATTCTAATTTCCTGGTGCTACAATCCATGTGTTTGACTTTTTGCATTGGAAAACAGTCATCAGTAAGTTATTGCAAAACTTGAACTTTCATTATGGCTCATATGAGTATTAGTATTAAAGCTAAGGATGTGGCTCCAAATCGCTTTAGTGTTCCGTTGACAATGTTTCTCTGAATTGTGATTGCAACCACTGCTTCTGTACCCCAGGTCCAGTCGAAATAATTCTAAAGGACGTTGCCACAGATTAATTAGTTGTATAAGACCCCAGAGAGTAAAAGGCGCATTGAAAGTAAAAAATTATACAGAGCCTGATAAATTAATTAATGTGGCGCTGTTTAAATGCCAGGAATGCAATCTAAATGCTTATATATTCTTTCACATGATCGATTTATTTGCCCGCAGAAATGAATTTAAACAATGATTGTTATATTTATATTTGTAGAATACAACTAGCAACAACACTGATAATTAATCATGTTCTTTTACCTATGACCATACTTTACTCACTTTCTGTTGGCTTGCCAACATTTATCATTCGTACACCCAACACATATCAGTTTTTATTTAAACCCAGAGACATAACCCTATATTAATGTTGCTCACTATCTTAAATGAAATGTATTTTCTTGCTAGTATGCTTGTTGTTACCCTTTTCATAGCCTAATACAATACAATATAAAGCATTTTCCTGCAGATCTGGTGCGTGTGACTAAATCTAACCTTTGTATTTGCCTCTACTCCATAGGTCTGTAAAGTTATAGAAATCACTTCTCTGTGCATCTCCCCACCCCCCTTCCCCCAGCTAGCATGCATGGCAGACTGTGCAAACTTTAACTTGTCAGCCAAACACATCCAATTCCTCAATGAATACCGCACGATCCCTTCCCCAACACATTTTTAATAACAATCATTTTGTAAATTGTGAATACATCATCATCTTGGATGGCATCTGCATTTCAATTGCCACCTCCAGCTCCATATTAATTAAACAGCCACAGTGACACCACATCTGCCCGCATACAGCGGCGTGAGGTGAGACTTTGCCGTGTGAACTTCCTCTGTTCTCCGCCCCCCGTTCCTCACCCCTTTCTATTCTTCTTTCATTTCACATGGTGGAAATTGGAGGCTATAAAAGTGGCAGATTTGCAAACTTATATATACAGTCAAGCCGGAAAGTCTGCACACCCCTTTCACCCTCTCTACGTTTCATTGCGTTACAGACTTATTCTACAATAGATTAAGTTTATTTTTTGGCTCAAAATTCTACACAAAATAGCCCATAATGACAAAGTCACATTTGTGCTAATTTATTAAAAATCAAAATGTAAAATATCATATGTACACAAGTGTGCACACCCTTTGATATGACACCCAAAAGTGAGCTGAGGTGCATTTTGTTTCCACTGATACTGCTTGAGATGTTTCTACAACTTGATTCTAGTCCACCTGTGGTAAATTCAATTGATTGGACATGATTTGGAAAGGCACACACCTGTCTATATAAGGTCCGAGATAGAATTGCGTTGAGGCATAGATCTGGGGAAGGGTATAAAAACATTGCTAAAGCATTGAAAGCACCCAGGAGAACAGTGGGCTCAATCATTGTGAAATGGAAGAAGTTTGGAACCACCACAATTCTTCTTAGAGCTGGCCGTCTGGCCAAACTCAGTAACCGGGTAAGAAGGGCCATGGTCAGGGAGGTGACCAAGAACCCAATGGCCACTTCAGAGAGCTTCAGAGTTCCTCTGCAGCGATGGGAGAACCTGGTAGAAGGACAAACATCTCTGCAGCACTATAAATATATATATATATCCCCTTTAGCTCCACTATAGTGTGAGCTGTGTGAGCGGTGCCACTCGTGCCAGGGAATGCAATGGAGAGGGAGGTTACAGAGCCCTAGTTGTGCATGAAAAATGTCAAAATGTACTGCAAATGAGACAACAGCAGCAAATTCATTTTTATTAAAATGACTGCCCATCATACATTACCACTCCTCTTGTAAACATTGTGCCTCAGACAAAGTGATAAGCCATTATTATTTGACAGATCACACTATTAAGCTATTAACAGGTCACCTCCTGCATGAGACAACACTCAGGCTTGCTGCTGTATAATATGAGGAGTTAAAGACAAACTCAAAGTTAATGGGGGTCTGGCAAATGAAGGCAGCTGAGTTATGTCCCAGAGTGCAAAAACCAGCTGATGCTGGTTGACAGAAATAAAAAAATATTAACCTATAGTGACGAATTGTTTTGCCAATGTACGTTTGTTCATCAAGGTCTTGGTTATGTAAGGGTGTGAAAACAGTTTAGCACATCTGAGATCTAAATAGCTAAAAACCTGTTTTTATCAGAACTGGTCACATTTATTTCAGGCTGTGGGAGGGCTAAATGCTAAATACCTGAATATTCATTATTCATTGTCCACACCTCTAAGATCTGTCAGATGGGCCATCTCACTGGGCCATCAGTGTTATATTCTGAGTTCCTGTTCTGTTGTTTTTTGGTCTTTGTTTATTTTTCATTCAGTCCTTATTCATTATTCTTTATCCAGTATTGCATTTTCCCTGTTCTGTCACGTTCTGCTCCCTGTCTGTCCTTGTTCCGTTTATTTCGAGATCCACTCCTTGTCGTGTCATGCACTTCGGGAGTTTATACTTTTCGGGGTTTTTCCGCCTCGCTATTATCTCGTTTTCTTACTTTCTAGATTGCACTTTTGTATATATTAGGTAGATGTGTATAGTACTAACCAACTAATCTACTAACGTTAGGGGTTTAGATTAAGTTACTAACACGCGGAATATGTTTGGCATCACAAGACGCGAATTCATATATTTTCACGAGTATTTGAAAACAAGCGAAATAAATAACATTTTAGGCTGTTCTTCTTTTTAGAAAAGTATTCTTCCATAGATCTTGTGTGCATATTGCAATTTGTTACGTTGCAACACGCGGAATATGTAGTCACAAGACGCTGAATTCATATATTGAATATATATACGAGTATTTGATAACATGGCAAATCAAATATAGTTACTTACTGTTCGTCAGTTATTGTCTTCGTCGCTTTCCATCAATACTCTCAAACACTGCAGCGCAGAAAATCTTTCCATCTTGAATAAAATTGTATGTCTGTATAAAATCTTGCTTCAAATTGTCGGGACAGTTTATGTGTTTACGCCGGCGTTTTCACACATGGCCCCACGCCCCTCCCCACACCTCCCCGAAACTCGCACCTAGTTACCATGTATTGCTGCTTGGATCGGCGCCGATCCAGCCGACCTCAGGGGGTTAATTAGAATGGCCCACAACAAACGATCTTTATTGTTTTATTTCGCATTCCTTTTTTATATGAAATAAAAAAATGGCTTTACCTTTCCTTTCTGTGTATCGAGTGGGAAACATTCACTAATATGCTTAACCCAAGTTTGTGAGCATCAGAGATTTCATCCAAAATGGATTTTGTAAATCCTATTCCTATCCCATTCGTATCATAATTTAGTCATGGAACAGTAGATCTAGAGAAATGCACAATAATGAAAATTGCAGGCACACACATTACCATCATGGTATATTACCATCTAGCAGTGGTTGTGGCTCCGTAGGCACAGAGAGCCGGCATGATCTGAGCCAGGTGATTAGCCACATTCAGGCAGAATTGTGTGAATGCCTCAGAAATGTATCTGGCATGTTTTAGTTTCATGCGTGCCTAATTTAATGCCATCATCAGGCTTATCCAGTTATTATTTCAGACTAGAGGCTGGAGAGAGCATAGCTCTGCCCATCTCTCATCCAGATCTGGTTAGGTTGACTCAGGTTCCAAAGAGGGCCCAGCCAGAGAGTATGGGATTGCTGATAAATGATAATTCCAGGCCCTTTCAATGAGCCTCATGGTAGTGAATCTCAATGCTACTCCATGCTTTTATCCAAAGCGACTTACAAGAGTGCATTAACATAGCTAGAGATCATTGCTAGAGCTATCAAACTGTAACCTACAATCTAATCATCGATGTTGCCGAAGCTCATGCTACAAACACATATTACAAAGGGGGATTAATGGTTTTTGTTGTTTTTTTAATTCAGTTTTCAGTTTTTTGGGCAAGGTGGTTACAGATTCTGACATCCTGACTGATTGGGGAAGGTTAATCCACTATCTAGGGACAAGGGCAGAGAAGAGGTGGAGCCGTGAGGAGTGGCTTCCAGATTTGCAGAGCCAGGACACCCAGCTAGATCGATCAGAGAGGTCTGAAAGGGGTGTAGGATGTGATCAGTGACTTAAGGTAGTTGGCAGCAGCACCCCTCATGGCCCAGTATGCCAGCACCAATGACTTGAATTGAATGTGAGCTGCTACCGGCAGCCAGTGTGGAATGGTGAGTAGTGGAGTGGTGTGTGTGAATTCTGGAAGGTTTAACACCAGACATACATTTACATTTACATCTTAAGCATTTAGCAGACGCTCTTATCCAGAGCGACTTACAAGATGTGCATTAATACAAGGTAATTAATCACACAAGATCAGTGCAGATGCAGCTACATTCTGGATAAGTTGCAGAGGCTTTTGGCACAGTCTGCTAGACCAGACAACTGTAACGGTCTAGCAACCCCCCAAACACTTAAGGTGTGACCTGTGGCACGAGGCAGATTTTGGTGAAATTCTACAAGTTTATTTTTCTTGATCTCTTGGAAAATCTGGTTCCAGCTCACACCTCACGTGTGTTTGCATTCTTGGAGAGAGACAAGCTTGGTTTGGTATCATTTTTGTAATTGTTACATGTCAATTTTATGTCTAGGATTTAGTATTTGTTAAGGTAGTTGAAGCCATGTCTGTAGATTGGACATTTCATATGTTGTCTAACTGTTGTAACTGAATAAACCAGCTGTTAATTTTAATAGAATTGTGAGTTGTATATTTTGATGAAGGTTGATCCACCAGATTGTTCTGCCTATCAATGAATTCGGTGATTTAATTGATAATTGGAATCCTGTGTAGTAATTATTATATTAAATCAAATATATATATGTAGGATAAGTGAGGGCTTTTAACACGTAATACCACTTGTGTTCAGTATTCAGAGTGCTGAACTTTAAACAAGGGCATTTGACTGGTACGTGCTACTGGATTCAGGGAATAGACCATTTTTATTCTAACTTTACTGTTCCGACAGTCCCATCTCTCTGCCTCGTTTCAACAGCAAAGCATTGCAGTAGTCCAGGCGTGTAATTACCAGGGCGTGGACAAATAGTTTCGGGAGTGGCTTCTTGGTTGAGGAAGGGACGGATCCTCCTGATGTTGTGGAGGGAAAGTCTGCAGGTCCGGGTGATCACCGCTGTTAGGATGATGTTGAGTGGTGCCTAGAATATATTTCTGCCAGCAAATACATAAGCACCAGTTTAAACTGAGGTACAAAAACAATCAAATAGATCTAAATGATATCACATTTATTTACAGATTGGATGTCAATGGTTTGCAATCACTGTCAGTGTAGATGACTAATTTTGCCATCAAAAATATTCACATTTGGCAAGGTGATATTATGATGTTTAACAGTATCAAATTGGCCTCATTTATGATATCATATTTAGGCAGCTTGAATGTAATAGATCCCTTAGAAATCAAAAATCCTCTTCTACTGACCAGAAACGTCACAGTGACAGAAAATGTTACACTGCGCTTCCAGTGCAGACCCTGTCAAGGAAAGTTTAAATCTGGTTTCAGGAAAAGTTTCAAAGTGTTCTCACTCACACCCCCCTTTGTTGCTCACAATAAAGACTTATGGGGAGCGTGAACAATGTCATCTCTGAGTAACAGTTTAGGCTTTGGGACAGGTCACTGATCCATGGAGTATAAGCCAGACTTTAAAGGAATGAATCACTCCGGTGCTCCCTGCCACGTTATCGCAGGCCTCCTGCCTGCCCTGGAATCCGCGTGGCTGTTACATGCCACAGGGTGACATTTATCTCGCTGGCTGCAGCCTGGTTATGAACGAGCTCTCATCTGTTCGTAACTAATTAAGCAAGCATGCTCCCTGTGATCATGCTGGACAACATGCCAGACAGAGCTGCTGCTCCAAACCCATCTTGACTAAGTACAGTACAAAAGGGGAAGAAAAGGAGGAGAGCGGATGAGAGAAAGAGGTGTGTGTATGTGTGTGTGTGAAAAATAAAGAATAGGAGGTAGCTTATACTGTTGACAGTCATCGGTTCTGCCAGAAGTGGCACTGGCCACTGGTCTGCATAGATGCTTTTGCCTTTGAGTTACTGCGGGGTCGCAACCTTTGAACCCAGGGGCCAGAGCAGTCAGAGACAGACCTTTTCTCTCTTGTCTTTCCTTTCAAAGACAGAGACAGAGAGCCCTCCTGGCCTGGCCAGGCTGCTTTCAGCATGCCAGCTCTTAGGCACTTAGACTTTGGAGAGAGAAGGAGAATCCCATGACCCCCTGGTCGGTGACAGAAGCTCAGTCCCTGGAGTAGCATGGGCTGCTTCAGATATTTGGAAACATGTCAAGTTTCTTTTTTTTTGTTGTCCTGACACACTGAACTGTCACTTTGCTGTTGGCATGAAATGCAACACTTTTCCAAGGTTGTGATTTGCTTGTTAGTTGGGGAAGAAAAAAGTGTCACCTGAACAGCTAACAGACTTTAGACTTTAGCTCAAAGCAACTTGAAATTTGTGAGACTCGGAAATACTGTGAGGTTGAGAATACAGGACCCTCCTGCACCTCCTTTCCACTTTGGAACCCAAAGCGCTTTTCATACATGGTGCTCAAAGCTTTCAAAGCCAGGTTGCAGATTCAACACAAATTAAAATATAATAGAAAATAAAAAATGTAGATAAATTGGATAAAATAAAATAACTTAAAAATAAAATGTAAATAAAATGACAAGAAAAATAAAAAGAGATTAAAAGTAAAATTTGTAAAACAAAAGATTAAACACAAAGGAAAATATAAAAGAAAATTACAAGACAAAGTTGAGAGCAACCATGGGCATAAAAGAGACAAAAAGACAGGATTAAACATTATACACAGCTAAAAACAAGTCTAAAAAAGCATATTCATAAAAGAGAGTTAAAATTGGTGACAGAATGAACACTATTTTCTGGCAAGGCATTCCAAATTTGAAGAGTCTAAGGCCAGATCACCTTTACGTTTCACGTTTTTCACAGCTATGTTATTAGCTGGGTGGTAGGAACAATGTGGAAACCCTTGTTTTATGACCTAAGAGTACAATTAGGTAGGTAGGAAGTCAACAGTTCCGCTAAATAGTCAGGGGTTAAACCATGTAGTGTTTTAAAACTGATCAAAAAAATCTGAAAATGCATTCTACAAGACACTGGGAGCCAATGTAAGAAGGCCAAGACCAGTTTGACCTCTTTGTTTATTTTGGTAGGGAGCCTGGTAGCAAAGGTTTGAACCAGCTAGGGATGAGATAAAACCTTCCTATTTACACTTGAATACAATGCACTGGCATAATCTAATCTAGAGGAAATAAAAGTGTAGATGATCTTCTCTAATAATAATAATGCTTATCTGTGAGGAGCTTTCAATGAATTAATTGTATTTCAATTAATTTCCTGAACTGAAACGGAATTCAGCCCAACCTCCCTCTGGTTGTTTGTTCAGTTCAGTAAGCCTGTCTCCCTTTCTTCACAGTTTTTAGTGCAGACACTGAAAGTGTAAAAATTAGACAGCTTCTCAGCTATACCCACGTATCACTTGTAAGTAGGTCAGCACCAATAATATTAGTAGTAGGTTGAGCTGAAGAAAGTCAAGTAGGATAAACAAAAGGGATGTCAACTGGTAGGTTCTCTCTAGTTTAGGAAATTTGACTCACTTTTGAAAACATATTATGAATATATGGCTATATTGTTTTAGTCCAGATTTGAGGTGAATTAGGTTAATGCACGTGTGCTTGTGCTTGCATGCTTTTTAAACTGCTCTCTAAATTCAGTTTCTTAGACATTTTCCCACCGGTTTTAAGCAGCTCACAATCCTTTAAAGAACACTGAATTCATTGTACTTCCAAATGTTTTCATGTCTGCCTTCACTAGCATCATGAGCCAATGTAAATATCAGGAACTGGATGCAAGGTATATTGATATCATAGTCAGGAATGTAATGGGACTACCCTTGTCTCATAATATTGTTTGTAAAATCATGTTAGATTAAATGCAGCACATAACACGAACAAAAATAAATACATTCTGGTTGAATAGGCAAATGTGTGACTGATACAATTTACTGCCTGCAAACTAAAAGACCTGAAATTGTTTCTTATCTGCAGTATCTGTGCCCTGGCCCTAGGGAAGGAATCATAATCATCTAACACAAAGTGAAAGACGTTTCTTAATTTGAGTGCTTTTGGCAGAAAATGGAAGCTCAGATCTGGGGTCACATGATTCCACAGGGAAAGGTCACATGATTTCCACTACTGCTGCATTAATATGCAATATCTAGCAATACTACTACTACTGCTGCTGCCACCCCTACTGCTACTACTACAAATACTACTAAATAGTAGTTACAGTTGTTTATATCTCCATTTCTGAGCATTCACACTGAATCATCAGAATATCTGTTTATAGAGGATAGATGTAGTCACAGTGTTTTTCTACAATGGGTGGTGATGTGGTGTTGTTATTTTATATTTCTGTCTTGCAGGCTGATTTCCTACATGGAACTTTAAGACCTGCAGATCTGTCACAACCCTGTGACCTCTAGTCCCTTCCCTGTCATGGGGTCTGTCAGGGACCTGCGTCTGGGTTAACAACACTCCAGATCCCCTTCTCCCCATCTGAGAGCTGTACTGCTTCATCGCCTACGGCCATTACTGTGGCCCCCCTCCCCTGTGCATGGCGGCACATCATGAAATAGAAAAAGGCTGTGGGAGGGAAAATATGAATTGCAGTTAAAAAAGAAAATGTACTCAAATTGATCACAAGACAGGGTAAGGAGTTGGAAGACTCAAATACTGTGTGCTGATGCATGTGAAGAATTTATCATAACCACTGCTGCTGTAAAGTGTTTCCAAATCATCACAATTAAAGTGAAAATGCATGGCCTCCCTGGTGGCGTAATGGTAAAGGCACTCGCCCAGAGTGCAAGTTGCCAGCCCGGCTCTGGTCGGTACCAGCGATTGGCTGTACGGCCCAGAGGGAGCGGGGAAGGGAAGCTGGCAGGAGCTCGCCGCATACAAAGTGGCTCTGTGTGTACCAGAGTTACGGTCGACGGCTTGGTGAGTTCCGTCTCAGAGGAGGCGGTTCAACGCCTTTGTCACTGCCGGTCCCAGGGTCGCAGCGGCGAGCTCGAAGTAGGGTACAATTGGCTACCAAATTGGGAGAAGAATAGGGGGAAAAATCTGAAACAAATTTAATTGAAAATAAGTGACAATGCACCATTTGGTTGTCACATGTTGTGCCTTCTTTTTGAGGTTAGTTTTACCCAAAGTCTGATAGAAAGCAAGACAAGCAACATCTACAGTAAGCAGAAGTAAGTGTGAATAATAGTCTACAATGATGCACTGAAGAGGAATGCCTCTCAGTCCCAGGCTTTTTACTGTTATGTTTATATTTGTATATATTAATGATACCAATGAAAACATTATTAATATGACTTATCATCCCTTTACCCATGTAATTGAGCTGAAAGCAGGCCAGCTCTTTTTATGATGATTTGGAATTCTCTTTTGCATCACGTGAAAATTGCGAATATTGAGTGCATTTGTTTTATTCTAGGCTGAAGTGATGCAGGAATTAAACAAAAGTTTTTGTTTTGCATATTTGCTCCCCCAGAAATAAAGCTTTAAACATGATCATAATACATAAGGAAATTACTAGAAATATTTAACAAAATAGGTAAACAATTGATTCACATGAGTTCAAGTGAGATGCAATGAAAACACGTTTAAACAAGTTTTATGATCAGGTTTATGGCGAAGTGACCAAAGTAATGCTATAAAGTTGTTCATTGTGGTGCTGTTGTCATTTATATGGTTACTGGTTTATATTCCACATAAGAATTATTAAATATAGGTTTACATTAGAGCTATTGATCATAGTTGAACAATTTCCTACTTCCTTGAATTTTGAATTAAAAATCCATGTAATTTTTCACCAAGTATATAACTTTAATTCTGTATCCACCACTGTATATTGTCACCTGTACAGTAACATTTAAATAACAGCATAACCTAATAACCCTGCATACTATTTAAAGCTGTCACTGCTTTAGTGGGGGGTTTTATATGAAGAATGCGTTGCTCTTCTTCTTTGTCTGACTTGCAGTGCACTGACCTACACTGAGTCCCAAACATGTATGATCACTGGCACTGGAGTGCCACCAACTGGTAGAAAGAGATACTGTTACTCCAAACTGACCTTTTACAAGGCAGTTTTAATGCACAGGCAAGGTTATGAATAGAAAATTGAACGTATTTGCTTAGTAAAATAACCAATAAGCTTCAAGCAACATGTGTGTAAGTTGAATACACACAATTCCTAGTTTCTTTCTTTCTTTCTTTTTTACTTTAAAGCCCACAGGATGTGGATCCTGTGGTATCCATCACAATGCAATTTTAATAACGTGGGCCAAGATCGCTGGAGAATCACAGCAGTAGCTCCGGGCTAAAAAGCTAAAATGAGGTGCTTCTCCCGATGCTCACCGAGAGAGCGTGGCATTGGCTACGGGTGAGAATGAGTGCGCCAATCGATCGCAGCAGTAGGTGGATGGCTGCTCCTCCACTTGACGGGATAGGATACGACCGCGCAGAAAAGTTCAGCTCGGTTCACAGCAGACCTCGGAACACGTCAGATAAGAACTGAAGAGATAACAAAAAAAACAACAATAAATGTGACAGCTGTGGAGAATGCTCGGCGGGTGGCCAGCGGCTGCTGCGATTTATTGTTCCATCTTCCTGGCCAAACTGAGGACAGGTTTCCCCCGAACTGGTTAAAATGTGAAAAAAAACCTTAGAACTATGATCATTCTTCCTCTGAAAATGTACACAACGTCCCTTTTTCTTCTACCTTAAGTGTACGTGGCGAAGCAATACAAACAAGTCATGGGTTGCCTTGAAGGTTAGGCTGCTTTTATTTGAATGCATGTTTGATGTAAGAAATGCATGCCAGATTCCTGGCATTCCCTTGGATTTGTTCTTTTAAATGTTTTTGTGTTTACTGCTATGAAAAAACGGGAGAAGTCATTCAGTTTATTGAATGAAAGTTCACCCCCACCCCCACATATTAAACTGTAAACTCAAGACAAATTAGCATCACAATTTAACAGCATTGACTGTCAGGAATGGAGTAGGAAAACCAGGCGCGGACCCAAGAATGCAATAATGTTCTTTATTGCAAAGACAGGCAAAGTTCATATGGGAGCAATCAGGGCAATACAGGAATCCAAAGAGTGGTCGGGGACAGGCAAAGTTCGTTCCAGGCTTCAGGTGTGTCAGAGGCAGGCAAGACGTGGTCAATGGGCAGGCAGAGGTCGATAACAGGGAATCAGTCCGGGGAACACAGAGAGGAGCAGGGCAGGGCAGGAACCACGAGGAGCACGAACAGGTGGATCGGGAACAAGACTGAGACAGGACTACACACGGAAGCACGAACACACGGAACCACGAACACACGGAAGCACGAACACACGGAAGCACGAACACACGGAAGCACGAACACACGGAAACAAAGAGACCGCTGGAAAGTTGTGTAGGCATAGCAAAGCACAAGACAATCTGGCAACGAACATGGGAAAACGCACAGCTTATATACATTTAGACATAACGAGAAACAATCAGGAATGAACATGAATGCAGCTGCCACCGGTGACTGCAATCAGACACACGAGGAACAGGTGAAAACGATAATAAAATGACGAGACAATCTGGTAACGAACATGGGAAAACACACAGCTAAATACATCAGACATAACAAGAAACAATCAACAAACAATTAACACGAATGCAGCTAACTGCAATCAGACACATGAGGAACAGGTGAAAACGATAATACAATGACAAGACTGGAAACAGGTAAGTGAAAGTGAAAACACGGACCGGACAACCAGAAAAACATGGAATAAACTAAAACACTTAATTACGGGGAACACGAGACGTGATAATTGACTACGTGATCACATCACAATATTTGGGAATTATGAATTCAATATGATCTGCATCCGAGGCTTTTTTTTTTTTTTTTACATAGTAGCAATGCTTTTGCTATGTTACTAACAAATAAGCATGCAAATAAAATAAATAAATAGTGTGGCATCTTTTCCCCCCCACGTACCACTATAAATCCCATATCCCATGACTTTGACCCAGGGTCAGGCCCTTCCTGTCTGAGGGCTACTGAGCATCTCCCTGCCACCCCTCGCCCCAGCATTAGGAGCCATCCCACTTCCTCCCTCAGGATGCAGCCCTACCCCTCAACAGCCTCCTGTTTGCAAAGATTCTTCTGTTCATATAAGGTGGTGACAGGAAGGTATTCAACCTTTACTGCACTTTTTCCTTAACAATAAGTAATTCATAATTTAAGCATTCAACCATAAGCATTACACAAAATGGACAAGGCCTGAGTTGATTGCTCATTAGCTTCAGGTAAGCCTGCCTGTAAGTGCTGTCCAAGGTCCTGTAGTGCTCCCCAGGCTGTGGGAGGGAACAGGAACTACTGACAGCAGCCAAAGAAAAGGTGCAGCCCCTCTCTACTCCCTTCACCACCTTCATGTCACTATATATATATATATATATATTTATATAGCCACAGTGATAAGACTGAATGCCCCCTTCTCCTTCACAAACCTGACTGGCTACAGTAAAGTGGATATGGTAAATGTATTGACTACACATCTAGAAAAACAAGTCTTTTTTATCATATCTTTTTTTTAATCCTCTGGAGTTTTGCTGTTGTTCTTAATACCATTACAAGAAAGATGTGTACTGCACAGTTTCATTCATATTTTCTAGCCACTGAAAGTGTTTTTAAATGATATCAATCTAAATTTATGCGGCGAGAAACCAATGTGCAGGTGATACCACCTCTCCAGATTTTATGATAACAGTGAATCACAGGTTGTGAACTTTTCCAAAAATGCTTTCCCCATGCCACACTGTATCAGCCCTGAGGCCAAAATATATCCATGCAGATTAACGCTTGGGGCTGGTTTCCCTTCAGAACTAATGACGACTGATAAACATCCACTGGCAAGGCAGGAATACTGAGGTTTACAGATGTATTTGAATGAGAAAGAACCCATTTTTTACAATGTGCTTCTTTTTTGTAACAATGCACTTTTATGTATGCAAACAGAATTGCTGTGAAGACAGACAATAAAAATATCTAATGCAATCTAATCCCTTTTCTCGAGTTTGTGTAAGTCTTTCACTCCACAAAGATAAAATGCTGTCTGCCGTAAACAGCTGAAAGAACATTTGTCTAGAAAGATTGACCCAGGTTTGTGTGGTTTTATAAGGTGCTATTGCTCATTTAAACAGTCGTTGAAGTGTCTTTGCAGTATTCCGGTGAAACACTGAATAATAGTTTAATAATGCAGTAAAATGAATTTCCCAGAATCATATATTACTCAATGGTGTTCAATAAAGGGAAACCTCAGTATCGATGCATGGCATGAAATTATATTTATGGATTGAGTTAATGTCAGTGACCATTTTTAAAAGACTATGTAATGCAAACTATAGACTTGCCTTATGTTTTCAACCATTTGTATTTCGAATTTGTATTTGTATGCAAAATATATATAGTGCTTATTCAGTTAATATTACTATGCTAAACCTGGGTTTTCATGCATGCAATTTTGGATGTACATTACAAAGAGCACACAGCAAGGGGACTTGTATTACAGATGAATTGCTGTAATGGATAATTTCATCATTACACTTCACAAAAACAAGTACAAGTACATTTACGTCCAAAGCAGCTGATTTGAGCAGTTAGTAATAACTGTGATAGCAGTAATAGCAGTGCAGTGTAATGGTTAGGGAGCTAGGCTTGTAACTCAGAGGTTGCAGGTTCAATTCCCAGGTGGGGCACTGCCGTTGTACCCTTGAGCAAGGTACTTAACCTGAATTGCTTCAGTAAAACATCCAGCTGTATAAATGGATTGTATGTAAATAAATGTAAACTGTGCAAGTCGCTCTGGATAAGAGCGTCTGCTAAATGCGTAAAATGTAAATGTAATTACAAACTATATTTGTCTTCTCCCCAAACCTATATAATCATTCACACTGGAACACTGGATAGCTGCTGACAAAACCATACATTAAGCAATACATTAACTAATTCAGACTCTATTATCAGTCCACCACGTCACCATTTACAAATGCTTACTAAAGAAAGCAATGTCCTAATATGTGAGCTGCCATTTGGATCTGAATGCTGGAAATGTGTCTGGAAATTAAATTCACTGTCAATCAAATTAACTGAAATTCACTATTTGTTACAATAGCAGGACAGAAACTGATGAAGAAAGAAATGCTATCTAAATGAGTAATCGTGTACAACATCTTGAGCAAAATATTTCAATGAAATGGACACTTGAAGTCATTTTATTGTAGCCTTTTAATGTCAGATGGGCAGAAGGCAGAGGGCACACATACATCAGTCCTGTGTTGGAGGGATCGAGTGTAAGGGATCTCCGCCAGAGAAATTTCCCACTGTGAGAAGGGGAAAGCAAGACGTCGGAAGTGACACAATGTGACCCTTTTGATAAAACATATACAGATTATTTTTTATTTGATTATTTTTTACTTATTTTATTCTTGCATGGAATAAAAACATGAACATATTTGCTCAACAATGTAATGGCATTTGAAAGGTGAATATTGGAAATAAATGTTTTTTTTTGCTTAACACTTGTACTTGTACTATACAGCTTAATTCTTATTTATTTTAAAAAAATACAACAAAATGTTTTCCATTGAAGTGCACTAGGGAAGTGCAATAGCAGCTTCTAAAGTGAAAACAGTGAGCTACAACATTGTTGCAGCTGTTGGGCAGCCTTGATGGCGTGGAATCTTCAGACAGTGAGGGGAATCCTTCGGCAGAACAGGGAAGCACACAGAGACTCTCACTCCAAGCTCATCTGCAGCTACTGTGGGCCTGATGACCTGCTCTGTGGAGATTTAGCAATGGTCAATTTAATAGCTGTGACCGCATGAAATGTCAGTCCATCATCCCTTTTATAATTCTAAAACCGGAGGAGAAAAATGGGTAGATGAATGCAACAGATGAAGGTCAAACCATGAATGTATGCAGTTTGAAATACCACTTGATACCACTTGCCTCTAAGTAATCTACAGTAGAAAACTTTAACTATGTAGGAGATGATAGATCAGGTCCACAGTTTTGATAAAGACAAAAATAATCCATATTTAAAATATAAGGGTGCATGAAGGAAATCATTTCTTTCTAACAGGCAGCTGGGGTGACACAACAATTATTAGACAGAAGTGCTAACATTTTGTTCTCTCTCCACAACTGCTCCTGTTCATAAACCTCAGGAATCCTATTTCCCAGGTTGTAGAGCCCAGGGTGTATATAAAAATAGTAGCCCTGTCATTTCACATTCATTAAGTGTGAAACTCAGAAATTAATAATGTAAAAATATGCTTTTTAATTAGTCTTACATTCTGCCCAGTGTACTTAAATGGGATCAGCTGCTCCCTAATGATTTTTGTCTTAATAAAGTGGAGTCGAGACCAGTGGGCTTGACAGGTACGATAAAATGGAAATAACTGCTGTGGTTGAAAGATATGAATGATTCCAAAATAGTACTTCTCCAATTAGATGTAATTAACATTCTTATATTACATGAAGTAAAGCCTTAAGAATTGTATTCCTGTGTTCCTTCAATTTATTTTTATTGAGTTGTGGTATAATCATACTTTCAATTTGCACAACCCAAATATGATATAGAAGAACTAATCCTGTGTGTGTGTGTGTGTGTGTGCGGGTGGGCGTGTGCACGCATTGGGAAAGGAAGATGTGTGAACACAAAGCAATAGGTTAAGTTATATAATGTATAGTCACAATAAAAGCTGGTTTAGCTCCATTACACATACTTCCTAACAATACACAGCTTTGATTTATTGACATCATTGTGAGGTTGCTACAGTTGAAGTATTATCTATTCAAGTAGCATAAAGTTCTATCTTTCTTATATTTTATCATTTATATTCATAGTTGCTGTAATTTTAAAAACAATGTCTGGACAAAAAAAACTGTAAATGCATGGGAATGAACCTCCTGTGTTTTGTTACTGTTCTTAGTAAATCATTATATTGGTGTACAAATGCATACAGCTTTTACAATGTTGAATTATGAAAGCCCCTGTTAATCTGATCAATGGTGCTCATATGTTAAATATTATGTTCAATAAGTGCACAGAAATGCATAACATACTTTAACAAAAACATCCATAAAATTAGACAGCACATAACTGAGACATCGCTCTGTACTATATGAATCTGTTTTATTGTGGGTACAAATATATAAATGTAGGAATGTGGTGGTAAAATATGTGGTAGACAACCGTGTAGAAACTAGGATACTCTGATGAAGATCCAGAGACCAAAAGCCTAGGTTAAGATTTGTAAATTTCACAGTGCGCAATAATTGCTCAGAACAAAACCACCATGTAAGCACATTAAATTGGGAATGACTGATTTGACTGCAATTATGATGAGGAAAACAAACCGCAGGGACAATTCATGCAGCTCTTCCAAAAATAAGATTATCAAAGTATGCTGAGTGGTGTTCTGAAGCAGGCTGGAACAGGGTTGCATGTGTGTGTACGTGTGTGTGTGTGCAGGCCCGTAGGGAAGGGGGACCGTTCCACTAATAGTCCACTTTCCAATGGCCAGTCGTCTAGTCTCTATAGGTCGTATTTAAGTATCCCCCCTTTAAAACATGTAATTTATTTGAAAGAATAGTTGGCAAAAATCTTATGAGTAACCCCTTCTGGCACATCTGTGCTGCTCCTTCCGCTGAAAATTATTTTGTGAGAATTTGCAGGATAAATGTAAAACTAGGCTTTAACATTACATTTGCCTAGCTACTTGCTGACAATACCCAGGCTAAAGGCTATGCATCCAAATATTGTAGGATCGTGGGTAAAAGGAACAAGAATTACACCAGCACACAGATGTTCAAAACATTAAACAAAAGGGGAAGCTTATAAATGATCTACCTAGAAAGCTACTGTAATGTTAGCATGCAAGCAATCTTGCTTAGATAATAGACAAAGGTTTTCGAAATATCATGTTTATTCTGTTCATTGTGTTCATTAAGGGCCCTATTCAAAGTTGAGTTAAGCACCTGCAATGTGGAGATAAGTGGAAAATTACACACCAAACCTGCTGTTCATATTCAGATATTGAATGTATTTGTGGAATTAAGCACCCTCTGGCAGGTTGAATGTCTAGGGAGGGATTTCCCCATAATAGAGGCGTGTCTGGAGATGTTTGCTATACTTAACTTTGTTTTAAGTTAAGCAATGTTTGCTTCGGTTTAGCTGAAAGTTTAAATTTATTTTTATTTTATTTTTTAAGAATTTGTTTCTTATTTTATCCCATTTTCTCCTAATTTAGTAGCCAATTACACCCTCTATTTTTCATGTCAATTGCCCCTCATATTGTGAGTTCACTGCCATAGCCCTGTGACCGGCAGTGACACAGGCGAAGTATGGTCTCCTCCGAGACAGCACTCGCCGAGCTGTCAACCATAACTCTGGTACTCCAGAACCACTCCTGTACGCAGCAAACTTCATGTCGGCTTCCCTCCCCCCTCCCTGGGGCGGACAACCAATTCCTGCCCCCTGGTGGCACTCCCAGCCAGAGCCGACGCTGGTGCGGCCGAACGTTGTAACCACTAGACCACCCGGGAGGCCAGAAAGTTTAACATTTTTATGAAAATAAAACTTACTGACCAGCCCTAATGTGATGCCACTCAAAAAAGGTCAAAAACATAACCAGTTCCCCATGATCGACATTGTGTAGCTGCATTAATACAAAATTAATTAATCTGCATTTGAAAGTAGCTTCTAATCAGTCAAGATCAGCCATAAAATAGCTAGGCACTGAACAGGGTGGGTTTTTGTTTACTTGTCCTCCACAGGTCTGTGTCAATTCGTTGATACCTATTGGCCCTAGTTAGTTCGCTGGCTATCTCATCAAAATAACTATTATGTTTTACAAAAATGTGATTTGTGTAGTTTTGCTTCTGTGTATGCTGTTGCTGTGCTCACATTACTGTAGTGGAGAAGACAGCTGGTTATCTTGCAGTGTTTACTGCAGCAAGGTTTGGTGAGAGCTGGTTCATTTTAAACATTCAAGTTATTATGGTGACATTTGTATGAAATTAAAGCAGGCTGAAATTCAGATATGTTTACTGACTGTGATTCGGGATATATTTCAGGAAGGTTAACATACAATTTAGAGCTTTTTTCAACTGGCTATGCTTTTGAATGCACTGTATTCAAATTAGAGCAAGGAAGTGATGTGATATTACAAGATTCCAAAGAGCATCTATGCCTTTTATGAGTTTTTGATTGTTTTTCAGAAACAAAAACAAAAATGGTAAAGAACAATTTTATTATGAATTAATCTACCAAATAAACACTGGCTTTGTCCATTTTTGCCTATCATCTTTAAAAGGGCTGTAGGTATTAATATCAGCAGTTGTGGCAAGGCAGGTTAGGTTGGCTCTGATGAATAGACAAGGGTGAGCTGCTGTTGTTAATGTTCATGGACATGAAAATAGCTTTTTGAAATCAACAATCAAAATGTGTGAACAATTACTAGGTTGTAGGGAAACACCATTCAATTATCAAATTTCTAAATAACCTGAAAGATGCAAGGTGTACAATGAAAATGTCCACTTAAAAAGACCCCCCTCCACCAGGCTGGCTACTGGCCTGGTGTGTGTGACCGTGTGTGTGTGTGTGTATGTGTTTGTGAGGAGAAAATAACTCTGAAAACAGCACTCCTCAGCTAGTGTACACGGATTTCCCAGATCCAAACAAATAAACCTCTCATGAGCCGGTAATCACATTCTGAAGAAAGGGAGAGAGAGAGAGAAAGAGAGAGCACCCTCGCCAACTGAGACTGGCCGACGGAGGCAGACTTGACTAAACGGAACAGGATGTACTCACCATATCATCAACAGGAGCTGAAAATCAGCTTTGCATTAAAATGTGGATTTAACAGACATTGACTTTAAAAAAATAATTTACGCAGAGTTATTTGTATTTCAGGACATTGAAAATGTCAATTGTCCTAGGGGCAGTATGGACAGTACACCCTATAGCCAACTGTCACACATCACACACTATACAGTACTTCCAATTTCAAAATGATTCAAGGCCCTGTATTATATGTAGGGGGCACATTAAATTAAATATTAAAGCCCAGATTAGAGATCCTAGATGGGTAAGGGGGAAGCATTGTTACTGCAACTTTTCCTGCACATTGTTCAACCCCTTAACAAAATCACATGTGTCTTTTGGATATTTCACGTGATTGGCATGTATACCACACATTTCCATGTGTATGCCACACACTTTCAAATTCCTATAGCATGTGATCACATTGTCACATTTACGTCGCAGGTATTCACATGTGAAATTTGTGTGAGTTTTCCCATAAGGGACGCCACACAGACACATGGTTAATAGAATATTCATCACTTATAGTAAAACATGATTTTAGAATGCTTCTGTTATAATACTGGTAAATGCCTCCCTTATCCCAAAGTGGGCACAGATCCTGTCACTTTCTCTTAGAGAAAGAGAGGGTGAGGAAGAGAGGGAGAACCCTCACCCCTTCGTCTGTGTGGTGAGGCCCAGTGCCAAATTAGCCTCAGATGTAGATTCAGCCGCATCCTTTTGTGTTTAATTGAAGTGCTAATGATTGGGGGTTGTGATTTTCACAGTCACGTAAAAAAATGCCAGAGCACATCTAATTTGATGGAGGCAATGGCCACAGGAGACTCTCAAGCGTTGACCGCACAGACGGTCTCGATTCAGTCACCAGACGGTCAGTCCATATCCCCAAACTTTTCCAATTTGTAATGGATCTTCATTTCTTCTTTTACCTACTGGGTTTCACAGGAATTAATCTCATGAAAATCACAGTGTTGCCGAAATAATGTCTGAAGACATCGCGGTTAAGTCTCTATGGCGTTCAAAACAGCCATTAGTCAAGTCAAACACCCAGTGATTTGTTAACCTATGGCCTTGCTTTCAAGAACACATCCTTGAGCAAAAAGTAGCTGCTTGTGCTTGCCCATTGCAGTTTAGAGTAGAAAAAATTAGGCAACCGACGCATGGAAACCTGGACAGGGGTGGGTTTTCCGAAAGCATCATAATGCTAAGTGCGTCATAAGTTCCATCATAAGAACCATTGTTAATGTACGCGGGTTTCTGACTAAAGTAGCACGTTATCTCCGTCGTTTATTAACATGCTACTCGACCCACGCAATGAAAATAAAGTGCTTCTTAAGTTCACTTTTGCCTGCTCTCCTCTTCACTGCAGACAGTGGCCACCACAAAGAGTACTTTAAATAATATGTGGATTTATTTAGTTTATTCAATTTAGAGTGTTTTATTTACATATATGAAAATAAGACATAACATCATATTAGTGTATTCATTGGCCTATAATATGATTGCGTTGTGTAGCCTATATCATCACATGGCTAGCCAGAGCAACATTGGGCAGCCTATTTTAGCACAAGGACCTGGCTGCTTCTGTGTTCACTCAAATGTCCGATATTGTTAGCTGTATTATTTCACAGCTCTTCACAAAGTAGCGCTGCTTGCATCTAAATTAATGGAATCGGCGCTCAGTTGTATGGGGTTGGTTAAAATGTGTAAATAAAGCCGGAAAAACTGTTTTAATATGTTTCAGGCTGTAAGGTAACAGAAGGTGACATTTTTGAGACATGGTGTAGAATTTAAATGGGCCCTGTATGCAGTGGCAGTCCTGGCTCACTTGGTGCCCTAGGCGAGATCAGTCACACCCCCCCCCACCCCAAGCGCCAGGGAGGCCACGCAATACAAGTAGGCCTACCTATGTTGAAACAAGGTGCAATAGGCATCCCTTTTAATTGAAGAAATTATACTAATAGACAAAGAAATACTGAAAGATATTGCACACAAATATTAAATTGTAAAAATCCAAGACATACAAATAACTAATTTAAATTGAACAATAAATAAAAATAAATAGATAAATAAAAATGGCATGCTTCTTTTAAAAGGAACAAAAATGCTGTCCAAGACAATAAGAACACAAACATATTGCACACTAATTTGGAATAAATTACACAGCAAAAATGCTCAATATATAGGTTTGTTATCAAAATAGATTCTGTAATAAATTAGGTGCACAGCAAATTCACTCGTGCAAAATAAGAGCTGGACTGAAGAATAAATAAATGCCTTAAAATTGTATTTTAGCCACAAAAAAAGACAATATTAAAAAGCCAGCTCAATACAGATACAAATAGCAATCACAATTATGTAGTCACTTCACATATGCAGAACGCAATGGCCGTAACCTAATAAAAGATGTTGCGTAGCTTTACTGCATGAATAATTAGATAGCCGACATCACACAAGGTAATACGTCACGTGCACGTGATAGAGAATACAGGTAACCCGGAAGGGTGCGTGGGACTGGAGACTGCAGATCAATGAGAATATAAAAGAGTTAACGCTACGATCGCAAGAAATATACACAGGATTATCACAGGAATAACTCCACTGCTACGATACCACCAAAAGAAAGCTGAAGGCTGAAGGGGTTCGTCTGCGTCTCTGGTCCCCTCCACTCTGTACAGAAAATCCCCAATTCACAAAATCCGCTCTGCTTAAAAACCACTTTCCACCACCACGTCAATCACGCCCAGCCAACCACGGTCTGCCAGGTGAGCGTCTCCATGCCAACGTTGCACTCGGTACACGGGGAAGGAGGAAAATAGTATTAGTGTTGCAATTTGCCAATAGCTGTAACGTAACAATTTCCCCATTGCACTCGGCACCCAGAAAAGGGCCGGCAAATTGACAGCAGCATCAAAACAACAGACATTTTGCCCCGTTATACTTGTACTGTACATTGTGAGTTTGAGAGGCGCTATTGACCTCCACCCCTCCCCCATTTTGGGCTTCTAGCAGGTGAGGACTAGGAGACTTCATAGGCTGACAGACAGCAGAAACAGTGGGACGAAAAAGTCACATCATGCCTGCCTGATGCTAGCGTAGCGCTGTAGCGCTCGCTGGTGTGCCGCCTTAGGTGACTGCCAGGATCCGCCACTGCTTGTATGTCTCAAATTGTTTTCAAAATGAACGCTGCATGGAAAACACTTTATATTACTCATTGATACTGCGGTACCATGATTACCATTGTATTTTTGCAGATGGTTATCATACTACCACAAACAAATTCCGTGACATCCCTATTCTGCATTGTGCCCGTAAGTGAATGGGGCGCACATATTAGATGTGACATTTTAATGTAGCCGGGGTCTCTCCCATGGTTTTTGGAGAGATTTTAGAACAAGGGGGAAATACTGTTCTGAAAAAAGGCATCAGGATGGGGCCCCATACATTCAAAGATATGAAACAGTGTCTTCAGCCAGACTCACACCTTATGTATTCATACCTTTGAAATGTTATTTATTTATTATTTTTGATGCAGACTACAGTGGACTTCCATAAAGGTTTTCACATCACAGTCCTATTTACCTCATTGTTAGCAATTCAGGAACAGGTTGGATGTGTCTACACTGGTCAGGACACTAATATATCACGCCTACACCAAGTGGTAGCTTTCCAAACTACTTGCCTTTCAATGACTTATGTGTGTTGACTGTCTATCCATTGATTGATTGAAGTGCAATTGATTTAGAAATACAAAACACAAAATAAAGTATAACACAAATATTACAATGCGTGTGGCCATAAACCCATTTCATATTATCTGTACATTTTATAGCAAATTAAATATGATTTTACAAACTCAGACTTGCATTATATATTTAAAAAATATGAACAAATCAAACTAATCAATAGAACCAGGCTGTGGCTAAATCGTTTAAAACAGGCTGCTTAATTTCAAGATCAGAGGTTAAGTTGTTGACTATTCTGGTTTACTCCAGCAGCAGTTTCAAACAGAGGTGGGGTGTGTTGATGGTAACGTGGAGGTTTGTGATGTGCACACTGACTCCCAGGACTCTGCTGAGACCGCCTGCATTCACTTCATGTGAGATTCGCGCAAATGTCCGATCAAAATCAATTGAATTTTAGAGGGCTTTAAAGTACATATTTAATTCTTGCCTTGGGAACCAATTAATTGAAATATGTGAACTTTGAGGTACTGGTTGAACTGGAGCTGTGCTGGTACCAGCTGGTGTTCTACTGGAATCAAATGCGGGCTTACAAAATAGATGCAAATCTTCGGTGTGTATGCTCGGCTTCAATTACCTGGTGAGGTTTTCAAAATTAAAGTCAGACTGTCAGGTGGAAATTGGAGGGGATCCACCAAGGTATGTCATTTATTATGTAGCCTGTTTATTTGCTTCCTTCAACCCATTTGTCTTGTTGCAGGTACAAAGCTACACTGTAAAGGACAGGTTCTGGGCTTCAAAGAGCCACATGGCGAAGGATTCAACCTGCACACTTGGACAACTGTCATTTCAGCTTTGCTTTTTTTTTCTCACTAAAAGCCTGTAGTTTCCATGTTTATTTTCATGTGTTAATTTATTTATAGTTGGTTGTGCTTGTAATACAATCTGTGTATAATGAAGCACATTGTGGTGAGGTGTAGTTGAATATTAATTCCTTCAATCAGTGGAGCACAACCTGTTGGAAAACATTGACATGGGTTGAAATAATGGAATCAAGATTGTATTGAATACTAAGTGGCTAAATAACAAATGGGAATTTTGTTACAATTGGTAAACTCAGCTTGTGTACCATCAATGACAACAAGGCATAATAGGACCATTTCAACAACCCTTACATTTTTGTTTGCTATGGTTGCAATGAAAGTGGTGGGGATGTGAAAACCCCCATTAATCCACAGAGTATCTTTTGGTCCAAATTGTAACAGTCTGTAAATGTCTTGCTGCCCTCTAGAAGAGGGTATAAATATTATTGGTTTATCTTTGGAGGACAGGGTCATCATTGTCTGGATGGAAAATCCTGGGCTGGGAGGGATGGTTCACTACACTACCCAGAATCCAATACCAAGAACATAAATTATGCAACACAACCCTGGCTTAGAAATGTCCTTACATTAGACCTTTATCCAATTAAGACTTGAACCTGAGCACCTCAACCATGGTGGGGAGGGGGTGATCTTTTATATTTTAAAGCAACAAATGTGCAAGTTGTATATACAGTTTATACATTAAAAAAGTTTAAACAGCAGACTACATACATTAGATTGTTGCACTGAGGGGGCTAAAATTGCTCTGGTTCATGCAATGTGTCAAATTCTATGGTTTTCAATCTCCTGTCTGGCTATCATATCGGTTGCCTCTCCCAGGTCCGTTTTGCAATCCTCTCACTTCAGCACCTTCAGTCAATGAACGGGATGAGTCAAGAAATATCCTAAGGTAAGTTCATGTTTTGTACCATTATTTTAATTATTCACGTATTCTGTACCGTTATTGATAATGAAATCACCAGAACAGCACTAAATGTGTAAGGTGACGTTTCTAGGTAGTTATTATATGTAGCTAGCTAGCGAACTCCCTTGTGTCCCAAGTACTTTACAAAGACAATAGCTAGCTAATTACCATACCTAAGACCCATTTAAATAAATTTGAGAACTCTAAACCATCACAAACTATAGCTCGCTAGCTAAAGTTAGCAAGTTACCTACCTAGGCGTAATGGAGTTGGTTCTGCCTGAGTTTTGAACCAAGGATCCCAACGCCACAAGAGACACGATTAGCTGGCTGAGCTAAAGACCCGAGTCCCCAGCCAAGGGAACTAATCATCATCATTCTGTAGCGGATGCTCACGTTTTAACGCACGTATCGGAGCTCCATTGCTACATTCTTCCCCTCAAACTCCTGCAGCAATCACAGCCCGACCAATAGGCATCAGCCATAGCATCCAAGTCACGGCGGGAGTTGGTTCTGCCTTCAGCGAGTTTCGAACCAAGTATCCCAACGCCGCAAGAGACACGATTAGCTCGCTCTTGACCAAGGACATATTACTGCTTCTGCTAGATTTTTCAAAAAATCACAAGGTGGAGAAGTACAATAATGTAGAATGTGTCAATGAACACCCTATTCTGTGATATTGATAAATAAATGCATTACATTTTCATAAATGTAGGAAGATGAGGTACCAGCACAGCTCAGTGCAGACTCGGGGGCAGGACAGGAGCCAGTAGAAACTGTTGGTCTTAAGCTGCTTGACAGGGTAATAACAGTGCAGTTATGAGTGTGAGTCACAAACCCTTATTGAGGCTGTGATGCCACATAAATAGGTCAAACAACTACTATAGGAAAAATATGTATTTACACCTTATATGATGCCTTTAATGTATTCCATCTAATGTGGCAGGCTCTTTTAGCCTATTTGCCTAATCTGAATTCTGTTGACAATGACAGCTCATAATTTGGAACAGTTATCCCTCTTATAGCAGAGCAGTGCATGACTGCAATTGGCACAACAAACAAAGTTTAAAATCAATTAAATCATACACTGATATAAAATGATAAGACTTTTGTCCATAAGATGGATTAATTTTCTGTTTTACCACTCATAAATCACTAGGATGCGGTAAATTTAAGAATTTAAGACATCATGTAAAATTGTTCTATGGGAGAACTGCCAGATCCCCTTTTTTGGATTGCCCCCCCAACACACAATGCTTTGATACCTGCTACGGTACTGTAACTATGTTGGTCTACTTCAAACAACGTACTCAGCACTGGGCAGGCAGCTGAGGATTCAATCAAACTTGCTCTTTGAATCAACAACCAAATAGATTATTTTCAGAGGAACGCAGGACTTAAAGAGTTGATTAATTATCTTGAAAACAATTACGCAAGTATTTTGTTGTTATATTGCACTTAAAACTGAGTGGTGAAAACCAAGAAATAGAGCAGTAGTCAAATTAACCAAAAATAGATGGCAAAATAGGCTAAGCACACAAAAATGGGGATGGCAAACCCAAACTGCTTTTCAAATTTAAACAAACAGTCAAATCCAACTCAAAGTTCTTTACACTAAACAAAAGGTTCTTCCACTACATACCTTTAGAATATATTGATCAAGTGAAGCCATGTTTTCTATCATTAAAGAAACAGAAGGCCCAATCCTCAAATTGTAGGCCTAAATGTACATTTACATTTACATTGCAATGGTATTCAGACTCCACTACCACAGATTTTCTATATAATTCGATTCATTGCCAAGACCACTGTATACATGTGTAATCCCCAAAAAAAGGACTAACATTTCCTTGCCTGTGTTATACAGTGGCTTCAGAAAATATTCAGGCCCCTTCACTTTTTTCACACTTTGTTATAGATTTTTTTTTTGCCAGTAATCTACACACAATGATAAAGCAAAAACACATTTTTAGAAATTGTTGCAAATTTATTACAAATAAAAAACTGAAATGTGTTATTTACATAAGTATTCAGGCCCTTTGCTATGACACTCCAAATTGAACTCAGATGCATCCTGGGAATTGAACTTTGATCATCCTTGAGATGTTTCTATAACTTGATTCTAGTTCCCCTTTGGCTAATTCCATAGATTGAACATGATTTAGAAAGGCACACACCAGTCTATATAAGGTCCCACAGTTCACAGTGCATGTCAGAGCACAAACCAAGCCATGAAGTGCAAGGAACTCTCCATAGACCTCCAAGATAGAATAGTGTTGAGGCATCGATCTGGGGAAGCTAAAGCATTGAAAGTTCCCAGAAGCACAGTGGGCTCCATCATTGTGAAATGGAAGTTTGGAACCAGCACGACTGGCAGTCCGGCCAAACTCGGGCAAGTAACCGGGCAAGAAGGGCCTTGGTCAGGGAGGTGACCAAGAACCCAATGGCCACTAAGAGAGCTTCAGGGTTCCTCTGCAGCGATGAGAGAATCTGGCAGAAGGACAACCAGCTCTGCAGCACTCCATCAATTAGACCTTTATGGTAGTGGCTAGATGGAAGCCACTCCTGAGTAAAAGGTATATGACAGCCCACCTAGAGTTTTCCAAATGGCACTTAAAGGACTCTGAGAGTATGAGGAAAAGGATTATCTGGTCTGAGACAAAAATTGAACTCTTTAGCCTAAATGACAAGTGCTACCATAAAGGTCTGATTTATGGAGTGCTACAGAGATGGTTGTCCTTGTGTGTCCTCTGTTTGCGCGTGCTTCTGTATGCATGTTTGTGCTCATGTACACGAGTGCTTGTTTTTGGTATATGGCTTGGTGTATGGTATATGGTTTCTTGGCTTTGAGCTTTGCACGTGTGTGTGTGCATGCATGAGTCTGTGTGTGCTCCTGGCTGTGCTCACAGTGGCAGGTGGAGAGATGGTCGGGGTTAATCCAGCCACCTCATCTATGACAGACATTGACACTCCCCTTAGCATGCCCCAAACAGGCCTCTATTCACACCTGGCACTGGCGCTATTCATCCACTCAGCACACTGTGCACTGGCTCCATTCATCCCCTAAGCACACCTCCCTCACCTCAGCACACCCCACACCGGGCTCCCGGGCTCCATTCACCCCCTCAGTACACCCACAAGTTGGAGGGACTAGTACACCGTGGGACATTGGGACACCCACACGCAGCTTTCTGGAGCACACTGTGAGATGTAAATGTGTCTTCTTCCTCCTTATCATAATGCACAAGACCCTGTGATGCATTCATTCAATTCAGGCTGTTGTCCATATTTTAAGGCCATTTTCAGTGTCCCCTGTGTGACGTACGTGAAGTAAAGGGAGACTTAGAAACATATGAAAGAAAAAAATCTTTACTGCAAGATAAATATGGCTAAGCATTTTGTATACAACCTTATCTAATAGATTAGATAGGAAAGAGTTATTACAGACTATTGTAAAACCATATTTTCTTAAAGGCATGAGGTGTTCAAAGCACAAATCAGCTTTTAAAATATTCTGAGCATTTTATGGCAGGATGATTTACTTGTCCTTTCTTTCAGTCAAAGCCATAACCTAATTTTCACTTTTGTGTGAGTAGCATAATGGGTGAAATACTGCAAAAAGCAGCCTGTGCAGAGAATGACTTGTAGTAGCAGTTCTGCAATCACAGCACCTTGGTGACAGCAGAGAGAGGGGTGTGTGTGTGCATCTGTGTGTGCAGACGAATACAGGATAAATTATGAAGAAGGGAAGGGATTGGTTTGCGCAAGCGAGAGGCATCATCAACAGAAAACATTAATGCTTTTGAGCATCATGCAGTTTGATGTTGATCAAGTCAAAGTCTTTTGACACAGAGTTTTTGCAAATCCTGACAAGACAGCTAAAACTCAATCTAACAATGGGCCGTTGAGAGACGCATGATTTTATTAAATCACTTCCTGTTGCTTAGCATTGACAGGAAATCAGAAAGTCTCACAATGTTAATTTCTGTTCAGTCTTTATTTTCATTTTCATTGTGTGAATTGACATTATCATTATGATCATATATTTTATGATCATATATTTACATTCAGTTTGCTCATGGACTTTAATTCATGGAGGCCATTACAACCAGGGTGTGAATTTCAACTGAACCTCCTTCAATGTATTTAATATTTATTTCTTCCCTCATTATGGAAACTTTTTTCAGAAACATGTGTCTGCTTTGAGCCAAAGGTTACTTCATTCAGAGAAGTAGCTCTTCGTATATATTACTGTAACAGGAATATACAAAGCCCAAATCCTCCAGAAGAGACATAGATAACGTCAGATGCATATTGGTTATGGCAAAGCATGTATCAGGCAATTTACATATCAAGCTGCTATTTGAACGGGAATGCAGTGCATCTGTCATGAAGCCAAGTTACCTGCTGGGGAATCTTGATGTCAAAAGCTTATTTTATTTATATATATATATATACACACAGTACCCTCCAAAATTATTTACACCCTTGATAAAAATAAGCAAAGAAGGCTGAGGTAATGGACTATGCTGTATGCTCAAAAAAGGGCAAATTATATTATTTTATACTTTAAGAAGGACGCTTAGTTGGGGGAGGAACCAAAAATGGAGAATGTCGGAGTGGAGTGCCAAAAGTTATTTCATTTATTGAAGGGATGGTGCCAGAGTGCTCAGAAACTTAAGAAAACAGGACCCAACAAAACAATAAACAAATAATAACCTAAATCAATGAAAAATCCACTGTAAACTGGGAAACTGAATAAAAAATATTGTTAACAAAATTAGGAAAATTAGCAAAATTGTTAATTAATTAGCTAAATTAATACTAGCAATAGTAATGTGCCTGAAGCTGCGCACAAGGGAAAGACCCAGACTGAATGGTTCAACAGCTCCTTACATAGGGCAGGCAATTAACTAGCCCCTCCTAGAATAAATCATCTTCACAAGAAAATACATATTCAAACTGAAAAACAGTTATCAATAACTTACTGTTATGTTTTGAGTGTCTGTTCGGTTTGTTTTTGTACTTTGTTTATTTATCATTCTTCAAGTCATGTTTCATTCACGTTCTGTTCCCCGTCTGTCATTGTTCCTGTTCGAGATCCACTCCTTGTCTTTGTCATTTGCACTTTGGGAAATTCTATGTTTCGGTTTTTCCGTCTTAGTTTCTAATCTCGTTTTACTTCTTTCTTTCTTTCTATAACACTTTGTATATATTAGTTAGATGCATATAGTACTAACCTACTAATCTACTAATCTAACATTAGGGATTTAGTTTAAGTTACTAACACTACTAATCACTAATTATCTCACGCTTCTAACTATCGCTATCATTCTCTCTCTCGTTGTCCTATCCCTGTACACTTCTCACGTTCCGCTTCATTCGCACGCAGATTTCTTTATGCTTTCCTCCCCTTCTAACTATGCACGTGTCTGCCTGCTCTTCCAGGTCGTTTATTGTCTATGTGTTTGTGTTATTCCCAGTCCGTGTCTTTCATTTCCCCTCGTTATTGGATTAACGAATCCCATTGTTTTCACCTGTGTTCCTACCCCTCTCTCCTCCCAGTCACACCTGATTCCTATTGTGTTTCCCTTCCCTGCTTGTATATAAGTTCCGTGTTTATGTTCTTTCCTTGTCAGTATTTTGATCTTCATTCCCTGTGCCGATTGTTGTAAGCCAGAGTCTGTAGCATTTTCCCGAGACACCCCTTCTGTTTTTCACTTCGCGTTTGCCTGCCGATTCTATTTGTTTGCCTTCTCTGATTTACTGGTTTTGACTTTTGGATTGTTTGTTGACTATTCTTTGGATTTCTGGTTTTGACCCCTGCCTGAATTAAACGTCCCTTTTTGCCTGATCCACATATACGAATACAATTTCTCTTTTTTTTTTATATAATTACAGTTGGTATAAAAACTATTCACCCCCTTCACATCTATTTTCTTACTTCATGGAATCAAAATGGTTTTTATTTGGGATTGCCACTGATCAACACAAAATACTCTATAATGTCAAATAAAAAAAACTTAATTTTTCTTAATTAATTACAAAAACAGACAATAATTGATTCCATAAGTATTGAATTCATAATTTCTAGAACCACATTTAGCTGCAAGTACAGCTGTGAGTCTAAGTCTCTACCAGCTTTGCACATCTGGAATGCAATTTTCACCCATTCTTCTTTACAAAATTGCTCGAGCTCCATCAGGATGGATGGAGCTGCATGTATATATTGTGGTGTCCCTTGGGGTGGGGCGACACTCACGGACCTTTGCAGAGGGCGTAGGCAGTTAAATAACCCAGAGGAGGCAGTAATACAAACAAAATGATAATTTATTAATGCAATCTTGACAACCATAAAAAGGGTGGGGTCTTCGGGGGAATTCAAACACATAAAGTCCACAATCCTTATTCGTTGTCATTATCCGTAATCCAATCCACGTCCAAGCCAGTTCCTCACACAGTCCAAAAGTCAGTATAGAAAACAGGGTCCTCAAAACAATCCAAGTCAATCCAAAAACAATCCAAACTGCAATCCCACAACTCTCTCCAAATTACTCACCTACTCCTCTACACACCAATCTACTCCTTCCTAGTGTGACAGGAGTTAGTCCCTTAAATAGGCCTCCGATAGGTGTCCGTAGTCCCAATCGCTTGACTTAATTCAGGTGCGGGACTGCGGGTTTCCTCCAGTGGCTCCCAAGAATTAAAGGGCCAGGCAGCCATTTTCCGGTGCAGCCCCTTGGGATGCCACATAATGAATGAGAACGGGCCGTTCGCCCATCTTGGCTCATCATGTCCTAATCTAAAGAACATCTAGTACTACATCTAGCCTGGCCTTGAATAGCCCGAGCGTTTCTGCCTCTACTACCTGACCTGGCAAGCTGTTCCAGGCATTGACAACTCTCTGTGTAAAGAAAAACTTCCTAATATCTGTGCGGAATTTGCCTTTAACTAATTTCCACCTGTGGCCTCTTGTTCTGCTGACCCCACTTATCTTAAAAAATCGTTGGTATTTTACTTTGTTAATCCCTTTTAGGAATTTAAAAACCTCAATCAAATCCCCTCTAAGTCTGCGTTTGCTAAGTTTATATAGATTGAGTGCCTTAAGTCTATCATCATAACTTTTACCTTTCATACCAGGTATCAGTTTAGTTGCCCTTCTTTGGACTTTTTCAAGAGCTTCAATATCTTTCTTGTAGTGCGGTGCCTAGAACTGCACACAGTATTCTAAGTGCGGTCTGACAAAGGCGTTATATAACATTAATATAACCTCCTTTGATTTATACTCAATACTTTTTGCTATGTATCCCAGCATCCTGTTGGCTTTTTTCACTGCTGTAGCACACTGCTTTGATGCAGATAGGCTTTGATCCACTACAACTCCTAAATCCTTTTCAAATTGAACACCTACTAACTTTTCTCCTCCCATAAAATACTCCTGTCTAATGTTTTTATTTCCCACATGCATAACTTTACATTTAGCAATATTGAACGTCATCTGCCATGTATCTGCCCATTTTTGGATTTTGTTTAAATCATCTTGGATTACTTTAGTCGATTCCAAACTGTTTGCCAAACCCCCAAGTTTAGTATCATCTGCAAATTTAACTATTTTGCTACTAATGTCCATATCCAGATCATTTATGTAAATAAGGAAGAGCAGAGGTCCCAGCACCGATCCCTGCGGGACACCACTGCCCACAGCACCGAGGTCAGATTCGGCCCCACCTACTGTTACTCTTTGTATTCGCCCTTGCAGCCAATTTTTAACCCACTGTGAAACTACTCCTACAATTCCTACTGATTTCATTTTAGCAATGAGCCTCTCATGTGGTACCTTGTCAAATGCTTTCTGAAAGTCCAAATATATAACATCATAAGCCTGGTTCAGGTCAACACACTTTGTAGCCTCTTCGAAAAAATCCAGGAGGTTTGTTAGGCATGACCTCCCTTGAGAAAATCCATGCTGGCTCTCCCTTAAAATACTATTATTTTTCAAGAATGATTCCAACTTATCCCTAATAATACATTCCAGCATTTTACATGCGATGCAAGTTAAACTGACAGGCCTATAGTTCCCTGGGTCAGTACGGTCCCCCTTCTTATATATTGGAATTATACTACCCTGCTTCCAGTCATCTGGTATTTCTCCAGTGATTATGGATTGACTGAAAATATCTGTCAATGGTTTATATATAATTTCCCCAAGTTCTTTGAGTACTCTGGGATATATGCCATCCGGGCCTGCTGCCTTATTTGTCTTAAGTTTTTGTAGTTTTTGTAGTACTTCTACATCCCTTATCTCAAAGTCCTCCAAAACATTCCGTACCTTGTCTATACATTTAGGCATATTTATAACCTCTTCTCTAGTAAAGCTCTCCACAAAGTAACTGTTTAGTGTGTTTGCAATGTCCTTATTATATAAACCAAAGTTCCTTCCTTATTCTTAATGCACTTAACCTCATCCTTAACTTTCCTTTTTCTACTACAATATTGAAAAAAACTTCTTAGGGTTACTTTTTGCATCTTGGGAAATTTTAATTTCAAACCGCCTTTAGCTGATCTTATTTCCTTTTAGCCTTAGCCCGCATATTACAATAATCTAACTTGTTTCTCTCTGAGTTATCCTTTTATATATTCTATACAGTCGTTTCTTTTGCCTCAAAATCACCCGTAAAGATTTTGTCATCCACTGCGGAGACTGTTTTTTCATCCTATTTTTCCTTACCTTGGGGATGAATTTACACTGTACATCTACAATAACCCTTTTAAATATAGTCCATTTTTCATTCACAGTTCTGCAATCTAAAAGTTTTACCCAATCTATATTACTTAAATTCTCTCTCATTTTATTAAAGTCAGCTTGTCTAAAATTAAAAATTCGAGAGTTAGAGGAGGCTGTCTTAACTTGCCAAAAAATATCAAAAATAACTGCACTGTGGTCACTTGCCCCTATTGGTTCTCCTACCTCTGTGCTGCAAATTCTATCAGGATTGTTACACAAAACCAGATCCAGTATTGATTTCCCTCTCGTAGGCTGAGTAACAGACTGTACCAAAAAGCAGTCATTGACCATATCTAAAAACTCCTCTTCACATTTGCCCTGACCTGTCACTATCTCCCAATTGATAGAGGGGTAATTGAAGTCGCCCATTCTTATCGTCTCTCCTTCAGCACAGATTTGTTTTATGTTATCAAAGAGCGTACTATTTATGTTACTGTCTGAAGCTGGAGGTCTATAACGTACTCCTATATTAAGGCCCTTCTCACGATCTCCCAATAATCTAATCCAGATGTCCTCACAAGAAACTAATGGGTTTATACCTGGAATTTCCTGCACATTAAGATAGTCTTTCACATAAAGGGCCACTCCCCCTCCTCTTTTATTAGTTATATCCTTCCTAAACAATTTGTACCCCTCTACATTATATTCCTCCCCATCCACTGCGCCAAGCCATGTCTCTGTAACAGTGGTGGGCCGTCAGGGCCTGCAAGGCCTTCTCTGCTGGCCTAAAAAATATCTGAATCACAGACTGATGTTAATTATATTTTTTCCATGAATACTTATTAAATAATTCCAAATGGTCTGTCCGCTTCCTTTCATAGCTTTTCCCCTGGTTGCGGTGCTTCCAGACGTGTTTTTTCATATTAAAGCATTTAACCAATCACATTTCAGCCATCATTTGTTGCCAGGGTCAAATAAATCTGCCTGTAGGCCTTCACAATCAGTTCTGCAGGCCCTGTAGCATAAAATAAGTGTTGATCAAACTGTTGCTTCAACCAATCAGATTTTGAGTTGGGGACACGAAGGCCTTCTAGAAGGCTTAGGTAACGTCAGCATATTCACACCCTTTGATTGGATAGTCAGAGAGTGTCTGACTATGATGTAATGTGATTGGTTAAATGCTTTAATATGAAAATACACGTCTGGAAGCACCTCCGCAACCAGGAAAAAGCTATGAAAGGAAGCGAACAGACCATTTGGAATTATTTAATAAGTATTCATGGACAAAATATAATTAACATCAGTCTGTGATTCAGACATTTGAGCGGACATGTTCAGCCCTAAAGCGAATTAAAATGTATGCCAGAAATACGACAGGGCAGGCTCGACTTTCAGCATTAGCTTCGATGGCGATAGAAAAGGACTTCTTGATGGAACTGAAACTGAAACACACGGATAATCTGTACGACAGAGTAATTGAACTCTTTTTGAGGAAAGAAAGGAGGATGGCCTTTGTGTACAAATAATAAGGATTTTTGGTGAGTAAAATGTTGCTATTTTCCTAAATAATATTGCAATTTTATGAGGTTATTATTGATGCTTTGTTATGTGTGTCGCATTCTCGTTCTGTTCCCCGTCTGTCATTGTTCCTGTTCGAGTTCCTCTCCTTGTCTTGTCATGCACTTCGCCAAATTCTATGTTTCGGTTTTTTAGGGAGAAGGAGGAACGCATAAAGAAATCTGCGTGCGAATAAAGCGGAACGTGAGAAGCGTACAGAGATAAGACGAGAGAGAATGACAGCGATAGTTAGAAGCGTGAGATAATTCGTGATTAGTAGTGTTAGTAACTTAATCTAAATCCCTAATGTTAGTAGATTAGTTGGTTAGTACTATATACATCTAACTAATATATACAAAGTGTAATTAGAAAGTAAGAAGGAAGTAAAACGAGATTAGAAACGAAGGCGGAAAAACCGAAACAGAATTTCCCGAAGTGCATGACAGAACGAGAATGAAACATGACTGAAGAAAGATAAATAAACAAAGTGCAAAAACAAACCGAACAGACACTCAAAACATAACAATAAGATTGCTTTTATAGCCATAAAATAGTTATTGAGGGGTGGATTGATTCAGACGGAGCACTACTGAAGGCCTAGGTGTGAAATGCACGGCCCGCCACTGCTCTGTAATCCCAACAATGTCATAACCCCCAATCAACATGACAGTCTCCAGTTCCAAAAATTTATTTTTTATACTTCTCGCATTTAAACACATGAGCTTCATAGCCTTGCTCTCACTTACGTTGCTACTGTTTCTACTATTCCTCTCCCGCTCCCTCACTCCCTTCCATCCCAAGCCACACTTGCTAACATTTTGTTTACTCAAGACTTTATTAATGCTTTCAATGTTATATGTAGTCTTGACAGACTCCATCTGGGCAGTCTGCACCACCCTACCCATTTAGCTCTCTATCCTCCCTGCCCCCCAAGTCCCTAGTTTAAATAATCCTGCCCTACCCTAAGCATACACTGCCCCAGAGCGTAGGTACCCATCCGGTTCAGGTGTAACCCATCGCGCTTGTATAGGTCACCCCTGTTCCAGAAGAAGTCCCAGTGCTCAATAAATCTATACCCCTCTTTCCTACAGAAGGATTGTAGCCACGTGTTAAACCTATAGATAAACTTCAGCTTCCCTCTGCTTGCACGTGGTACTGGTAGAATTCCCGAGAAGACTACTGTGGAGGTTTTGCTCCTAATCTTCGCTGCTAGATCCTCAAATTTATCTTGCAGGACCTCCAACCTGTCCTTACCCATGTCATTGGTCCCTACGTGGACCATGACCACTGGATCCCCTTCTGCTTTGGCCAGGAGCTTGTCCACACGCTCAAGGAGATCTCCAACCTGGGCACCAGGCAGGCAACACACCGTGCGAGTCTCCTTAGCCTGGGAACAGACTATGCTGTCCACTCCCCTGATTATGGAATCCCCCACTACCAACAACTCCCTTTCCCTGGGAGATGTGGCCATCAGGGTGTCCTGTGGCATATGCATCCCCCCGCTCTCAGGGTCACGGGCCACAGATTCCTGCAAGGGCTGGAATCTGTTGGACACCTCAACCTCTGGAGATGCCGCCCCTTTGTGGTGTGCAAGCCCTTTCCTACCTTTGTTTCTAACTGTGACCCACCTGTCACTTCCTGCCTGCTCTAAGTTCTTCCCTCCTCCCAGCCTAGGTGTGCACACCTTCTCCCTAACGGATGTTCTAATTGGTTCTAAGAACCCTGACAATTGGGGACTCTGTGCGGCCGATACGGCCGATACAGCCAATTTGCCCTCGAGAACAAGAATCTTGTCCTCGAGATGCTCAATGAGCTTGCAGCGGAGGCAGGTGAACAGCCCAAGGAAATCGTTTTCCAACAGGGCGATCATCCTGCACACCTCACAAAGTTTTGGCCACATTTAGGCCCCTAGCTGACTCCCTATCTCTCCCTAAGTTTAGATTTTTACTGTCTAGATGGAGTCAGCAATACCACTCAGGTAAAAAACACGCTAGGTGGCTCCGGATAGAAGGCAGTAGGCCCTAACGTTAGTAGTAGGCTAACTGTAACTAGAGGGCCTCTTATAGCCACTTACCCAGCTACTGATATAAATACTATATTTAACGTTAGAGTTTACAACCTGGGTCCAACTATTTAGCAATCAAACCTTTGTAATATGCTAGCTACAAATACAAAATCACCAATCCACACCTTAAAAGATACTAGCTATCTACATTATAGCCGAGCGCCTGGACAGCAAAACCCGGATATTATATACGCCTAAAACTTTCCGACGTACAATGCTTAGTTTATAAATAACTATACTAGACTACCGCAGTAATTCAATTTTCTCAATCGGTTAAACAGACGAACTTACGTTTAATTCGAGGTTGCTTCTGGGAGGGTGAAACAAAAAACCTTGTTAGCTTTTTGTGCCAATTTATACTAACAAGGAGAGAGAAAAAAAGCCCGTCCCTGTCCTTAAGGCAACAAAGGATTACACCTTAGAAGCAGAAACTCGTAACTAATGCGGTTATATAGCTATATAGCTACGTTAATTTTGGCAAGAGTAAAATGCCAGATACACAGCAAACAAACAGCCCTCCAACACTCAGGAAAACCATATATATATATTATATACTGTACACTACTGGTCAAAAATGTTAGAACGCCCCCATTTTCCAGTTTTTACTGAAATTTAAGCAGTTCAAGTCCAGTGAATAACCTGAAATGGTACAAAGGTAAGCGGTAAACTGCCAGAGGTTTAAAAAAAAAAAAAAAAAAAAAAAAAGTTTAGGTTACCAAAAACTGAAAAATAATGTCATTCTTTTGGCAGTGAGTAGTTTTCTACACCATCAAAAGGCACTTGGAAACTGGAGGAAACTCTGACAGCAAGAGGTCTGGCAGACCCAACGCCACGACAAAATCAGAAGACAAGTTGCTGAGAGTCAACAGCTTGTGTGATAGGCAGTTCACAGGACAACAGTTTCAAGCACAGCTTAACACTGGTCAAAGTAAGGAAGTCTCAGTTTCAATTGTGAAGAAAAGACTTCGAGCTGCAGGTTTGACAGGTTGAGTGGCAGTAAAAAAGCCATTGCTAAGATGGCAAAATAAGAAAAAGAGGCTTGCATGGACCATGAAGCACCACCAGTGGACTACTGAAGACTGGAAGAATGTCTTATGGACCGCTGAATCAAAATTTGAAATCTTGAAAGGTTCTTGTAGGCCGTCGAGTAGGCGAAAGGATGGTTCCTTAGTGTGTGTCAAACATGGAGGAGGAAGCGTGATGGTCTGGGGCTCTTTTGCTGGATCCAGAGTCGGCGACTTACACAGAGTGACTGTTAACCCACGTTAACCCATTACTTGTTCCCTGAAAAGGGCCTTATTTTATAACTCTGAAATGTACATTATTTTTCAGGTTTTGGTAACCTAAACTTTTTTAGTTTTTTTGTTTTACCTCTGGCAGTTTACCACTTACCTTTGTACCATTTCAGGTTCTTCACTGGACTTGAACTGCTTAAATTTCAGTAAAAACTGGAAAATGGGGGTGTTATGAAACTTTTGACCGGTAGTGTATATATACACTCAGTGGCCACTTTATTAGGGATACCTTTCTAGTACTGGGTAGGACCCCCCTTTGCCACCGGAACAGCCTGAATTATTTGTGGGATGGATTCAACAAAGTGATGGAAACATTCCTCAGAAATTCTGGTCCATGTTGATGTGATAGCATCACCACATCCCAAAGGTGCTCTATTGGACTGAGATCTGGTGACTGTGGAGGCCATTGGAGTACACTGAACTCATTGTCATGTCTGCTGCTGTAGCCCATCCACTTCAAGGTTTGACGTGTTGTGAGATGCTCTTCTGCCTACCACTGTTGTAACGAGTGGTTATTTGAGTTACTGTTGCCTTCCTGTCAGCTTGAACCAGTCTGGCCATTCTCCTTTGACCTCTCCCATTAACACTGCGTTTTTTCCCACAGAACTGCCGCTCACTGGATGTTTTTTGTTTTTCGCACCATTCTCTGTAAACTTGAGACTGTTGTGCATGAATCAGCAGTTACTCAGATACTCACACCTGGCTGATTAGATAATTGCATTAATGAGCAGGTGTACCTAATAAAGTGGCCACTGAGTATATATATTGTAACACCCTACGGGATTTGGTTGTAGGTGTTATGTGGAGTAGTACAAACCAAGAAACAGATCCAGGGTTAAATGTACCAAAAATAGTTTTAATTAAAGGAAAATCCACTCATTAACACAAACAATGGGGAAGTCACTCAAACAGCATGAACATTTAAATAAACAGTCCAACAGTCCAACACAACTCAAAATCTCTTCTGGGTTTAAGATATTTATCGTTAAACGTCTGTCGGAAAACGAAAGCAAACGAAAGCAAAATCCGTGTCTGCGAAGACACGGAAAGACAAACAAAACAAAACCAACGAACAGGAACAAACAAATCAAAGTAAACAGGTAAATCCACGTATCCAAAAACGTGGTATAAACTAAACGCTGGGAATCTAAACAACAACAAGCACACGAACAAACAAGTTCTCGAGAGGCAAGAAACATTCATCACAATAGGTACTATCAAGCTAAGCTAGATAATGTCCAAGCGCCAAACAGAATGCCAGCTGGTTAAATATCCTCCTGTTAATTATTCGCAGTAGTTCGCAATGATTCCGTATAGCGTCACAAGACGCGGAATTCATATATTTGGAAATAAAATAAATATCAGCATACACCGTCTGTTGCTGGCAGATCGCAACCGTAAACACAGACAAAGATGCGATATAATGTCGGGACATTGTTTACGCTGCGATTTCACACATGGCCCCACGCCCCTCCCCGAGACTCGCACCTAGTTACCATGTCAATAGAAGGGGGACGGTACTAACAGGTAAAAACAGAGTAAAAGGCAAGGTTTACTTTTGGTCTAATTAACCGAATTTAAAAAATCTCATATTTTTTGCCAGTGCTCAAATCTGAAAGTCACGATTCTAAGGTTTCTGTCAATGTTTTTGCAGCGTGTGTATGATAAAATCTTGCGACGTTAGAAATAGTAATATACTTTTATTGCTGCTGGGAGCGGCGCCGCTCCCGTCGACCTCAGGGGGTTAAACAAAAAAAAAGGTTTATTCCACTCTGGGGAGCTAACCCCTTACCCAAAGCCTCTCCTAATCCTGGCGGGTCAACAGACTTCACACGTGCAAACCTCCACATTGCAAACACTTCCACACTTCACAAGGGGAACCTGGCTCCTTTTATTCACAGTTGATTAAGTGTTAATTGGTTGATTGGGTGATAATTAGTTGAATAGTTGCAGGTGACAGTTGTCGCGAGGTCCTGCGAGGTTGGGGTGTGACCAGTAGATGGCACCATATTAACCCCTGCACATGGCTCTGCCTGCTAGGTTGCCACACACCCTCCTCCTCAGCGCATCCATCCCCCCAGGGTCATACACGTCAGGCTGGCTGTCAAATTTCACCATTCTCCATGGCCATGTCCTGTGTGCAGCATTAAAAGAACCATTAATTTTGGACTCCTTGGGGGACCAATGGATCGCCATTTTCCTGTTCAGCCTCTCACACCAGTTAGCTCTCCTCCAGCTTCCTGTAAGAGTGCTTACTTTTTGGACAATGGCAATCTTCACAAAAACTGTTTTAGGTAGGGTGCTTTTTATCACGAATGCCCCCTCTACTGGTCCTGACATTGTGGCTTCTGCTTTGGGTCTTATCTTGTGCTGCTGCCACTTCCCAGCCACAGTTGAACACAGTACCTCAGGGGTCTGTCCATGCTTCACTGCACACCTTCTTCTTCTTCCCTTTGTGATCACATGCCAGTCTTTACTCACCATCTGAGAGTCAGACCTGTAGTCTTTTCCAGGGCTCAGGGCTTCATCTGCCACTACGCCCACTGGTGGGCCATCATCCAGACCTGGACACTGACAAAAGCTCTACATTTTCAGTTAGAACATCAATAGGGTCAGACTGTACCATCAGGTCTGGCCATGGTAGGCCCTCCATGTCCAAAGCCATCTCATCAATGGGGTCAAACGGCACGGTCAGACCTGGCCATGGTAGGTCCACAATATCCCTCAGACTTCCATTTTTGAGCCAGCTCCAGGACTTTGGCTTCAAGCTGCTCACCTTTCTGCTGCAGTTCCACATCCTTCCTTGCCAGCTCTACCCTCCAAGCCTCCTCTTGGGTTTGAAGCTTTTGATCAAACTCCCACTCCAATACTTCCAGCTCACTCTCCTGTTGAGCTCGCCATGCCTTTTCCTTCAGACTTTCTTTGGAACGGTGCATCTCCCAGGCAGATTGAGCTACAGCCTTCTCAATGTGGAGGGCTTCTGTTGCAGCCTTCACTTGGCCCTGTAGATCCGCGATCACTGCTGTGGTCTCCTGCTGCTGGCTGAGCCATGCATTCCTCTCCCGGTCTGCTCAGCTCCGGAATTGCACTGCGTCAGACGCATGGGTCTCCGCTGCTCTCCTTCTCTCCACCTCCTTCTGCTCGGGCCTGGTCTGTACATCCCCCAAGGCCCTAGTATACTCCTCCTTAATCTGGTCCTGGGACTCCTGGATGTCCAGACACTGCCGGTGCTTTCCCTTCAACATCCTAGTTGGGTTTTCTTCTAGCGCCAGGTTGTGGGCCTCTACACACCTCACCTCATCGCCAAGGGATGCTTTATCCTTCTCCAGCTCCCCAGCCATGTTTCCCAGCATTCTCAGGGAGTCAATGTGCTCCTCCCGCAATTTTCTTGGAACTTGGACCGTTGTTTATCCGATCGTCATTAACCCTCTGAGGTCCGTGCTAAGCTTTGAGATGGTTTGTGATTTTGGCATGGTCTGATATTTATCTCAATTACATCAACTTAACACACACTTACTCCAAAGTGTTTGATATTTTTATTTGAAGGACAATCACAGCTACATTTGTATGCCATCAATAGTTTGGTCAGTATCATATGCAGCTTGTAAATAGATCTACAAACACACAAGTTAAAAACAGTACATTTTTCTGCCGTCACAAAAGTTGTGAAAGCACACACTAAACTATAGTGACGAATTGTTTTGCTAATGTGCGTTTGTTCATCAAGGTCTTGGTTATGTAAGGGTGTGAAAATAGTTTAGCACATCTGAGATCTAAATAGCTAAAAACCTGTTTTTATCAGAACTGGTCACATTTATTTCAGGCTGTGGGAGGGCTAAATGCTAAATACCTGAATATTCATTATTCATTGTCCACACCTCTAAGATCTGTCAGATGGGCCATCTCTGTCACAAAGGCCAGGCCATCAGACAAAGACAAAAGCCATCAGAGTAAGCAAGTCAGTGAGCCATGCAGAAGACAGAAAAAAAAAGCTTTTTTCATTTTGGAAGATTTATTGAAAACAGCACAAACTATATAGAAAAAAATCTAAATTAAAACACGGTGAAACATTAAAACATCTTGTTTTTTACAGTCTTTGGTGCCACTTCTCAAAACTGTTTCTGGTCAACTGTAGGCACAAGGGCACATCACAAACCTTGCACTCCCATGGAGTGCACATCTTACAGAGTACACATTTCTTGCGACCAACAGTAGCCCGTTTGCCAACAACCAGAGTCTGTTTGCCAGTGGGCACAGGCACATGATCAAAAGTAGCCTGTTGTCTGGGTACCTTCTGTGAGACACCACACAGCTGTGCAATGAGCTCCTCCTGGAAAGCCTTGTGAGTCATGGCTTCCCGTTGTCCCAGTGATGACAGTTCTTTGTGTAGGAGGTACGCATTTATGGCGGCAATGTCCAAGAAATGTAAAAACAATTTCCGGTACCATTTCATTGTTTTGTGCTGCGCTGTGTAGTACTGTATGAGTTGGTCAGACAGATCAACACCCCCCATGTGCTTATTGTAGTGGATGATGGGTGAAGGGTACGGAAGGTCCTTTGTGATCCAGACACCATCTTGTAAGGACACACAATACATTAGAGCATTACAGTGAATAGGCATTAGGAAATGTGATATTTACATCATACACAAATCTCTACAGAATACAAACATCACATCTGGCAGAGGAATGCCACATATTACAAATCATACAGCCTAACAATAATGCACATAAGACACATACCTTTGTGTAGGAGTCCTGCATGGCTTTTTTGGTGGAGAAGGATGAGTTTTGTCTTCCACATCGTCGTCACTGTAAACATAAAAAGCAAAAGGTTGTAAGGACACACAATACATTAGAGCATTACAGTGAATACAGTATTTTTACATAGATCTTGAGTAGCTACATATTGCAATTTGTTACGTTGCAAAAAGCGTAATATGTAGTCACAAGACGCGGAACTCATATATTTACACGAGTATTTGAAAACAAGCGAAATAAAATAAATGTCACCATACAGATCGCAAGCGTAAACACAGACAAGATGCTACATAAGAGTTTTTATAACATTTTAGGCTGTTTGAAAAGTATTTTTACATAGATCTTGAGTAGCTACATATTGCAATTTGTTACGTTGCAAAAGCGTAATATGTAGTCACAAGACGCGGAACTCATATATTTACACGAGTATTTGAAAACAAGCAAAATATAATAAATGTCACCATACAGATCGCAAGCGTAAACACAGACAAGATGCTACATAAGAGTTTTGATAACATTTTAGGCTGTTTGAAAAGTATTTTTACATAGATCTTGAGTAGCTACATATTGCAATTTGTTACGTTGCAAAAAGCGTAATATGTAGTCACAAGACGCGGAACTCATATATTTATACGAGTATTTGATAACATGGCAAATAAAATATAGTTACTTACTCTTCAGTAAGGTCCTCATCTGGATCAATTCTAAATTGAAAATGCTGTCTCTCTCCATCTGAATCCTCTTCAGAATCGGGACATGATGAGCTGTTGTCCTCATCGCTTTCCATCAATGCTCTCAAACACTCGAACGCAGAAAATCTTGCCATCTTGAATAAAACTTGTCTTTCTCAAAACACAAATTGTTGTTTACGCCGGCGTTTTCACACATGGCCCGACGCCCCTCTTTCTTGACAAAAGAAAACATTGTGCTGCCCTGTTTGTACATCTGTCGAAGGCGTTTGATACAGTTGGCCATTCTCTTCTTTTACAAAGATTACGCAGTGTTGGCTTTGATACAAGTGCTTGCAGCTGGTTTCAAAGCTACTTATCTGAGAGACTTCAATGTGTGAAAATGGGAAATGCCCAGTCAGAGTTTCTACCCATTACAAAAGGTGTCCCGCAGGGATCAATCCTGGGTCCTGTTTTATTTATCATTTATATTAATAATATTGTCTCATCTCTGAATGGCTGTCAAGTTCATCTTTATGCGGATGACACGGTTGTCTATTGTATTGCCGATTCTGTGCAATTGGCCATTGAGAATCTGCAACTCTCTTTTAATGCGCTTATTTGTCTCAAATTGGTGCTTAATGCTAGTAAAACAAAATGTATGTTGTTCTCTAGAGCCAGAGATATTGTTTACAATGACTTGCATTTATCTACTGTGAATGGGTCTGATATTGAGAGAGTCTCAGAATACAAATACCTTGGTATTTGGCTTGATGAGAAATTTACATTTAAACACCATGTGGGAGTTCTTGCCAGTAAATTGCGGCAAAAGATTGGCTTTTTGTACAGGAACAGAGCCAGCTTCCCAATGATTAGCAGAAAGAGAGTCATTGAAGCAGTTTTTCTGTCTGTTTTGGATTACGGAGATGTAATTTATAGACATGCGGCGGCTTCCACTCTTAAGCCACTAGACTCTGTATATCATTCAGCCATCAGATTTATCACCAGTGATAGTTATACTACTCACCATTGTATTCTGTATAATAGGGTTGGATGGTCCTCTCTGGTAGAGAGACGAGAATTGCACTGGCATCTGTTTCTGTATAAAGCCATAATTAGGGATTGTCCAAATTATATCACTTCATTATTGGAATGGACCTCTGCACCCTATGGTACATGATTCAATGATTGGCTTACACTTAAAGTGCCTAGAGCTTGTTTTGAACTTGGTAGGTCTGCCTTTAGCTTCTGTGCCCCTGACTCGTGGAATGCCCTGCAAGGTACATTGAAACTAGGTACTCTAGTGTCCATGGGTCGGTTTAGAACATTAGTGACCAAGCATTTTTTTGTTTATTTTTTTTAATGTAATATTGATTCTTGATGTTAATTCATATTATGTAATTTACTCAACGACGCTGCAAATGAGTGTAAACTACTCGGTGTAATTTTGAGTATAAATAAAGCTTGAATGAATGAATGAATGAATTCCACAATAGCCACCCGCTTCTGGTTTTTCCACCAGGTCCGGTTCCACCGTCGAGTCGTCTTCCATCGTGTATTTTTTATAATTTTGTAAAATCCAAACCAAAAAAATGTCCTGCTCACGGTTGCACTACTACCACCATGAGTCCATGTTCCCGCATTCAACACCCTATGGGGTTTGGTTGTAGGTGTTACGTGGAGTAGTGCAAACCAAGAAACAGATCCAGGGTTAAATGTACCAAAAATAGTTTTAATTAAAGGAAAATCCACTCATTAACACAAACAATGGGGAAATCACTCAAAAGGCATGAACATAAACAGTCCAACACAACTCAAAATATCTACACTTAAACAAAAAAAACGTTTATTCCGCTCTGGGGAGCTAACCCCTTACCCAAAGCCTCTCCTAATCCTGGCGGGTCAACAGACTTCACAGGCGTTCTTTCCATGTTGCAAACACTTCTACACTTTTCTCCTCTTCTCTCTCTGTTTCTTTCCCTCCACTCCCCCTCTTCACAAGAGAAACCTGGCTCATTTTATTCATGGTTGATTAGGTGTTAATTGGTTGATTGGGTGTTAATTAGTTGATTAGTTGCAGGTGGCAGTCGTTTTGGTCCTGTGAGGTCGGGGTGTCACCGGTAGATGGCACCATATGAACCCCTGCACATGGCTCTGCCTGTCAGGTTGCCACAATATATATATATAATTTTTTTGGTTGCATATATATATACATACACTTGCATACATACATAACAGGCAAGATCATTGACTTGCAACTGATTGCATTTCTGTAATTAATCTAGTTAAAGGGCCACAAGATAGCTCATAGCTGCTCCAGTAGCCAGGACTGCAATTTCTTTCCAAATCCTACTTTCGTAATATAGAGCAGGAAGTCCAGCCTTCTCCTTGTGAATGTATGGACTATTCTCACTTCCCTGAGAATCGTTGCAATACAATCTAATAAAAGCAAAATGTACACCTTGATGATCCATATTTTTTATGCCACTATAATCGGTTGTGAATCTGGAAATGCATACATTGTCCATGGAAATACTATAGATTTTTCAGAAATTGATAGTTTCAGACAACTGGTTTTAATTCCTAAAATTAACTGACATGTTTGCCACAAACTGAGAATCTGTACACCTGAATTCTCTTTTGACATATCATCAGCTGCTTTTGTTGGCCTGCAGAACCACATTAGCATTGTGCACTTGAGTGTTACCATGCTATGCTGCTAACCATATGGCTCCCCTCTTCTTAAGTTTATTTAGCGTTCAGTGCATTTATTGCCATCATTTATTCATTTTTCCCCTTCTCTTTCTGCTTTCTACACCTAATGAAACAGGAGTTCAATTGTATTATCTCAGGAAAAGGGGTGCAATGATCTTCCAATGATTGTTGCTATGGTCACATCCAAAGTTCCAAACAGCCCTTCCCACGGCGAGAGTGCTGAGCTTTTTAATTCGTGTTCCTCACTTCCAGCGTCATTCGCACTTTATATGGCCTCTAAGACATTTGCATTACTGCACAAAGCCCTCAGTTTACCAAAGCAATGGTCTGTGCCATTCAAATCTCCAAAGCGCATTTAGACGTTTATGGCTACCTCTGTACCACTGCTACAGACTGCTGCATGCATTGGCGTGTGTTATAGAAGTACCTATTTTGAAACAAAGCTCTGTTGATTTCAAACTGGCGATGTTTGTTTTTGCAATACTTGAAAACATCCAAATATAACTAATTTGCATGCTAAAGCTTTAGTCAATTTGATAAGGACTTTAAGTTTACTTATTTATTTATGTATTTATTTATATATTTTCATCATCTCTGCTCTCACATTGGTATACATGTACTGTACAACTTGTTCTGTGTCCTGATGGAACCCTAACCCACTGTTGATCCACACAAGTGAATGCATATTAACATGAGCACCAGGTTTCCAGGCATACAATAAGTTGCCAACCAATACCTTTTGGGCATTGACATTTTGTAGTAATAATTCAATTTAGTACATACCATCTCAAAAGTAATGGTTTGGTTTTGGCATTGGTTTCAGGCAGGTCTTAAGAAACACTACGATACCTAAACTTTTTATTTACACAAGCAGTAGGCTACAATATATTCATGACATTACAGCATGCCACCACATGTAGGGGAGAGCAGGGTAAGTTGTCACACGGGTAAGTTGTCACACTGTTCATACCTCCAACCACAGGGGCGCCATCTAAAAAATGGAATAGCTGCTTTGGTGCAATTAGGGCCAGCTTGAAATTACTTTGCACAGGTGGTCACAGGCCTCTTTAATTGCAATCAAGCAGAAGGCGTTCGCCTTTTTTCCTGCAAAAGTAAGTAAATGGTGTCGTGTATTTCATGTAATAAAACCGTGTTAGGTATAAAAATGTCCTAAATTATGTTTCTGTACCGAATGAGGGAAACAATAAGGTGTTTATTTATATGTTAGCTGCAGTACTTTGTCGAACTAACCGTGTTTTTTAACAAACGTTTGCCCACATGCCCGTTTGGGGCTAGTTGTCTAAATGGCTTTGAGGCAAGTTGTCACATGAGGCTAATTTAAATTTGTTTTTGAAGGAAATATGCATTGAGGGGAGGAAGGAAAGGAACAAACAAACGAAGGAACCAAAAATAAAGTGAGATGATGGTGCGAAATTATAAAAGAAAGACAGAGAATGGTAGCACAGCTCCGGATATAATGCTGAAGGCAGTCAGACAGGTGAAGCTGGAGAACAAATCAATCAGAAGCACAGCAAACGATTTTAATATAAACTACCGTACTCTGGCTCGGTATTGTGAAAAGGTTACCAGCGAAGAGATTGTCAGTCAGGCAGCCATGCCAACAACAGTGGTTGGCTATAGAAAGCCACGGCAGATATTTCCACCTGAGTTGGAGATGCAGCTGGTTCATTATATTGCCAGGTCAGCGGACATTTATTTCGGGTCTGTCGCCTAGTGAGATCAAAAGACTTGCCTACCAGTTTGCTGTGGCACACAAGCTGAAGTTCTCACCAACGTGGGCTGAAACAGAAAAGGCCAGCTCCGAGTGGTTTACAGCCTTTTAAAAAGGCACCCAATGCTGTCGATAAGAAAGCCTGAGGCAACGAGCCTTGCCAGAGCTAGTAGCTTCAACCGAGAAAATGTCAATGCCTTCTTCGACAATTTAGCAAATGTGCTGGACAGGCATCGATTTGGACCAGGGGACATATGGAATGTGGACGAAACTGGGGTGACCACGGTCCATAAACCTGACAAAGTAGTGGCCAGACGCGGATTCAAACAAGTAGGGTCGCTGACCTCCGCTGAAAGGGGGACACTTGTCACACTGGCCTGTGCTGTGTCAGCCACAGGAAATAGTATACCTCCATATTTCATATTCCCCCGTGTCAACTTCCGAGACCATTTTTAAACAGCGGACCACCTGGCAGCAGGGGGGCGGCAAATCCATCGGGGTGGATGAAAGATGTGCACTTTGTTGACTTTCTTAAACATTTCACTGAGCATACAAAATGCTCAAAGGAGAAACCATCTTTGCTGCTTCTGGACAACCACATATCTCATATGTCCATTGATGGACTCAATTACGCCAAAGAAAACGGCATAATTATGGTCTCGTTCCCACCCCACTGCTCTCATCGGCTTCAACCCTTAGACAGGTCTGTCTACGGGCCGCTAAAAGGCACATCAACACGGCGTGTGATGCATGGATGAGGAACAATCCTGGGAAAACAATGACTATTTATGACATTCCTGGGATTGTGGCAATCGCGTATCCTGTGGCGGCAACCCCCCTGAACATTCAGGCTGGCTTTAGGGTAGCTGGGGTACAGCCTTACAACAGGGACATCTTTTTGGAAACTGAGTTTGCGCCATCCTATGTCACGGATCGCCCTGCCCCATCAGGCCCCAGCACCAACCCTGCCCTGCCAGGCACAAGCACCAACCCTGCCCTGCCAGGTACAAGCACCAACCCTGCCCTGCCAGGCACAAGCACAGGCACAGAGACACACCCAGACCCGGTCAGTTCCCATGCCAGCAGACTACCAACTCCAGAGGACCTCCGGCCATTTCCAAAAGCTGGTCCCCGAAAACAAGCTAATAATGGAAGAAAGCGGCGCAGGACCGCAATTTTAACAGACACACCCGTGAAGCAAGCACTACAAATGGAAACATCGCAATCTAAAAAAGGCTGTTTCTGGGGAATAAAAAGGCAAGGGTAAAAGAAACCTGGACGAGTCAGCAGCAGATGAAGAGGAATGCTTATGCCTAGTCTGCATGGAGCCATTTTCGAACAGCCGCCCAAACGAGACTTGGGTGCAGTGTGGGAGATGCAAGAAGTGGGCCCATGATGCTTGCACCCCAGGCCACACAATTTATGTGTGCCAGAACTGTGACTGGAAGATGAGTCTGATTAGATGAGTTCTGTAATGAAATGTACTTGGTTGTTTTTGAATTTTAAAGTAAAAAGAAATGTTTTCTTCACAATTACTGTGTTGTGTTCTTATTTGTTGATAATCCAATGTGACAACTTACCCACTGGTGGGGTAAGTCGTCCCAAGTGCACACCCTCTATGTAACTGTCTACAACTCCATACTGAAATAATACATGAAAATGCAATTAATACAAAATATGTGCCCAAGACTTCCACCTTTCATTTGGTATGACATTTATACCACTCTGATGTATTGTGCCCAGTACAGGTAAGACACAGTGGAAAGTGTGCCAACATACCCCGCTCTCCCCTACTATTCATGCTGTATACTCATTTTTGTAAAAATAAGAAACACAACATATTTTTTGTTCATTTAATTTGAAGATATCTTTAAAACAAAGTCCATGTAATTGAACATGTAAAAGCTTCTATTTATAATTAAAAATAAGTAAACATGCATGAATTACGGTGATATGACACTACCCAGCAAGAGAGACAATTCTTGGGAAAAAAGGCACATTTAAATACAAATGTAAAACATGAATGCAATGGCATTATAAAATGTAGCCAACATAAACACATATTGTGAATGCAGAAAAGTCAATCGTAGACTATGTTTTAGTCTATAGTAGGCTATAAATATCCTGCGCGCTTGTTTCAGTGCGATGAAATCCAAACATTCTCCTCTCTCATTTTCAGCATGTAAATATATAAATGTAAAGCGAGAATAAATGTAAAGAAATTCCCAAAATAACTGTATGTATGAGTCAATATAAGTGTCGATATAAAATAGTCCAAGAGTCAATTGTTGATAATACTGAACACGTCGGTTGTGCCCACGTCAATATGTGTCTTTGCGCATCCATTTATTTCCCCATTCCCAACTTGCAGTCAGTTTTCAATCTTTGTGATGCTCTTGGTACCATTTCCAAACTTGCATCTGTTAAGAAATTGAAATTAGATTGCCCCCACAATATTGGCCCAGTGATACATAACACAATAAGGAGGACACATAGTTTCAATGATCATATGATTGGGGAAAGGGCGTTCTATTCATGTTATAGAGGCACCAATACCCAAAAGATGCCATAGCTATAGGAGCAGTATTGAGTCACTCCTTTTGTTATATTTGAATTCAAACAACGCGTGTGTTGAAAAAACATATTTAGGAAGGGTCAGCGACTGGGCGTGATGTGAAAGACGGCATGGCACTCCTAGTGTTAACTGCAATAAAAAGTTATCTGAGATTCTGAGTTTGAGAAATGTCCTTGTGTCTACCAGGAGTTAAAGCACTCTTGTGTTTTCAATTTTGCTGGCTCCACTTACTAATGAGCTTCTCTCATATATTCCTGAGCATGTAATTCCCAAAAACATGCCTTGCATCTTCCCCAAATCCCAGAAAGAGCTATTTACCTGTAGGCACTACAAGTCCTTGAGAGTGCTACAGATCAAAGTCACCTCTTTTTGGAAGGGTTCTTGCACATTTCCATGTAGCTGTATAAGCTGTGATATTGTTGTTTTGTGTGAACAAGCCTCTGCTTTGACAGACTGTCACCTGCATAGGGGGTCCCCATCACTACCACATTAGCCCATATGGGCTGAGTTAGGTTCTATTGAGGCTGTAGCCTAATTACCATTCAGAGAAAGAACACAGGGGCCATTTAGTTTGGGTCGAGTCCAACCCCCATGGAGAAATGCACCTGTCCTCCTCTTTAAAAGCCCCTCTCTCAGTTTAGCTCTTGGCTACAACAATACAATGACCTATCCAGGGGGCTGTAATGTCTTTTCTGTTTAGCCTGTCGTAAAGATTGCCAGTCAGCAATCAGAATCGATGCACTGATTCCAAAATGTGTGCTGATCTTGCCAAAGTGCCAGCAGTGGTTTAGCCTCTCAAATATAATAGGTCAGATTTATCATAAGGAGATGTGGATATGGGGTATATGCGAAGCTGCATGCTCTTCCCAACAGCAAATTATATTTGATAATTGTGCATTTATTAACTTGAGAAAATTCGAAATTAGACAGAACAGATATTATGTATCTATAGTCCGCAGTATCACCATACAGTAAATGTATGCTTTCATTCCAGCAGCTAAATGGTTGATTTCATCCCCACCGTCACCAACAAATAATATAACTGTAACATTATTTGAGAAGGGAAACACGTTTGGCTGACGCCTCAGAGTTGTCATTGTTCAAAGACATGAGAGAAAGGTTAAAGGAACACATCTCTTGTTTATATTTGTTCAGGAGTCCTCCAGATTCTCCTCGAAGTCGCACGCTGCAGTGGAGTCTGCGTGCTGCAAGTCTCGGCGCGGCTCTAAACGGCTTCCCCTCCTAAATCGCTCTTTCTTGTTGTCAGGGGAAAAAAAGGTTCCCCACAATGTTTTCATCAAAGGGTTTCCCCAGCACTTGAGAGCGCAGCCGAGACAGTATGGAAATGCGTGGTGGCGAATGCCGAAAGGCTGTCAAAGGCGCACACCTTGAACAGGAGCCCGGGTAATTCAACCAGGCTCCCGTCAACCGCACGCCCGCGCCCCGCTAATTACGCTGGATTTTTCCGGTAATGGCGCCTCGCTCCGTTTCATCTGTCAACTCCCTCCAAACTGCATTTTTTATCCTTGTGTATTAGTTGACAACATCAAAGGCAGCTGCCTTGACATTGAAAGGAAGAAAAAGCAAGCATGAACGAGACTCGGAGAAAGAGAAAATTGAATCTCACGGCTCTACCCTGAAATAGGCGCTGGGAAGAATGGAATTGCCGGAGTTTGTTTGAATTGTTTGTTCCTGCGTAAACGTAGGGGCTTGTGTACATGTAACTGTCAGCTATCCGCGCGCTCTGCTGAAAAGAGGTTTGTTCACCAAAAAAAAAGAAGTAATGCAACAAATTTACACAGCTTTGTCAGATTAATGCAGACTAGAGCAAAAAACTGACAAACATGGGCTTGGTATGGAAATACGTTACGGAAATGATCCACGGCAATGAATGGCATTTTTGAGAACAAGCGCTTTGATGTCTTTTTTAAATAAAATCTGTGTGTGAAGAGGACACAGTGTTTATATATGAACTAACACTAAATACTACTTTGCATTTAAACTGCCTATTCTAGGTGAGAAGAGTCAGCTTTAGATATTGTACATAATGTTGGATGTTACTTTTAAACTAGGTACTGATAAACCAGGCTACTTTAATAAGATAACTTTTTTTTAAATTAGCTTTGTGTAGGCTATCCAGCCGAGGCACTGACCCATGATCCTGAATTGAATACAAATCATGTGATTGTCAGCTGTGTGTCATGGCATCACCTAGGGAGGCAGGGCGGAAGTCGGTAGGTTTTCCACACCTCATTGCACACCAGTGACACCTTTGGCCAATCGGGCGCGTGCATTTGTCTGTACTGGCAGTTGTGCAGTGCTCCAGTGTAGTACAAGCACAGCTCAGCTGATAGATTGCAGAGGGAAAGGAAATGGGGGCTGATTGCACATGTTTTGGAGGACACGTGTGCTACTGAGCATCCTGTTAAATTAATGGAGAATGACTGATGGTGATAGGAAGGGCCTACAATTAGGATTTGGTGTTCCAAATAGGAAATAATAAAAATGTGTAATAGAAAGTATAAAAATATATATCAATATAAAATGTCGGACATTGTCCTGAAATGAGTTATTCGGATAACAATATGACTGCAATATGACTGACAGTTATTTGCAGTGTTAGCACTTGTTTATTTGTTTTAGTGTAACCTTACCAATTAACATTTAAGGTAGGGGAATTTTACTGTTTGACTGATGAATTTAAGCAACCCATTGAATCTTTGCGGCACCCATCTTTCTCCGTCCCTTTATTTATTTTTAATTGATGTTATTTTACGTGCATGATTCAGTATATTTATTCTTTACTGTATATTCCGAGCCATAGGGTCCCAGATCCTCATCTCTAACCACTGTTTCATATTACTGCATCAGTTTATTACATTCAAATATTGCACTAAAAGTAATGTCCTTAAATTTGTAATTTACAAACAACAATGATAAAATGTTTTACCCCAGAGCTGCTAAAGATCCATGGCTAAAGCCACTACACTCCACAAAACACACACTATTGACTTGCTACATGGAAGGCATTTTCACAGCATGCCTCCTGCAGTGGGTTCTAAGATGAATGCCACAGAGAACAAGTGACCTTTTACAGTCTCTGAAGTGCCTCCCTGTAAGTACATTTTGGATGTTTGATTACGGAGAGGCTATATCAACACTGGCTATTTTGGGCTTTTGTGGGACACAATAGAATTTCAATATCAGACTGCAAACCTCCTCACCCAAGAGGCCACACAACTCCTGGTCCAGGCCCTGGTGATCTCACATCTGGACTACTGCAATTCCTTGCTGGCAGGCCTACCAGCCTGTGCCATCAAGCCACTGCAACTAGTCCAGAATGCTGCCGCACGTCTGGTGTTCAGTCAACCTAAGTTCACCCATGTCACCCCTCTACCCTCCTCTCTGCACTGGCTCCCCATCGCAGCACACATCAGATTCAAATCACTGGTGCTTGCTTATCAAGTGGCTTGAGGAATGGCCCCCCCTTACCTCCAGACACTCATCACACCCTAAACCCCAGCCAGACCCCTCCGCTTCGCCTCCTCTGGCAAACTGACTGTCCCATCCCTCCGGGCACCCGGCAGCTGCTCCTCGCGGTCTCGCCTCTTCTCTGTCCTGACCCCTCGGTGGAATGATCGGTCAGGATCGCAGAATCACTTATGATCTTTTTGTATATGTATCCTTGCTTACTCCTAAAAAAAAAAAAAAATACTATCCTTTTCCTTCCCAGTGTTACAAGTATGGTATGCAGCTGCCAACAACGATGTCTATTGCTATAAGAACATAAGAACATAAGAATACATAATGATGAGAATGGGCCGTTCAGCCCATCTAGGCTCATCATGTCCTAATCTAAAGAGTATCTAGTACTACATCTAGCCTGGACTTGAATAGCCCAAGCGTTTCTGCCTCTACTACCCAACCTGGCAAGCTGTTCCAGGCATTGACAACTCTCTGTGTCAAGAAAAACTTCCTAATATCTGTGCGGAATTTGCCTTTAACTAATTTCCACCTGTGGCCTATTACTGCACTGATCTCTTGCGCGAACTATGATTGTTCTTACCATGTATTAATGCACATCTTGTAAGTCGCTCTGGATAAGAGCATCTGTAAACTACATTAGAGGTTGTCATTTCCATTTTTCAGACATTTTAAATAATTTGTTTTGCTCACACAGTGGAAAAGAGTAGGCATCCGATTGTTTAATGCCTCAAGAAAGGAGCTAAAAAAATCATTGCACTCGAATGTATTTTTTTTTTTGGTGATCAGTCAGTATTTGTTAAAAAGTAAAGAATAGAGGTGGTGCTTAAAACTATTTGGTAGAATTCAATTTCTGCTGTAATTGCTATGCTAATGTACGAGTGTGTGTGCGATTAATCTAACAAGAAAATTCCAGAGACAATAGATAGAATGTTGTGACATCAAAAATAAAAATCTTAAAAAAATTAAAAAAAGCCCAGAAATTGCCAATATACAACCATATAGATGACAGAAAGTACTCTAATTACCCAGTTTTTCAACACTAGGCTCAATTGATAAGGGATATTTTATGACAATATGAGACAATATTATCTAATCTAGGTATTTGATCCTTTTTTCATGTCATTAAGAAAAACACACAACTACAATTTATTTGCTTGAAAATATTATATCTATCTATTATAATTCAAATCTTTAAAAAAAAATCTCCTGTCTTAGGTTACAGAACGTTCATGTCTTCAGGCCAAAGCATAAAAGTATTCAAATCAGTTTCCATTGGACCATCTCTGTAGGATCCTACCATTTATTATTTAGTCATGGAGATAACATCAAGTTTCCAAGTTTCCCTGCCAAATGTAGGTACATTTTTACTAAAGTTTGGCTCTGAATAGATAGAAATCTAACCAATATAAATGTTCTGCTCTTATTTGTAAAACATTTTGGGCTCTGTGCTTACAGGACACACAGAGTGAACACACAAAGGGTTAATCCTTTGGTCTGCCTCCCACTGGTTGCAGGAAACTCACAGGAATGGACGTTTTGTCCAAGACACCCCCCGCTCCGGTCCGTGCACGTGCTCGGCCGGGACCCATCTGCGATAGGGGGCTGCATCTCGCCGCATCTGCAGTGGCGTCAGCAAGGTGAAGGGACGGGGCCTCCTCGGGGGAAGGGGAGCGCAAATTAAAGCTCACCACGGGAACCGCGCCCCTGGCAACCCTTGCCGCGCAACAGCTGCAGCTACGACAACCAGTCATCTGACATCCTGACGCGTGTAGCGGGCGAGGTGGCCAATGGCGGCTCCTCGGTGCTTCAGAGCACCAGGCCCCAGCCTTAAGCCAAACAGGTGTGCTTGTATGCTGCCGATGCTCCTCAGAGGCATGGGGCTACGGGGCACCTAAGGAGAGAGAGAGGGGCCCCCGAAAATAACAAAAAGAGGTTGTGCTCATGGTGACAGGCTCATTGATAATATTTTAGGCGGAATGGGCCTGCACTGTTGACTGCAAAGCGCCTCTAATGTCTCTCACAGGCCGCAGGCCGCAGTCGAGGACCAAGAAGGGGCTCATTATTTATCATTTTCACTTGGCATGAGATTCGCCTCACCCAAACGGAACCGTTTAAAGCCGGGGCTTGCCGTGTCACCTCCGTCTGCCAGCTGTCCTCTGCCCCCGATTTCCTCTGCTTTCACCACAAATCAAGTCTGCCGTAATTCACGCCGGTGGCACGCACATAAAGGCGTTACTCAGGTGTCTTCGTTTACTTATTTTTCTTTGGTGTTTTGTATTTAAATGTGGCAGTTCGGTTTGAAAGAACGAGAAATGGAAGTTGCTTACAAGGTTGGTTAGGCAGTGAAAAATCTCTCTCCATGATTGGAGCAGAAAGAGCCAGGAAGAGAATGTGATAAAGGAAGTGACGCCTCACATGTGGCTACATGATACGTATGTTAACCTCTAACTCATGGGAGCCCATATAGCTTTGTCCCCAGTGGTGGCTAGCAAGTTCCAAATAGAGGATGTAGAGAATGTCAATATAAACTGGAATTGGTCCTGAAACAATTTCTGTGAGTAGAAAGCTTTGGATTTTTTCAACTTTTGTGACATTAGAACTGAAATGGTATCATGTGAAGTCCATTAGCCCATTCATTGCAATGTAGTAAAAGGCATCTGCTGCTAATGGTTGGCCATATTTAAAATTGAATGCATGGTAAGGATATTTGTAAGGCAAATATACTGTATGCTTACACTGGAACAGTTTTTTTTCAGCTTGATTCTCAATCACTGTAAATGGTTGTTCCATACCTATGTTCTTGTTGTTTTTGCTCATGTGGTCTGAATGTAAGTAGCCTACATATTAAACAACAAAATAGTCTTTATTTTACATTGGGTGGTGCCAAAAGGCCAGTGAATTACTTTCACTCCTACAGTGATTCGGTTCTCCGAGCTTTAATCAATTATTTAATCAATGGTTACTCTCCATTTATCTTTCTTTAACAGACATAATGTGAACCTGCTCTAAGTGAGAATATGTACGAAGAAGACCAAGGGAGAACTAAGAATGTTCCAAGGAAAAACGTGCAAGAGAGCCGGAGAGGCTGAATGATATTTTAAGTGGTGGATGGCAGTTTTTCCATCATTAGACACCGGGCCCCTGCTGTGTGGGTCTAAACACGTCCGACGCTCATGCTGTCTGTGTCAAATGAGCCAGTTCAAGTGCACCTGATGCACCTGCGCTTAGCGTGGTCCCAGAGGTGGTGCGTCACCACACCAATGGGAGGTTACATGGTTGATTAAAGACAACACCATTAAAACACATTCAATATGTGCGTAGCATGTGGATACTGACTACTGAATAGAACAAAATCAGATATTTTTTTTTGTATGTGTAACCAAGCACACAGTTTTTTACGTTTCTATTGTATATGTTATTGCTTTATTAGCTATTTTGTCTGACTTGGCTGAATGCTAAAATAATGCCATAGTTGTACGATGCACTGATGTACATATTTATCATAGATTTACCAGTAATAGCAATAGTAACAACCATAGTAGTAGTGCCAGTTTTAGAACTGGTTGCCATGGGAGTAAAATAATGAAATTGGAATAGGTTCAGTACAGGAAGACTTTTGTGGAAACATTCCTTGCATTTAAGAATTTACTGCATCCAAAAATGGGATGCATGTGGTTTACAGCAGGAAAGGTAAGAGTGAGTGCCAGGACTGAGCATTAATGTGGGCACTTAGTAAAAGTCAGCCATAACGATGGCAGATTTGTCAGACTGGCAGAAATCATCGTGAGCTCCCGGGTACAGCTTTAAAGCGATTGGCACGCTGTTGGGCCGTACAGCAGAGAGTGCCTCTGCACATAATTTGGGCTTGAGTGCAAGACACTTGAAATAATTGCTTTAATCAGCAAAAGTTAATTACCTTAAATCATAAATTAATGACAGAGCATTTGGCAGCGTCTGAACGCCATGCTTGGTGAAGCTGTCAAGCAAATATCACAGGTGAAGCCACCACTCACTCCTAGAACACTGCCACACACTCAGCTCTTCATCCAGACACACATGTACCACTCTGTGTCAAATTACACAATCACACGCACACACACACACACACACACACATATATACTGTTCTGTTTCAAATCACACACACACACACATACACACACACAAATACACCATCTAAAAACATGCACGCACATACACACACACACGTATATATACTGTTCTGTCCCAAAGCACACACACACACATATGCATAGCTCTGTTTCAAAACACACACACCCATGCACACATTGGGCCTCATTTTTCAAGCAACATACGAACAACATTTCTCGTAATTCCTTTGTACCAACATTTACACATGAAAATTGGGATTTATCAAAGTTTTTGGGAGTCCAACTTGTCCAATTTACGAAAATCCGAGACCACACGCAGTTTTGTTTTTTAAATAATTAATTGATGAGAAATAGTATTTAAAGGGCCAAAATGCTGTAAAGTCCAAGCTTGCAATGGCAGACCTTGCGCTATTAGAGGAATTGGTGAGAGCACTTCAGTGTCTGTTTCAGGGACCGGTCTGACTTTTTTGCAAAGGATGACCATTCTGATTCCCTAGAACTCTTCTATTGAGGCTGTGCAACATCTTAGAGCCAGACTTAACGAGGCAAACAAGAAGATCTTATCCAGTTTTCTTACGATTGAAACAAAGTGCCTCCGAACGTTTGATAAATACGGCGGCAGTTGTTAGTTCGTATAATTTTACGGGGAAACATAAGTGCATATTTACAAAATTATTGATAAATGAGGCCCATTGTATTTTGTAGGAAAAAAGTTTTAAAAAATCGAATTAAAGAAAAGAAGTCACAGTGGCTCGACAAGAACCCATAAAGTATATTTTAAGACCTCTGTTTGTACAATTGTCAAATAAACCAAAGATATGACACCATTAAGTGGCTGAAATGACCCAAATGAAAGGCAGATGAATGGTTGATAACCGAGGAGGGACAATACAGGGAGGGATTAACAATAAGCTTGATACTAAAAGATCTCTATACTCTAACAACCTTTCAAGTGCCATGGTTGCTGATTACAGTCAGCAGTGTGGGTTGAAGTGAGTCCTTGAAAATTCATTAGGAAAATATCTCATCTGCTCAGATCAAAAGGGGAAGGACAAAAGTGGTTTGTGGAGGTGTGTATGTGTGTGTGTGTGTGAAGTAAAAAAAAAAAAAGCATTCAGAGGAACACCCAGCAAAAGATAGCTTCTGGGAAACAATCTCTGCTGTATTCAAATGTTTTACTGGCATTAGCCCGTTTATAAACAGCGGAGAAAAGGTTAGCACTGAAATTATCCACTGGGGTACAGTTAATCATGTGTAAAGGTTGCCAAGGACCAAGACAAAATGCATCTCCATTGAGAACCCATTATAAATAGCCAGCCCCCAAACTCCATACAGGAAACTGATCCTAATCACATAATTGTGAAACATCATTGCCCAGCACTGCTTATAACAAAGACCCTGCATTTTTTGCAAACAAGATTTTGAAGTTTAAAGTTGTTTTTTGTTTTTAATTACATTCCTCTATTAGAGTTGTCACTTTATCAAAAAATCATGTTCGATATTCTGAGAAAACATGTTGATTAATTTGAATAGTATTATAATATGCGTGTTACAGACCTACCAATATTGGGAAATAGTTTTTAGTACCACTGACAGAAGAACTGTTGAGCGGGGGTTAAAAGAGGTGGGGGAAATTCCTGTTGTCAGTTAAAAACTTTCTTAAAAAAACTATAATTGTGCATATTTTGCTATATACAGAGATAGATCCTTGAAATACTTTTATTTTGTTTTTATTTGTCAATGGCTGTAAATTAAACGCAATCAACGAATTGTCTTAGTGAACTGATCTGCTGTTGCCGTCCCGTCGAGTCGTTGAGTATCTTTGGTTTTGCTAAGTTTACCGCGTTAGTTTGACTGATCTCTGTTAGTTATCTGTAGTTTCTAACTTTGCGTAGCTCATTGTTTAATTTGCCAGCTATTACTGAATTAAAATAGCCTTATTATTCGTTAGTTTCGACTGTATCCGCAATTGTTGTTTGATTGTAGCAAATTAGCAAGCAGTCTCGAGTAAATCCATGTAATTATCACGATATTTGACTCAGCTGTTTGATCCCTCTTTTGCTTTGTCAGAGCGACGCTTGGCGTCGCTCGCTCCTAGTATGTGCCTGCACCCCATAACAGTCTGCTCTTTCCCATTCAGAGGGCGCTTCCAGCAACGCACCCCCTTGCGACAACGGAATCTCTCCAACCTCTGCTACCCCCCCCGACCCTTTGTGAGAACTTCACAATCTCAGGGGGGCTATGGAACTGTCAGTCTGCCGCACGGAAGGCCGACTTCATCTCTGCTTATGCCTCCCTCTTGTCCCTCCAGTTTCTCTATTTTCTTCTCTCTCCTCAGCAACCTCTGTGCCCTCCACTCCCGCTGTGCCCTCCAACCCCCCTCCCTCTGTGCCTGCCACTCCCTGCACTCCCGCTGTGCCCTCCACTCCCTCTGTGCCCTCCCCTCCCTCTGTGCCTGCCACTCCCTGCACTCCTGCTGTGCCCTCCACTCCCTCTGTGCCATCCACTCCCTCCCCTCCTTCTGTACCCTCCCCTCCCTCTGTGCCCTCCATCCCCTCCCCTCCCTCTGTGCCCTCCCCCTGCTTCCCCTCTTTCTCTCCCCTCACAGACCCTGATATTTCCCACCTCCTCCTCTCCCACCGCCCTACCACTTGTGCCCTCGACCCTATCCCTTCATCCCTCCTCCAGGCTATTACACCTAACATCATCCCATTTGTCACCTCCCTTGTGAACTCCTCCCTGTCTTCTGGTTGTTTCCCCTCACCCTTCAAAAGGGCCCACATCACCCCTCTGCTGGAAAAACCCACTCTAGACCCCTCAGTCATCCAGAATTATCGCCCAGTATCTCTCCTCCCCTTCCTGTCTAAAACCCTCGAAAGAGCTGCATCTAACCAACTCTCTGCTTTCTTCACAGAAAATAACCTGCTGGACCCCCACCAGTCCAGCTTCAGACCTGGCCACTCGACAGAAACCGCTCTCCTCTCAGTCAATGAGGCACTCCACACAGCACAAGCAGCCTCCCTCTCCTCCATCCTGATCCTGCTTGATCTCTCAGCTGCCTTCGACACTGTGGAGCACTCCATCCTCCTGTCCTCCCTGGCAGCAACAGGGATCTGCGGTACAGCCCTCACCTGGATCGAATCCTACCTCTCCGGTCGCTCGTTCCAAGTCGCCTGGGCTGGTAAAGTATCACCGCCTCGCTCCCTCTCCACTGGGGTTCCACAGGGCTCAGTCATCGGTCCCCTTCTCTTCTCTCTGTACACCCGATCCCTTGGCTCTGTAATCTCTGCCCACGACTTATCCTACCATTGTTATGCTGATGACACTCAACTCTTTCTCTCCTTCTCCCCATCAGACCCTCAGGTCTCTACCTGCATCTCTGCTTGCCTGAGGGACATTCAGAGCTGGATGGACAGTCACCACCTAAAGCTCAACCCAGGTAAAACGGAACTAATCTTAATTCCTGCTCTAAACTCTCCCCACCTTGATTTCTCCATTTCTCTAGGTGACACCTTGGTGACATCATCACCCTGTGCGAAGAATCTCGGTGTGGTGATGGACAACAGGCTCTCCCTATCAAAGAACATCGCAGTAGTAAGCCGGGCGTGCAGATTCTTCCTGTATAACATCAGGAGAATCAGTCCGTTCCTTACCACGTACTCTACCCAGCTCCTGGTCCAAGCAATGGTACTGTCCCGCTTGGACTATTGCAACTTGCTTCTGGCTGGCCTTCCGGCATCTGCCATCAGACCCCTGCAACTCATCCAGAACGCTGCAGCCCGCCTGGTCTACAACCTTCCCAGACACTCCCATGTCACCCCCCTGCTCACTACCCTCCACTGGCTGCCTGTTATCGCTCGCATCAAATTCAAAACATTGGTCCTAGCATACCAGGCAGTCAAAGGATCAGCCCCAACATACCTCCTCAAGATCTTCAAAGTCTACACACCTGCCAGACCTCTCCGTTCTGCTACCTCAGGACACCTGGCACCTCCCCCCCTCCGCACCTGTGCTTCCCGGTCACGTCTCCTGTCAGTTCTGGCTCCACGATGGTGGAATGACCTTCGCGTGGAAGTCAGAACAGCTGAGACCCTGGCCACCTTCAAGCGACGACTGAAGACTCACCTCTTCACGATGCACCTCTCCCTGTAGTCCGGTTTTGTAAAATTAGGGATGTAGCTGTTTAGTCTTGCACTCTTGTCTACTTGTTTATGTATTGTATTAGGTTTAGGCATTATTTTGCCGATATTTCCCGCTCTGTTTGTTTTTGCTGCCTTTGAATTGTGGCTACAGATTTACCTACAGGGTCCTAGTTTAACTATGTGGTTGCTCCTAGCACCTGGAACTGTACTTCCCGCTAGGGTGGCTTTCAGCTAAACTGTTCTTGACTACGGTTAACACTTTGTTGTACGTCGCTCTGGATAAGAGCGTCTGCCAAATGCCTGTAATGTAATGTAATGTAATCAAACTTTCATTGGCTCCAGTCTCCAAATATGAGTTGCGTGTAAGTACGTTTTAACTGAGGCCTCATTTTTGCTTCATATAAAGTGATACCCACGTAGTGCTTTGACGAAGCAGATAATCTTTCCCATCATAGAAGTTATGTGCAAATGATGAAAACAAAAATAACACTGTCACATACATAACATCTTAGCAGATAATAGAGTAGGTTACTGTTAAAAATGCCTGTTGCATTATTGGTACTTTGAGTTGCCATTTGGTTAGCTTATAGACACGTAATTCTATTCTATTATTATTATTAGTTCAAATGAACAACCTTTTCAAACAAAAATGTATTTGAAAGTGTTCTGTAAATTGAACTCCATGTATTTTCTTTTGAGCCATGATTTTATTTACGTAGTGAACATTTAGAACAATATGAAAGATCTAAGTCATCCATTTGATTAATAATGCATCATGAATATCAACTAATAACCTGCTTTACAAACACAATGAAATGCAAGATCTCTCAGCTCTCATCTTGTACATGTCAGAAGCTACAATGACCAACCGGCTTGTTTTTGGTTTGTGCAAAATTAGAGGAGAGAGCAATGACATGATAATGTCACGGTTGTTCCCCTGAACCACCACCAGATGGCGATGTTGCGCCTTCTTTGGGGGAGGGGCACAGGTGGACTCATTTACTAATCACCTCTCTACTTAAACTTGCACCTGGCTTCGTTCAGTGCGAAATCGTAAGCCATTGTTACGATCAAGCCGGTAAGGTCTGTTGTGTCTTTTTAAAGACGCAATTCATTAGAAATCTTACTATAGCAAAAGAAACGTTCTCTACCCAAAATCTTCTAATTTTATAGAACCTCTTTATGAAACCTGATTTAGGAACCTATCTTACTTTTAGGAGTTCAGTTTGGTTTCTTTTGAGCAGTCTGGTCGACTGTGTTTTGGGTTTTCATTTTCGTTCTTTTTGGCTCTACTAGCCTTTTCTCATTTGTTTCGGACACTCGGTTGTCTTTGGTTTTGTTATTCGTTTTCCCATTACCATTGGGTATACCGGTGGAGGTATTTTGCCACCGCGTGTTTTTGTTTACTTATATCTTTTTATAAGGTATTTTGGTTATCGGGTGCGTTTCGCTACCCTTACTTTATCTACTCTACGGAGTTGTTTCAGTTTGTTTGGTTGTGTCTGTGTGACACTTAGTCACCCGTTGGGTGATATTTTCCGTTCCTCCTTATTTGTTCATTTCCCCCCTATTTCTCTGACCTTCAGAGCTAGTGGTTAGACTGTAGGGCAGTACAGTCTTACTTATTGATCCCCCGGGGTTCTGCGAGTGGCACCAAGCACCAACCACCCTCACAGATAAATAGAGAGACACTTTAGAGTAATGTGAGGATGTGCCTCTCCTCAGCAGAGAGAGGAAGAAGGGCCCCTCTATCAACTCACAAATCAGCCGTGGCTGACCTCCCCGGCTCTCTGGCCCTTGCCCCAAAATGCACCCAAGATGCACTGAAGACGGATAGATATCTGACTACCAAAACCACCTCCGAAGGTGATTTGAGATGCATTGAGGCTGCAACATAGCCATGTGTAAATGCACTGCAATGCACATGCAACAACTATGTCAGTGGGAATATGAGCATGCTGGTCCAGGCTTTGGTACGGTGTGCAGCTGCCAACGATGATGTCTGTTGCAGTGTTACTGCACTGATCTCTTGCACAAACTGATTACTCCTACCATGTTTAAATGCACTTTTTGTAAGTCGCCCTGGATAAGAGCATCTGCTAAACACCATAAATGTAAATGTGCTGCACGCCAAATCTTTGCTCATCCCGTCTCAGAACAACATGGCAATGGCTTGCATTAGCTAGCTAACTAACTCACGCAGCAGCTCGCTAGCTATGGATGGAGTACTATGGAGACCAGGTGTTTGCTGGGGATTTGGACCGAAAATTAGATCAAAGTAAAGTTTGAGAACTTGGGTCACTGACAAACATGAGTAGCTCTTTGCTTACCTAGCTAGCCATGTGGTTTGATATAAAATAATAGATGCAATTTATTTTCCTACCATCTACCGTACCTTGCTACTTAACCTTCAGTGCTATATCTTGCATCTCCGTAGCAGACTCCAAACGTCTCTGTATTTTCTCAGGGTTATTCACTGCCACTTTCACAGAATCGGAATCGAGAAATATTTCCCTTTCGCTGAGTATTCATTGTTTTTAGGCACTGACTCAGGCATTGTTTTGTTATAGTCTGTTCATTTCCCTGAGGTAAATTAGCTATCAGCTTGCTTAGCAACCTGTGCTGTCCAAAGTACTGAAATGCTGACAAAAAGGCACCCAAAGCCAGTAGATGACACAATAGACAAATGAGAAAGCATTGCAATACAAATACTTTTTTGTTAATATGCATGATGTGAGTCAAATTCAAGCTCAGACATCATACAGATACAACTTGACACGGCCACGCAACAAAGCCCAAAACTTGCATTATTTCGCATTTCTTGCTTATCATCTTCTTCATCTTCATCCCCCCCCCAGTAAAACGTATGCCCTGATCCGTGTCCACAAGCTCAGAGATTCCCCACCCCTCCTCCAGGGGAAGGTTTCTTCTACCTAAACAATGCAATCCGTTAAATTATGTTGATGTTATGTTCTGAGTATCTGTTCTGTTGTTTTTTGTACTTTGTTTATGTTTCATCAGTCATTATTCATTATTCTTTATTCAGTATTCCATTTTCATCGTTCTGTCACGTTCTGGTCCCTGTCTGTCTTTGTTCCTGTTATTTTGAGATCCACTCCTTGTCTTGTCATGCACTTCGGGAAGTTCTACATTTCGGGTTTTCTCCGTCTTCACTTATTATCTCGTTTTCTTCCTTCTTACTTTCTAGATTGCACTTTGTATATATTAGTTAGATGTATATAGTACTAACCAACTAATCTACTAACGTTAGGGATTTAGATTAAGTTACTAACACTACTAATCACTAATTATCTCACGCTTCTGACTATCGCTGTCATTTTCTCTCATTATCCTATCCCTGTTAGCTTTTCACTTTTTCTTTCATTCGCACGCAGCTTCTCTCTTTGCGTTCCTCCCCTTCTAGCTATGCACGTGTCTGCCTGATCTCCCAGGTCGTTTATTGTCTATATGTTTGTATGTTTCCCAGTCCGTGTCTTGCGTTGCCCCTCGTTGTTGGATTAACAATTCCCAATGTTTACACCTGTGTTCCTACCTCTCTCTCCTCCCTGTCACACCTGATTCCTATTGTATTACCCTTTCTGTTTTGTATATCTGTTCCGTGTTTATGTTCCTTCCCCGTCAGAACGTTGATCCTTATTCCCTGAGCCTATTCTTCTGAAGCCAGTGTTTATTGTATTTCCCGAGACATCCCTTCTGTTAACTACTCCGAGCCTGCCTATCGATTCTGTTTGTTTGCCTATCTGCCTACCTGTTTTGACCTTTTGGACTGCCTTTTTGTGACCACTCTTTGCATTTTGATTCTGTACCTTCGCTACATCTGATTCCTGGTTTTGACTCCTGCTTCCCAATAAACAACTCTTTTGCCTAATCCTGATCTGCGTCTGGGTCCTTATCCTGATGCACAATTTAACAGCCCAATTTATGCCCCTTCCCTAGGGCACACGGAAAATCATCTTGTTATGAACCCTCGTACATACAAACATGAAATTGGAAAAAAAGACTATCCTTCCTATCCTTCCCTTCTCCAATCTCCAGCTCTGCGCTTTTCAAGGTTTAACAATATAGGGAAAGAGAGCCTAGGCAGGCCAAAATTTAATAAGAGCTTCCATACCTGCTCAGGGGACATAGCTGAGTGACTGTTCTGATTACCACACGCCCCCGAAGGGTCAAGCCTTTGGCATAGATCAATGACCCTGGCTGCCCTTACAAAAAAATATATAATCCCACAATCTCCAAAAGCTTAACTATTCTTCCTCTTCCTCAAAAACCAAGCTGGGTGTCAACAATGATCTCCAAACATGTGACATCTGATCAGGAATTAGAGCAGCAAGACAAGGCAAGAGGTGCAGGTTGGTCTGCATCTTAATCTCATCCAGTTCAGTGGCTGATAATATTCTTTGGGCATGCAAAGAAACAAAACCTTATACTTACTCAAGCTTAATATATTCCTGCACCACGTAAGAGATATACTGCTTTTTGTTTACTGCTATAACTGCTATTTAGGTCTTGATACTTAGTACAAGGAATGATACATCTGTGTGTGTGCGTATGCGTGCGTGTGTGTGTGTGTGTGTGTTTATTTGGTAGAACAAGAGGCCTCAAATGCTGATACAGATGCCATTTGTGTTTAACGGGAGGTAGTCCCTCGGCTACCCCTAAGGCTGTTTTTCTTCCTTTCTGCCTCTTCCACTCTTAACTTTAACTAAACCAATTCTGGCTGGTGCTGTACACAGATTACCAGGATGTTTGCATTTCAGTAAGTGTTTCAGCCTCTTTTTTAAAACACTATTTCTGTCTGCCTTTGTGAGAGGTGTCCACACACCAACCTCAGGCACTGTGCTGGTTCAGTGAGGGCCTCTCAGTAGTCCACCAATTAACATACGATAAATCGCCTGATCACAGTGTTTGCATCTATTGTACAATTTAAGCTTGCATGTGCTCTGTGTAATGATAGTAATGATATTAGTAAGTAATATTCAATGTTGGCACTGCCTGCACAATCATGGAGGGCTGATGTTGTTTGTCAGGAGAAGACTGCCCTCTGAAGACCTCTGTCATATCCACTAAGTTTCACTACTGTGATTGGTTCACAATATGTAAAGAGCTCTGCCTTGGCCCATTCCAAGAACCCAGCAGTTATTTTATCCCTCTGGCTAAAATTACAGGACTTCCTATCAAAAGCACAAACCAACAGTCTTGTATGAACAAGACCAAAGTGTTCATGTCTAAATTGGACTCAAAATATGTACAAATAAATAAATAAAAGAAATAGCATGGAATTTATATCTAGAAAGTGACATTTTGGAATATGGTTCACTTATAAATAATAAAAACATTAGAAGCTGCATTTTGAATCCTGAACATTAATACACGTTAGTGAATGTGCTATTAAGAAGACGGCCAGGTTTGTCCAAATGACAAAATGCCATGCAATAGTTGTGATATGCACAACAAATACTAAATAGTAATTTGAATGTAATATGAATTTGCAAGTATAAGTGAAATATTACACCAGGACCAAATACAGATGAGCATGAAAGGCAAATAATTCTGCATGGTTCCAAGGGTTTGGAGTGAGGACAGTTCTAGTAGAGTTCTGTCAGATCTGGTGGTGGCCATTCTAATATGTTACCCAGCCACAAGTCCTGTTCAAGGTCTTGTATCAGCATAAAATTAATTGGAGCAGCATTTCTGTTTCACTGATTACTAATAGGCTCATAGGGAACCCAAGTAACCTTGTCAAGTGGAATTTAAGGAACTGACTATGCGGAGTGTCAGTCAATGCAAGTTCATTCATATGATTTTATAGAAGAGTGAATTCATAATCAGCATCAAGAAATACATTAATAAACGAATAAAAGAATGAAGAGAACAGATGCGTCTATAAAAGAGTTTACAATAGACACCGGATAACAGACGTCCTTCCTCAAACACAGACAAAAACAGAAGCGGATCTGTTTTTAAATTTTAAAGAGCTCTTCTCCATATTGACTGCCTGCTGGAACATTTGGCCTGGGTGCTTTCAGCAGAAAGTGCCAGCTATTGCTAAGTACCAAACCCAACATAAACATAATCTTCCATACTTAATATCTTCATATCTGAAGAAGAATATGCTCAAAACAGAGCTTATGCCATCATAACACACAACTGTATGGTGTGGGAAAAAAATGCTAATTTGCAGACAGCTTGCCTTTCTAAAACTTGTACCATACATGTATTTTTTTTCTTTGTTTTTTGCCTATTTATTTATTTATTGGTTTGTTTGTTTTTGTTTCTTACAAAACATTTGAGCCAGCTGGCTATAACAGAAAGAGGTGGGAAATCCACCTCTTTCCAATCCAATCCTTGCAAAGTCCTGGTATTTTCTATGCACCAGGGCTACACTCTCTCATTATGGGATTTCATCAGGCTTCCAGCACTAATTGGTCTTCCAGTGAGCTTAGAAAAAGACTTGAAAAATATGACTGCAGGCAATATAACCTAATTAGGAAATTTGGCGCTTCAGGAAGCTGGGTGTGCTTTAAGTGTGGCAGAGGCCCAGTGTGTCTGGAATAAACAGGGAAGCCCACAATTCTGTTACTTTGAGGGTAAAACAAAATGAAATCACTGACAAAAAGGAGAAAAAAACATACTGTATGCACACTCATGGTGCTGTGGGTATTTGTTAAATAAATGTATGTGTCACTTTTCTTCTGTTGCTGGTTATCTGCTTTTGGAAATATCTTAAAGGCTCTGCAAATATTAACCTTGTTAACATGTAAATTGTGCCACATTCTTTAGCCCAGTACTGGGTTACAGCAATGCAGTAGTGCTTTTGGAGTAAAAGTTTCAGACAGTTACAGGTGATTTTGAGGGGTAGGCTATACTGGCTGCCACTGACTTGTACAATGGAATGTGACAATAAGATTTGAAAAAAAATCTCTACCGCACAGCATATTATTTCAAGACAGCATATTCATAGAGGCACATTTAGAGCCTCTATGAGTGTCAAATCCAATGAAAAGGCCAATGAATATTTTTCAAAAATAGAGGACATTCTCCAGACAAGGAAATACTTTTTCTTAGTCTTTCTTTGAAGGTTTTGTGCTTTGTGCACATAACAGCATAAGTCCATTATTAGGAATGTGCCAGGTATAACAGGTTATCCATGAAATACAACTGATCTGAAAAACGACAATATAATTGTTCCTAAAAACATGGATCCTGAAAACTACAAATGCAGTGTAGTTGACTCAATAAATACATAATAACTGGTAAGAATAAATTAATGTAATTTGACCAATTTGGCCGTTGGATTTGGCCTGGTGCAGTTAATTTACTTATTTATTTATTTTAGACTAGGCCTGTTTTGATGTATGAGCAGGGATCACTATACAGAATAAATAATACGTATTTTAATTAATAATTTTCTTTTTAAATAAATGTATTTCTAATTTTTCCCCCGTTTTTCTCACAATTTGGTTGCCAATTATATCCTCTATTTATTTCAATTCCCCCTCCCCCACGAGTCCGCCACCCGTCCTCCGGGGCGAGACATTATTTCCGGGCCGAATTTATCCGCCTCTTCCGAGACGGAATTCTCATGCCGGCTCACCCTCCCCCCTCCCCAAACGCCGTCTCCGATCGGGCTGATGACCAGGGCTGGTCTGGTAGAGACGCGGGTTTCGAACCGCGTCCCTGACAGGCAGCGCACACCACACCGGACCAGCCAAAGTGTGGTGCGTTAGACCGCTACGCTATCCGCCAGCCATGTATTTACATTTTTTATTACATTTAATGACATGTATTAAAAATGGACCAGACACAGGAATCACTTCATTTGGGATCAAATGTCTTGTTAGTGACGCTATGTAAAACTAATACGCTTTCAGAGGGCTGGAGGACCATGTGTAGGAGGCTCTCAACCACCAGGAACACGATGCAACGCGCGCGCTGGCTGATCAGCCCAGGCCTTCTCCATCACGGCTCCCTCTCACAGATGTTGGTCCCTATCACTGCTGTGCAGAATAAGGAGGGAGGGAGGGAGAGAGAGAGAGACAGGGAAGGAGGGATGGGGCACGAGGGAATGCTGATCTGAAGTCAGAGGCGGTTGCCTGGGACCGGGCCTGCACTCTGACGGAACAAGTGTTGCGTGAGATGTGAAGGATGGCTGCGGTCCGTCCGAAAGCCCTAGAGCAAGTCTTCCTCATCCGCAGCTGCAGCAGAGCGTGCCCCGTACCCCCAGTCCCCTGACGCAGTGAGCACAGGCCTACCGCGTACCTGCGCGCTCAGACACACTAACAATAATGGATGACGGCCGATTAACCACCAAATTTGTAACAGAGTAAAAACACTGATTGCTCATGGTCTGAGTCAGCGGCTTTACAGAAGAAAAAAAAATAGATGTGTAAAAACATATCTTAACTAAACAAGTAAATACACAGATAAACAAAATAATTCTGCACCCTTGGGGCAAAGAGGCCTTGTAACACATTCAGATCTAGTGCTGTTCACATTTTAATGAGCGACACAAATGAATGCATGCTACTTAATTCTTTATTCAGGTCTGTAGCTCAGGGCAATACAGTGGTTAGATTACGTTATTGGTGAGGTATTTTTTTCTCTCAACAATATGCTTTGGGACTTGAGCTCAAAGGCAATGATGACTACATTGAAGGGCACCTGACATGCTGGTAATAATTTTGCTGAAATAAAACAAACCATTTTTAAAACTGAATTCTATTTTTGCCAGCGTTCTCTGACATAGAGTCGAGCATTCGGTGATAAGAAAGCTAATGGGAGCCAATACAAGATAAAGTGGGGAGGTATGGAAAATACTATTCAAATGGTGTGTAGATGTGTGGTGGCTGGCTGCCCTAATGTAGCAAGTAAGGAAAAGGGGATAAGTCCATAAGTAGGTTCCCCATCAGTAATGCGAAGAGAAGGAAAATATGGGGAGAAACATGGGCGCCAGGACTAGAAAAGTGGTCTAGAACACACATATAGACAAAATCGGTAGACAAAATAATGGAAACACAAAATTAAAAAGGTTTCTGGTATAAACAACATTTTACAATTGAAACTTTAATATGTGAGTTTCTCAAGCAACCTGAGAGATCTAACATATTTTCAAAGAGGCCTAATAGTTAGTGTCTGAATTGCAGGTAATATACGCTTTAGCAGACGCCTTTATCCAAAGCCAGATGCTTCAGTCACAGAAATGGCACAATCATTTCATGTGTCAAGGGGAACATTTTCAAAAATCATGATGGAATACGCCAAGCCAACTGCATTAGAAAAGAAGAACAGCCTCAAAGATGACCACAGAACTTAATCTACACTCTGTGTCTGTATGTTGTGAGCTTCACAAAGATGATATTTATGGTAGGGCTGCCATTTGGAAGCCGTTTCTAACCAAAGCCAATGCATAACCTCAAGAAATTCCAATATTCCAAGATGATAATGTCCACATACACACTGCTAAATGGATTCAAGAGTGGTTTCATAAACACTGGATTGAAATCAAACACCTTTTATTGCCTCCCTAGTCACCAGATATAAACATTATTGAACCTTTATGGGAAGGTTTTTAGATTTCCACCTTCATCTCTTAAAGAACTGAAGGATTTCCTTTTTGAAGAATGATCCAATATCCCACTAGAAACCGTTCAAAACTTAGATAACAGCATTACAAGAAGGATTGAAGCTGTTCTGAAGGCAAAAGGTGGCCCAATTAATTGTTATTATTATAAATAATAATATGTAATTAATTATTAATTGATAAATGTTCATATATTGTTTGGTATTTTGCCTACCCCTATTTTCTATTTTGTATCTGTAATTAACATTTCCGATTGTTTATAACAATACACTGATGGGTAATTGCAGGATAGAGATGAGGATCTCCCGGATATTAAAACCAACGGCAACTTGGGTTATTTTTTAACCCAAGTAGTTTTTAGTTTTTTTTGCTAGTAGCCAGCTACACGGCTGGCTGAGGAAAACACAGAAACAAAAATACCATGCTAATCAATCATTCCTGTAAAGTACACCCTTATTTTGATTTCAAGTTTTTAGTTTCACAGCTAGTTAGTTAATTATTACTTATTGAAGTAGCTTGGCTGCTTAGCTGGCTTGTTACACTCACTGACTGACTTACAGCAGAGCTGACTAACAACAGTATGGTCAACCTCTGTTCAGCACTGAATTGTCACAGGAACTTGGTAAACCACTATAAAACACACTATAGGTATGCAGTGAGCTTTCTAATTGGAACATCACATTAGCCATTGGGATGATTGGGATCTGAATCTAATGACGGAGGAGCAGCATCAATATCTGCCCCTGATTCTGAGTTTGTGCCAGACTCTGATCGTCAGAGACATGGGGCAAATCTGTACTGCCCTGGTGTTGTTGCCCATACAGTTTTTGTCTCACACTCACTGTCCCAGAGCTCAACATTTGGGTAGTTTTCCCACCCAGTCATACTGATAAAATGTTTACAAATGCTGACTCTACGTCACATCCTGAGTGTTTTATGAAACTAGGAAAATGTATAAATGGGCTTAATTGTATGTTAGCTTGTTAAAAGTTAAAGACAAATATTGTTTAGGGCATATGAGTCATATGTCTGCATTAGAATTGGTATTTCACTTTTGTTCCGTTAGTAACTTAATTATAATGTACTTCAAACATTCCTATGAAGGGAGCATTTTAAGTCCATGAGATAGTAACAATGTCATGGTCAATATGGTCACTGGATTCAGAATGTGTAATCAGTGATTCAACCTTTAGAATCACTGATCATATTTATCTATGGAGAGCAAAGTCTTTTGATTGGTTCACACAGTGGCTGACAAGACCTGATAGCTCCACCCCTACCCAGTATGGGAGTCAATAAACATAACTGTCCCATCATGTATTCTTGTTTGTATGAAAGAACATGGCTGTTAAAACTTCAGTTTGGCTAAGGCTAACCTTGTCCCAATGCATCATGCTCATCTCCCAAGTCATACATAAAATATAGATAATTCAGTATGACCAGTGCTCCTGTGAGGGGACAATTCTGTACCTGTAATCTGAAAAGTGTTGCCAATAGAAATGTAATTTCTTTCTTTCTTTAAGGGGAAAGCAACGTCCCAATGAAAACACAACATTGCACCACTGCTCTACAACCACTTGTGTAGAGTATATCACAACTGTCAGCGTGGGGGCAATTGTACCTATTGACTCAAATGGATCATTATTTTTTATTGAAGTTGTCTGCAGTATGTATCAGTAGTTAGATTGTGTATCTGAGGGATAGAGTCCTGTGTTCCTCTGAAAATAATCTATTTAGCTCAAAAAGCAAGTTTAATTGAATCATCAGCAGGCTGCGCAGTGGTGAGTATATTGTTTGAAGTAGACCATAGTTATAGTACCGTAGCCGGTATCAAAGCATTGCATTTTGGAAGACTTCTCAATGCATAGATCAAGATAATGGTTGAGGTACTTGTGTGAATTTCAAGTTTTGGTTCAGCTGTTGCCAACCATTCTCTCTCAATTAAAACATTGTTGTTTGGGTTTAATAGCAAAAAACAATGCCATTGTTACATCATTCCACATATGTGGAATCCTACAGTGCTCGGCAGGAATCTCCATCAAATGTAAAATGAAAAATTTGGAGGAAACTTTGGAGAATTTATTTTTACCAACAGTTACTATAATTTTGCAGTTCATTTATTGTATCCTGACATATTTGACCACAAGTATATTTAATCCAGCTGGGATGAAATGTCCTTTAAATGATATTACTTATCCAAACTGTTTTCAAAAGTCATCTTTTTACAAAGCTTTTGATTAACTCTGACTCCAAAATGACATATAAGAAAAGAAGAAAGGAAAGTCAGGATTTGTGTCAGTGTCCTGGATGATTCTTTCCTCCCTTCTTGCAAGTAGCCCAAATAAACCCAAATAAATGTAACAGTCAAATCCCAGAGTAAATTTAAAGGTAGAGGAGAAAAGCAACACAAAAATATTATCTGTATGTCAGAGGGGTGGGAGGGGAATTGGAAAAAAATATAATCAGAAATAATAATAGCCATGCTCGGGTGCTGGGATAGGCTGCTGAGGGAACCAGGGCTCTCCTGGTAACAAACACTGTTCCAGAAATGGCTTTACAGGCACTTTCCTCCCTAATAGACACAAATGGCTTCATTTCTTTAGTCTTTCAGGAAATATTTTGTCTGAAGCTGAAAGACCTGGTCCTCCGTGGTTGGTTTGCATGGCTCTAAGGGGTTGCTCGGTTCAGTAAAATGTAGCAAAACCCAATCCATATCAAAGGACAAAGTCATTTCTACAGACAAACATGCATATTCCCTCAATAATAGTTTTGAAATAGATGTACACCGCATGCTGGTTCCTGACGGAGGGCTGGGGAAGAGGTAGAGGAGTGGGGGGATGTTGAATAAAAACGTCTTTGGGCTTCAGATGGAGAATGTGAGGCCTTAAGGGACAGGCAAGCCTTCTGGTGGCAGCCATCGGCACACTGAGAGGAGAGGAGATTTCTCTTCTGTAGCCAACAAACAGAACCTCTGGGACTTACTCGTAGCAGGGTAGAAGAGTTAAAACCTTTCTTGTGTTTGCTCCTGACAAGAGGCATCTGAAAAACTCATCTCCCATCATGACATTCGCTGACCCCCCTAGCCCCCCCCACCCCCCGGTTTATTCCCCCACTCTCCTCGTTCTGCCTGGGGAGGATTTGATGTCATACCTGGTTTAGAGTATTAGCTTGAACTCAATGGTGCAAAGGCTAATTATTCATTTTCTGCAGCTCCATCTGTTTTGTTTGCTGGAGTGCAGACATCAGGAGAGGAGAGTGCGGTGGAGGACGGGTGGGAGCCAGGGTGCTGAGGCGGAGAGAGAGCAAGGGAGGAGAGCGCCTGGGGCTACCGGCTCCTCCGTCATGGTGGCAAATCACGTCACTGAGTCTGAATCTCTCAGGTTCACAGGTTCACTAGCACAGTGGCTTCCAATCTCGTTTATCCATCGACACTTCCATTTAACCATGTTGGAAGTTGGAAGCCGTCGCAACACACAGAGCCGTTGTTTAAAGCCAAAATGGCAACAACCAGCAGCACTCTATGAAGCTGTAGTGAGCACTGTTATAATAACCACGTTAGTTTTCCTCCTAGTTCCAACAGCAAACTGAACAGAGCTCAATAGCATTGTTAGCAGCAAGCTAGGTTAGTCATTTAGATAGAACTGTACTCCATTTATAATAATTTTCTGTGCATTGAGTTGCTGCTCATATACCAATTGTTGTGAGCAACATTGCTCGCTAGACAAACACATTTGCTTGGAGTGGTGGCAGATATCAGCATTGGTGCTTGCTAACAACAGGCTGATTACCGTTTGCGTGGACACATTTTAAAAATTAAAAATGTTCTCTAGCTTACTGCTAGGTCAATCTTTTCAAAATGTTTGCCTCTGTGATTGGTTTGGTATAAATCAGTAAATCACCTTTGTTGTGGAAATCAAAGGAGCACCACAAAATAACCATAGGAAATTTCCTTGACAGAAAACAAAGGTATACAAGGTGTAATTTGTGCACTAAAAATGAAATAGGGACAGCTATGGGAAGAAATAGCTAAATGCTAAATGCTTAAAATGTGAATGTAAATGTAAGAAATCCAAAACTGATGTAACAGGCAGGACCTAGGACCCAGAGGCAACACTGGTGAGTAGGGTGTATCTCCCAGCATGCATATAATGGCACCTCCCCTTTTCCTTTGTGTGTCTTGCGTTTGTAGGAAGTGAATGCTAATCTAGTCCCTGGAATCAGAGCACATCGTTTCTTCCGTGGGGGAAGCTCCTTATATTAGTCATGTGAAGCTATAGTCTTTAATTGGCCCAGTGGTCATTTGCTCCAAGCGCAAAGTTCCATATCATGTATGAAGACACTGTTCTTAACTGGCCCAATTGAACCCGAATCATCATTGCTTTCCCTATGCAAAGCTTTTTTTATTGTGTACGGAGACACTGTCCTTACTTGGCCCAGTGAATTCTAATAGCTAAAATTCAGAACATTCTGTCATTAGAGGATGCAAAAACTATTGTAATGGCTAGACTATTGTAATGCCTTATTATCCGGCTCCTCTAGTAGTTCTCTAAAGAGTCTTCAGCTAGTACAGAATACAGCGGCACGTATTTTGACTAGATCCAAGAAGTATGAGCACATTACTCCAGTGTTAGCATCACTACATTGGCTTCCTATTAAATATCGGGCTGATTATAAAGTACTGTTGCTAACTTTTAAAGCAGTGAACGGACTTGCACCTTTATATCTGACCGAAATGATTGCCCCCTATAAACCGACACGACTGCTTCGTTCACAAGAAGCCGGCCATCTATTACTCCCTAGAATTTGGAAAAGCACAGCTGGTGGTAGAGCCTTCTCTTTTAGAGCTCCTCTGTTGTGGAACGGTTTACCGAGGCATGTTAAGGATTCGGACACAGTTTCAATTTTTAAGTGTAGATTAAAAACATATCTTTTCAGCCTAGCCTACTGCCTAACATAGTCTAGGTGGAGAGATGGAGAAGGCCATGCCCTAGTGTCTTATGGAGTGAGAAACTTTCCATACTGTCACCTCCTCAATGTGTTACCACCATTGTTATGCTGGTTATCCTTGATCAGGTGTGGATTGTTTGGAACTCTGTCATGGCTGCGTGTTTTATCTGTCCCTCTCCTAATAGGTATGCTGCCATAGCTTACACCTGTTGGGGCTATCTGTATATTTCCTATGCTTGTGCTCCCCTGCTCTTACATAATGCTACTGGCTATAGCACTGCTTTTTTTTCTGACTGCATGTTCTCTTCTCTGCCTCGGCACCTGCCCCCGAGCCCTAGATCCTGCGAGAAGTGTGAGCTGCTCCCATCAACCCCCACGCCAACCCCAGTTCCTGGACCAGTTCCCCCCCCGCTGACTACCTAACTCAGGAGGGGCAAAGTCTTTCAGCCCTGAGCCACCTTGGACTGACCATGACATGGTCTTTTTTGGACATACCCTGTGCCGGCCAGAAGAGGATGGGCTCCCCCCCTTTTTAGTCTGGTTCCTCCCAAGGTTTCTCCCTACCAAGGGAGTTTTTCCTTGCCACTGTTGCCTTTAGGCTTGCTTTTTGGGGGGTCTAGGCCTGGGTTCCCCCTCTGTTAAGCGTTTTGTGACAATTCTATTGTGAAAAGCGCTATACAAATAAATTTGATTTGATTTGATTTGAATTCAAACGCATGGTTTCTGTGCTTTGGGTACGAGTGTTTCCATTCAGCGTATCCCAGCCACTAGCGTTTTAAAATAGTCTTCTCTAGTGCGGCTCAGTCACTGTTTTTCATACATATATTTATAGTCCATTCGAGTAACAGTTACAATTGTGCTTCACCACCGTTAACCTTTTTGCTGTGTGTTAAAAGATGATGTGTTTTTAATTAGGTCATAAATTGGGGAAAGCGCAATAGGGGAGTGGGTGCTCCAGCAAGAGAGGGGGGGCACCCCGACTGTGAATATATATACGTTTTATGTTACTTGATTTTACTTTACAAGTATATTACTTGATACACCTTCAGTCACTACCACCACAGTAATTAATTACATTTTATCCCTACTCAGCTAGTATTTGGGCAGTGTGCAATATCATTTGGGGAGATTTAGCTTTTGTGTATTCTGATGTGTGACCTTCCACTTTTGACTGTATTGAAACACTTCTGCCTCTAATGGTGTGTGGCTTCCTTATTTATTCTTAACGCATTTTTAATTATTCTTACTTCTGGGTGTAGTGCAATATTGTGTTTGAGTGCGGTGAAGAAATACAATAAGTGTGCTATAGCTATCTCTCTCACTACCGAGATTCACGTTAGTGCCTGAACATTTCCTTTATAGTCTGATGCTGCTATTGTAAAGGAAAGTTAGCCCTGGTGATAGTGAATGCTCACCCTATCTTAGTGTATCTATATTTTAACTGTATTACTGTGTCTATCATGTTTGCGTCTATTTGACATGGGAGACGTTTTAACTGTGTTTGAGTCGATTTAAAAGAAAAGAGAATTAAAAATAAAAGTATTTTATACTTGCCTATACATCAGCTTCCAACTGTTTCATTCACTTGAAAACTTAGTATGCTCTTTGGTAACATAAAACAAACCTGTGCTGAAGGAGAGATGATAATAATGGGCAACTTCAATTACCCCTCTATTAATTGGGAGGTAGTGACAGGTCAGGGTAAATGTGAAGAGGAGTTTTTAGATATGGTCAATGACTGCTTTTTGGTACAGTCTGTTGCTCAGCCTACGAGAGGGAAATCAATACGGGATCTGGTTTTGTGTAACAATCCTGATAGAATTTGCAGCACAGAGGTAGGAGAACCACTAGGGGCAAGTGACCACAGTGCAGTTATTTTTGATATTTTTTGGCAAGTTAAGACAGCCTCCTCTAACTCTAGAATTTTTAATTTTAGATGAGCTGACTTTAATAAAATTAGAGAGAATGTAAGTAATATAGATTGGGTAAAACTTCTAGATTGCAGAACTGTGAATACAAGTTGTTTGTTTTTAAAGCTTTGAATGGGCTGGCACCTCTGTACTTAGCTGAACTTTTACATTGTCACACCCCAGCTAGAGCACTAAGGTCGGCAGATCGGCTGCTGCTGGATGTCCCCAGGACTAGGCTAAAAACCAGAGGTGACCGAGCCTTTGTGGCGGCTGCCCCTAGGCTCTGGAACAGCCTGCCCTTGCATATTAGATCTGCCCGAACCTTAGAGGTCTTTAAGTCCGCATTGAAGACTTACCTTTTCTCCCTGGCTTTCAACTCCGGTTGAGCAAGACACTTTTATGGTACTTTTATGTGAATTATTTTTCCTTCTTCTTTTTCTTATTGTATTGTATTACATGTACTGTTTTTATTACTGTTTATTTATTACTGTTTATTTATTACTGTACAGCACTTTGGTCGACTGTTGGTTGTTTAAAGGTGCTTTATAAATAAAGTTTGAGTTGAGTTGAGTTGAGTTGAGTTACTTTGTTGAGAGCTTTACTAGAGAAGAGGTTATAAATATGCCTAAATGTATAGACAAGGTACAGAATGTTTTGGAGGATTTTGAGATAAGGGACATAGAAGTACTACAAAAACAAAAACAAAAAAGACAAATAAGGCAGCAGGCCCGGATGGCACATATCCCAGAGTACTCAAAGAACTTGGGGAAATTATATATAAACCATTGACAGATATTTTTATGCAATCCATAATCACTAGAGAAATACCAGATGACTGGAAGCAGGGTAGTATAATTCCAATATATAAGAAAGGGGACCGTACTGAACCAGGGAACTATAAGCCTGTCAGTTTAACTTGCATCGCATGTAAAATGCTGAAATGTATTATTAGGGATAAGTTGGAATCCTTCTTGAAAAATAATAGTATTTTAAGGGAGAGCCAACATGGTTTTCTCAAAGGGAGGTCATGCCTAACAAAATGTTTTGAATAGGCTACAAAGTCTGTTGACCTGAACCAGGCTTATGATATTATATATTTGAACTTTCAGAAAGCATTTGACAAGGTACCACATGAGAAGCTCATTGCTAAAATGAATTCAGTAGGAATTGCAGGAGTAGTTTCAGAGTGGGTTCATAATTGGCTGCAAGGGCGAATACAAAGAGTAACAGTAGGTGGAGCCGTATCTGACCTCAGTGCTCTGGGCAGTGGTGTCCCGTAAGGATCGGTGCTGGGACCTCTGCTCTTCCTTATTTACATAAATGATCTTGATATGGACATTAGTAGCAAAATAGTTAAATTTGCAGATGATACTAAACTTGGGGGTTTGGCAAACAGTTTGGAATCGACTAAAGTAATCCAAGGTGATTTAAACAAAATCCAAAAATGGGCAGATACGTGGCAGATGACATTCAATATTGCTAAATGTAAAGTTATGCATGTGGGAAATAAAAACAGTAGACAGGTGTTATATCTTTACTCCTTTCAGGTTTTCTATATAACAAGTATAACTCGGACCACGACGTAACGTAACTGTTTTATTGAACTACCGAAGTGCATGAACAGTGGTTGATTACTAAGTTACCCATAACTTCCCCGGGGTTCCTTCCTACGGAATTCCCCCTAGCCCAAAATACACAACATCTCCTCCCCTCTTACAATGAATGTACTATGTATGAAACCACAGAGTCTTATTCAAATATAACATAACATCTCCAAGGTCTAACAACAACAACCATAAAACAATTACCATATACAGTCCAGACTACTTGTTTTTCATCCTACAACAACTTCCTATTTGTCTGAATTTATACAATTATTATTTTTATTATGATATAACGTTCCCTTGGATAACACTAACTAGAGGTGAGGGTAGACTACCTCGATCCTCTGACCGTACCCATGGGGATTATTCTGCCCCAATAACTTGGGTCAGTCACTAACCTAGCCTATAAATTCAGGCGTGTAGGAGGCCGCCGCTCTCTGATAGGATATCTCCTATCGGAAGGCACATTAGTCTTATGGTCCTTCAATGGTGAACTCGTTGCAGGTGCTTCTGTAAAGGAAGGTGTCTCAGTCCCTGTTGTGGTCACATCCTCAACTGGAACTGTTGGCTCTGGTGCGGTTGAGTCCTGCACTTGTGAGGGTATGTGAACCGGTGTGTTGACAGGTGTGTCTGAAGAGTCTCCCAGGGACAACTCCGCCGGCACTGACGGAGTCTGTAGGAGTTGATCAACATGTCTTCTCCAAACACTATCAGCCGTTTGGACGGTATAGGATACTGGTCCAGTTTGCGCAATAACAGTGGCAGGAATCCACTTAGGTTCGCCACGGTAGTTCCTTGCCAGCACAGATTCTCCTGATGTGAAGACTCTTTCTTTGCCCTTCTGTTCTCTGCACCTAACCTGTTTCTCCTGTTGACGTTGGACAATGTCCTTCACTGCTGAGGGCTTCAAGAGGTCAAATGTGGTGCGCAGGTCTCTCCTTAGCATCAGGCTAGCAGGAGATGTCTTGGTGGTTGCATGTGGGCTGTTGCGGTAGGTCAGCAGGAAGTTGTGCAGTCTCTGATGTAGTGTTCCTTGCCCCTGTGATGTTTTCAAGGCATGTTTCATGGTTTGCACAAACCTTTCAGCAAGACCATTTGTTGCGGGGTGGTAGGGAGCTGACTTAATGTGTTGGACTCCGTTAGCTTGTAGAAATCCGGTCATTTCCTGTGACACAAATTGGGGTCCATTGTCAGAGACTAGCTGTGCAGGAGATCCAAACCGACTAAACATCTCTCCTAGCTTCTCGATGGTCTTCTCTGCGGTGGTTGATCTCATGATAGCCACCTCCGGCCATTTACTATGTGCATCAACAGCAACAAGGAACATTCTGTCCTCCAATGGTCCCGCAAAATCAATGTGCACACGATGCCATGGTCCTTGTGGGAACTCCCAGGGGTGAAGAGGTGCTAGAGGCTGATTGTTTCTGACTTGGTGGCACGATGAACAGCTTTTGGCCAACTCCTCAATCTGTTTATCCATGTTTGGCCACCAAAAGTAGCTTCTCGCTATTTCCTTCATTCGTACTATTCCGCTGTGTCCTGAATGCAGTTGCTGCAGCACTTTTGTGCGAAGTGACAGTGGAATGACCACCCTCCTCCCCCACAGCAAACACCCGGACTGGACAGACAGCTCCAACCTCCTCCCGAGGAAGGGCTTCAGGTTTGCGTTATCACCAGCAGGTCGACCCTTAACGATGATGTCCATGACTGCAGATAACTCCGGGTCATTTCGAGTCTCCTTTTTCACCTGTACAGCTGAGACAGGTGCTTTCTCCACCTCCCTGAAGTAGAAGATGTCCACCATGTTTGACTCCGGCTTTGTGACAGGCAGTGGCAGTCTGGATAACCCATCCGCATTGCAGTGGGAGTCTGCTTTGCGATATTTGATGTCATATGCATGTGCTGACAACAACAAAGCCCACCTCTGCAGTCGGGATGCAGCGAGAGACGGTATCCCAGTGTGTGGACCGAGGATGGTTGTGAGAGGCCGGTGGTCGGTTAGGAGTGTAAACTTCCTTCCATACAAGTATTGATGGAATTTCCTGACTCCAAAAACAATGCTCAGTGCCTCTCGTTCTAGCTGAGCATAGTTAGACTCTGCCTTGTTTAGTGTCCTTGATGCGAAAGCGGTTGGTTTTCCTCACCACCCGGCAGGACATGAGAGAGAACCGCCCCCACTCCGTAAGGAGAGGCGTCACAGGCGAGCTGAAGCGGAAGTGATGGGTTGAAGTGAGTCAGGACCTCGGACGAAGCCAGCACCTCTTTAGCCTTTTCGAAAGCCTCCTGACAGCTGGCTGTCCACTTCCATGTTTCATCTTGGCATAGCAGTTCGTGCAGCGGTTGTAGCAGTGATGACAGATTGGGGATGAAGCGTCCGTAGTAGTTCAACAGTCCTAAGAAGGATCGCAGCTGGCTGATGTTTTGGGGTGGAGGTGCGTTCAAGACAGTTGCCACTTTTGATGGTGCAGTGTGCAGCCCTTCTGCATCGATCACATGCCCCAGATATTCCACAGATGGTCGGAAGAAGTCACATTTGTCCTTACGGACTCTCAAGCCGTAGTCCTTCAGGCTCTGAAGGGTAGCATCCAAGTTGCGCAGATGATCTTCGTCGTTTGATCCGGTGCACAGGATATCGTCGAGGTAGCACTGTACCCCTGGCAACCCGCTAAGGATTTGATCCATTGCTCGCTGAAACAGTGCCGGGGCTGACGTGATGCCAAAAGGCAATCTGCAGTATCGAAAAAGTCCCTTATGTGTGTTAATGGTCAACATTTCACGTGACTGTTCTTCTACATGCATCTGTAGGTAAGCCCGACTGAGATCTATCTTACTGAATTTTTGTCCCCCACTCAATCCAGCAAACAAGTTGGAAATTAGGGGAAGTGGATATTGCTCTGCTGCTAACACAGGGTTAAGTGTTACCTTAAAGTCTCCACAGGTCCGGATTCCCCCATCCTTTTTGGTACCGGAACGATGGGCGTGGCCCACTCACTGATTGTCACTGGCTCCAAAACCCCATTCTTGACCAGGGCGTCCAAGTCAGCTTCCACCTTGGGTCGGATTGCGTATGGCACTGGTCTAGCTTTCATGAACACAGGCTTGCTATCAGGTTTGACATGTAACTTCACGGTTATATCTTTCATGCTGCCTAATTCGTCACGGAAAACCTCTTCGTGTTTCTCCAGTATCTCCTGTAGGAAGTGGAACTGTGTGACAGCTTCCTTACCGCTTGCCAGTCCAGCCGGATTCCCTGTAGCCATGCACGCCCCATTATAGCAGGATGATTTCCTTGGTCACATAAAGTGGAAGCCTTTTGGTTTGCCCGTTGCACTGAACAGTCACATCTGTCATCCCTACCATGTGCACTCGATGTCCTGTATATGCCTTAAACACTGTGTCTGATGGACGTAGTGGGAGGTGCCTCATGTAGTTCCTGTAGAATTTGTGCGACACTAGTGATGCCTTTGATCCCGTGTCTATCTGCATTTTCACCGAATGTCCCTCCAACTTGGGTTCAGCCCAATAGCCGTCTGAACTCTCATCTACCCTCATTATCCGTATAGTATTTATGTCGGTAGGCACTTCTTCCTCTGAAGAATCACTATTTCCGTCATTATCATGCTGAACTGTGCGAACATGTCTTTTCTGCTTGTATTTTACATTGTCTCTTTTGTTTTCAGACTTTGCGCTTTTGTCTGTGCTCTTTTTATTTCTGCATGCCCGCTCTACATGGCCTTTTTTCCGCAGTTACGACAGTCCATCTCTTTACACCAGCATGTCGATGCAAGGTGTCCAGATCTGCCACAGCGAAAACATGGCCCTTGCATGTTTGGTTTATCGCTGTTGAGTTGGTGTACTCTCCCTGTAGCATTTAGTTGCTGGGCTTCCTTTGATGCCATTTCCATTGTTACACTAATATTAATGGCCTTTTCCAGAGTCAAGTCTCTTTCTGTGAGTAATTTCTTCTGTGCTGCTTCATTTCTCAGTCCACATACCAGCCTGTCTCTCAACGTGTCATTTAACACATCCCTGAACTCACAGTGTTCAGCTAGCTTGCGTAGTGCTGCCACAAACATGGTGACCGACTCACCCTCCTCCTGGCTACGTTTGTTAAATCGGAATCTTTCTGCGATTACCAGGGGTTTGGGTGAAAGATGGTTTGCCAGTATGTCTACTATTTCTTTGTATGTTTTACTGCCTGGCTTTGCTGGTTGTAGTAGGTCGCGTAGCAAGTTAAACGTTTTTGGCCCTATTATACTCAAAAAAGTGGGCACTATCTTCTCCGCTTTTATATCATTAGCCTTAGCGAAGTAGTCAAAACGCTCGGTATAGGCGCTCCATTGTTCTATACTCTCGTCAAAGGGACCGATTGAGCCAATTACTCCAGCCATTTTAAGCTCCTGTTTGTATGGCGCTGTTTTCCCTCACAGACGGCTCCCTTATGTACACTTTTCAACTTTTACCGCACTACTCACGACGTTGTCGATAGTCCACTGATCCACTCTTCCCCTCTTAGCTGGCCGCGTCCGGACTCAAGCACACCAGGCGTGGCGATAGCGACGACTTGCCCACCATCCACAGCAGTGCGAGGCATCAGCGGGAAGACAGAGAACTTTCACTTTCGTTGCGGACAACACGCGTCGGTTCAGACGTCCTCGTCGCCACTTTTGTTATATCTTTACTCCTTTCAGGTTTTCTATATAACAAGTATAACTCGGACCACGACGTAACGTAACTGTTTTATTGAACTACCGAAGTGCATGAACAGTGGTTGATTACTAAGTTACCCATAACTTCCCCGGGGTTCCTTCCTACGGAATTCCCCCTAGCCCAAAATACACAACAACAGGAGTATTTTATGGGAGGAGAAAGGTTATTAGGTGTTCAATTTGATAAAACCTATCTGCATCAAAGCAGTGTGCTACAGCAGCGAAAAAAGCCAACAGAATGCTGGGATACATAGCAAAAAATATTGAGTATAAATCAAAGGAGGTTATATTAATGTAATATAATGGCTTTGTCAGACCTCACTTAAAATTATGTGTGCAGTTCTGGGCACCGTCTACAAGAAAGCTCTTGAAAAAGTTCAAAGAAGGGCAACTAAACTGATACCTGGTATGAAAGGTAAAAGTTATGATGATAGACTTAAGACACTTAATCTACAGTATTTAAGCTTAGCAAATGGAGACTAAAAGGGATTAACAAAGTGAATTACCAAAGATTTTTAAGATAAGTGGGGTCAGCAGAACGAGACAAATTCCGCACAGAAGTTTTTCTTTACACAGAGAATTGTCAATGCCTGAAACAGCTTGCCAGGTCGGGTAGTAGAGGCAGAAACACTTGGGCTATTCAAGTCCAGGCTAGATGCAGTACTAGATACTCTTTAGATACTCTTTAGATTAAGACATGATGAGCCTAGATGGACTGAACGGCCTGTTCTCGTCATTATGTATTCTTATGTTCTTATGTTCCTGTGCTGGGCTTTTCCCTTGACATACTTAACAGAGTTCTCCCACCCCTGACAGTGGGAGTTGCGTAGTCGATTAAACTAACAGTGGGGCTTACAAGTACCTCCTGGTGGCCACATTGATATAGAATATTTTATTTCAAGTCGTTCTAAAAAACACACTCCCAGTGCCAGCATTGTTGTTTAGAACTTACACAACAAAGGGCTAGCCAGGAAATATAATCATTTGTTAGCTAGCCATGGAAACTTATCATGTCAAACTGATGACAGATGAGATATGCTATGTAATATGATATGTTACAACATGAAATCCTATTATCATTGTTTTAGTTGAGCAAGTTGCAATCATAACATTTGTAACTGTCTATGAAGTCATCTCTACCTATCTTTGGTAACATTAGCTATAAAATATGGTAGCTACAAAATGTTAGCTAATTTCAGCCAACACATTTAGCTAGCTGAATTACTTGTCAAGCCGTAGTTCATGAATGTCTCGTCACCAACGGAATGAGAGCCATTAAAAGTTCTGGAAGATGGAGTGTGCAATAGATTGCCACCGCCTTCATCTCTTCATCTCTACAGAAGCTTTCCTTCTGAGAAGAATGGTGCAATGGAAACCATTGTATAACAGCATTCCAAGAAGGATTGAAGCTGTTCTGAAGGCAAAGGTTGGCCCAGCCTTATTAGTTAATAAATATGCATACTTTGTTTGGTATTTCCATTATTTTGTCTGTCCCTGTATATCCACTATTTGTGTATATGAATACATTAATTGTAAAATACTGTACCTACTGTTTATACACAATTATGAGTGTCATATTTATGTAAGTAATATTTTTACCATCTGGAAATTAAACCCAAAAACTAAGAGAGAGATAATGGTTGGCAAAAGCTGAAAAAGACAGGAAATTTACACGAGCACCTCGACCAATATTTTTTAAAGATTTTTTATTAATTTTTTTATCACATTTTTCTCCCAATTTAGTAGCCAGTTTCAACACACAATGCTTTAATACCTGCTACAGTATATAAACGATATAAACTTGGGCTAATTCAAACAATATACTCAACACTGGGCAGGCTGCTGAGAAGTCAATCAAACTTTCTCTTTGAATCAAAAACCAAAAAGATTATTTTCAGAGGAATGCAGGATTGAATTCTATCTATTATCTAATAAATCTATTATAACTCAATGCCAATCTAAGCATAACAGTAAAATATTTCTGCAGGCTAATGTACAGAAATCTTAATGAGACACAACAAAGTGATATCCTTAACCCATTTCCACCAAACTACGGGATTTTCCACATACCACGCAAACCCTTCATTCACCAAACTACGGGATTTTCCGCAGACCGCACAAACGCTACAGTCGCCATCCTACAGAAAATCCCCCAGCAGAAATTCAATTAAATTGAAATGGGCATTGATAATATATCAATAATATATATAACAAACACATGGGGGGGTGTAGGCTTTGCTGACAAAAAAAAGCCTGTTACAAGAGACAAACGAAGTGGTACTATAAAATAATTTGGTACATGTTTGACATTGCTATCCTAATGCTTGCATTGTTTACAATAAAGCTCATAATATATATATGAAATTGCGCGACTTCAGAGAGTCTCTATCAATGAACTTGATAGGTATAAGCTACAGGAAATCAGTAGGAACTCAACAGGATCCCAACAGACACAACAAAATAAAGGCACCCAAAAACTGTGAACTGATTAACTTGTGACATTACAGAGAATGATACAAACTGAATTCACTGAAATCTTCATGTCAAATTTCTAAATGGCGGCACGGTGGTGCAGTGGATAGCACTGTCGCCTCACAGCAAGAAGGTCTCGGGTTCGAATCCAGGCCGGGGGCCTTTCTGTGTGGAGTTTGCATGTTCTCCCCGTGTCCGCGTGGGTTTCCTCCGGGTACTCCGGTTTCTTCCCACAGTCCAAAGACATGCACGTTAGGCTAATTGGAGAGTCTAAATTGCCCGTAGGTATGAGTGTGTGAGTGAATGGTGTATGTAGTGCCCTGCGATGGATTGGCGACCTGTCCAGGGTGTATTCCTGCCTCTCGCCCTAATGCATGCTGGGATAGGCTCCAGCCCCCCCACGACCCTAACTAGGAATAAGCGGCTGAAGATGAGATGAGAAGATGAAATTTCTAAATGGTTACATGTAAATGTAGATGTGACAAATAAAGGTAAGATTGTAATAATTTATCTGTACATAATTTACATATTTTGTATATAACACTAATTTGTTAAAACGTTTAATTGATATGACATACTATATATCTCCACAGATTATGTATTATTATAAATTATGTACAAATACATATTTTCACATTTTCATAATTTGTATATGATGCTTTTCAATTGCAACTATTTTATTTTTTGGCATAACACATTGGTTTATACATTAAAATAAAGATCGTCTCATTCTGTTTCCAATGATACAGAATTTGCCTATTGTTTCTCTTTCCATTTCCAAGAAGGAAGTGTTAGACTGAAGGTTGGCTGAGTGTGAATGGGTGTGTTATGTGGCTAGGCATACACCATGTGTATACAGAATAATGCATTAGGCGGATGTGGGTTAATCACCACTAAAATATTTGTAATCACTTTTATGAGATCAAAACTTACCAAACATGGTCTATCAGGACTTTTCCCCAGTAAAGTGCAGTTTGTCTTCTTGCTCAGGGCAATCTGACAGAGCTTTGACCACTAATAGCTATTTGTTCAGAGGTTGATTCACAAAGCACAAGCACATACATTGTACCTTGTATGCATCTAGGTCCTTTTCTCTCTGTCCATCTCGACCATTTCAGTTTTGATTCAGATAGTATGAGCCTTACAGTGCCAGCACTGCATGATCCAGTCATGTCATTTGTCCTGACAAATGTTATTAAAACATGAGATATCCTCTCCTAACATATTTTAACTGTGTTAATGCATTTTCACATGCCACAGGTTGACAGCTCCACCACACTCCTCAGCCACAAGGGAAATTTACATGCATTTGAATTCTCCCTGCCAAGCACTGCCATCTCCCTCTGACAGCATATTTAACTGGGTGATAAGTCAATCCAAGCAACAGTGGAGAGATCGCTATGTCTCTGCTTGGGTTTCTCTTGTACGGATGATCGGGTTCCCATCCTAAACATTTCCATCTCCATCACCAGTCCATTTTGAGAAGAAAAAAAAATTGTGCACTTGAAAATAAATGTGAAAATAAGTTCATTGTGGAATCCAAAGTCATTGTGGAATATTAGAATGGGCATATCAATTCGTACTTCCTAGAATATGTTTGTTTTCAATTTCAAAATTACTACTTATTTATAGATTTCTCATGAAATGATTGCAAATACATAGTTGTTATTTCTATTATGGCCTTAATAGCTATTATTACTTTCAGAATGTACTGTACATTAAAGAAAGAAGACAGTATCAACTGTGGCCAGCAGCCCTGTAGGGCTTTGCATAATTGGCTATAGCATTGCTATGAGGAGGGAGGGTTTGAGACAACAGGGCGCTTCCTTACTCATTGCGCAATAGCGATTTCTCTGGTCGACCGGGCACCTGCAGTGTGTCTATACCAGCTACGCTATGCAGTCCTCTGATACAAAGGGTCTCAGTCCCCTCTTCATTCCTAATTTAATCATAGTTTAAAATATATATGCCATTTTGCAGACACTTTTATCCAGAATGACTTACAGTAGTGAATGCATACATACATATGTGATCCCAGTGGGAATTTAACCCACAACCTACATTTTTACATTTGATTTAGCCCTCTTATCCAGGGAATTTAAAGATGTGCATTAATAAAGGCGAGAACAATCAAAGTTAGCGTCCAAGATCAGTGCAGTAAAACGGCAAAAGACATCATTGCAGGCATCTGCGTATCATACCTGTAACATTGGGAAAGAAAAGGTTAGTGGGTGTTTTTTTTTTTTTTTTTTTTTTTTTTAGACAAGTAAACCTAAGTGTTGCCAACACCGTGCTCTACCAACTGAGCCACACAGAACCACCAAAATCAACCGAGCCCTTCAAAGGTGACTCAGGGCTGGCTGACTTTGCACCTCCGAGTTAGGTAGTCGGTGGGGGAGCTAAACCACATGAAGGGGGTCCAGATCCAGGGACTTGGGTAGGCGTGGGGGTGAGGGTTGATGGGGTGAGGGTTGAGGGGCTCACACATCTCGCAGAATCTAGGGCCAAGGCAGACAAGAGAACATGTAGTCAGAAAAAGCAGTGCTATAGCCAGTAGCATTATGTGAGAGCAGGGGAGCAAAAGCATAGGAAATATACAGATAGCCCCAACAGTTGTAAGCTATGGAAGCATACCTATTAGGAGAGGGACAGAGAACACACGCAGCCCAAACCATCCACACCCGATCAAGGATAACCAGCCTAACAGTGGTGGTGACACATTGAGGAGGTGACAGTATGGAAAGTTTCTCACTCCGTAAGACACTAGGGCACAGCCTTCTCCATCTCTACACCTAGACTACTTTTGGCAGTAGGCTAGGCTGAAAAGATATGTTTTAATCTAGACTTAAAAATTTAAACTGTGTCCAAATCCCTAACATGCTTTGGTAAACTGTTCCACAACAGAGGAGCTCTATAAAAGAAGGCTCTACCACCAGTTGTGCTTTTCAAAATTCTAGGGAGTAATAGATGGCCGGCTTCTTGTGAACAAAGAAGACTTACAAGGGATAATCATTTCGGTGCAAGTCCATGCACTGCTTTAAAAGTTAGCAGCAGTACTTTATAATCAGTCCGATATTTAACAGGAAGCCAATGTAGTGATGCTAACACAGGAATAATGTGCTCATACTTCTTACATCTTGTCAAAATACATGCTGCTGTATTCTGTACTAGTTGAAGACTTGTAAGAGAGCTATTAGAGCAGCCAGATAGTAAGGCATTACAACAGTCTAGCCATGATGCGACAAGAGCATGCATAAACATTTTTGCATCCTGTAATGACAGAAAGTGCCGAATTATAGCTATGTTTCTTAGGTGAAAGAAGGCCACTCTGAAAGTGTTTTTAATATGAACGTCAAATGTAAGATCCTGATCAATGACAAAACCAAGGTTCTTGACCATCAGATTTGATGCAACCAGGCAATCACCTGTATTTAACTGTAGATCCAACTTATTCCTTAATTTTTTGGGGCCCAAGACCATCATCACCAGGTACAGAATGTTTTGGAGGACTTTGAGATAAGGGACGTAGAAGTACTACAAAAACTACAAAAACTTAATACAAATAAGGCAGTAGTCCCTGATGGCATATATCCCAGAGTACTCAAAGAACTTGGGGAAATGATATATAAACCATTGACAGATATTTTTATGCAATCCATAATCACTGGAGAAATACCAGATGACTGTAAGCAGGGTAGTATAATTCCAATATATAAGAAGGGGGACCGTACTGACCCAGGGAACTATAGCCCTGTCAGTTTAACTTGCATCGCATGTCAAATGCTGGAATGTATTATTAGGGATAAGTTGGAATCATTCTTGAAAGATAATAGTATTTTAAGGGAGAGCCAACAAGGTTTTCTCAAAGGGAGGTCATGCCTAACAAACCTCCTGGACTTTTTTGAAGAGGCTAGAAAGTGTGTCGACCTGAACCAGGCTTATGATATTATATATTTGAACTTTCAGAAAGCATCTGACAAGGTACCACATGAGAGGCTCCTTGCTAAAATGAATTCAGTAGGAATTGCAGGAGTAGTTTCAGAGTGGGTTCATAATTGGCTGCAAGGGCGAATACAAAGAGTAACAGTAGGTGGGGCCGTATCTGACCTCGGTGCTGTGGGCAGTGTCCCACAGGGATCGGTTCTGGGAACTCTGCTCTTCCTTATTTACATAAATGATGTTGATATGGACGTTAGTAGCAAAATAGTTACATTTGCAGACGATACTAAACTCGGGGGTTTGGCAAACAGTTTGGAATCGACTAAAGTAATCCAAGATTAATTAAACTAAATCCAAGAATGGGCAGATACATGGCAGATGACACATTCAATATTGCTAAATGTAAAGTTATGCATGTGGGAAATAAAAACATTAGACAGGAGTATTTTATTGGAGGAGAAAGGTTAGTAGGTGTTCAATTTGAAAAAGACTTAGGAATAGTAATTGATCAAAGCCTGATCTGCATCAAAGCAGTGTGCTACAGCAGTGAAAAAAGCCAACAGGATGCTGGGATACATAGCAAAAAGTATTGAGTATAAATCAAAGGAGGTTATATTAATGTTATATAATGCCTTTGTCAGACCTCACTAAGAATACTGTGTGCAGTTCTGGGCACCGCACTACAAGAAAGATATAGAAGCTCTTGAAAAAGTTCAAAGAAGGGCAACTAAACTGATACTTGGTATGAAAGGTAAACATTATGAGGATAGACTTAAGGTACTCAATCTATTTAAGCTTAGCAAAAGGAGACTTAGGGGGGATTTGATTGAGGTTTTTATATTCCTAAAAGGGATTAACAAAGTTAATTACCAAAGATTTGTGGGGTCAGGAGAACAAGAGGCCACAGGTGGAAATGAGTTAAAGGCAAATTCCGCACAGATATTAGGAAGTTTTTCTTTACACAGAGAGTTGTCAATGCCTGGAACAGCTTTCCAGGTCAGGTAGTAGAGGCAGAAACACTTCAGCTATTCAAGTCTGGGCTAGATGCAGTACTAGATACTCTTTAGATTAGGACATGACGAGCCTAGATGGGCTGAACGGCCCGTTCTCGTCATTATGTATTCTTATGTCCTTATGTCTGCGATGGATTGGCGACCTGTCCAGGGTGTATTCCTGCCTCTCGCCCGGAACGCATGCTGGGATAGGCTCCAGCCCCCCCCCCCCGCGACCCTGACCAGGAATAAGCGGCTTAGATAATGGATGGATGGATGGATGTCCTTATGTTCTTATCTCTGTTTTATCTGAATTCAAAAGCAGGATGATTACTGTCATCCAATTCTTTATATCAGAGACACAAGCCTCTAACTGCCACTTTTAAAGACTTAGGTACACAACCCAATAATAGGGATGTATTTATAATATCTAACATGGGCTGGCCTAGCACAGGCAAAAGCTCTTTAATAAGCTTTGTTGGTATGGGGTAATGACTACATATTTAAATCTGTGCATTCCTAATACCTATATAATAATGTCTAATGATAACATTTCTTGTAATGTCCTGGAATTATGTCATTCTAATACATTTGAAATTCTTTATATAAATATATATAAATATATAAATCCCATATTTTCCATTTTTAAAAGCAGGTTTTTACAAAGACAACATAGCATCATTATTGGGTGAGGGAGGTCTGTGTAGTGTGTGCACTTTCAACAATACTATAGAGATCCAATTTTCTCGCAAGACGTCGCTTTGATCACTGGCTAATGGCCACTCGTATGGTCTTTCCCACAGAACAGCAGGTTAAGTTGTGCACATCCAGCTATCAAGTTTGTAATAGGAGTGAACTGAGCCGAGGCCATAGAACGCAAAGCAAGTAAACTACTATCAAGACACTGAAAGTAAATGACTTGGCTTGAACAGCACGTTCGCACTCACATTACACAAACTACCTAATTTTACCTTTACCTTTCTAACTAGCTACTAGCAATTAACCTGCTTTTCATTTCATTGCACATAATTAATCAAAGTCACCAGGGATCTCCACTATTTCTTATATTTTGCACCATGCATTCGGGAAACCAAGATACTGCAACAATTAACCTCCTCCATTTTGGTATGTAACAAATTTAACGTAGGAACCAAAAATGTGCACCTTTATTTTAGAAATAAGGACAAATCTAGAGAAATACTATTTAAAGGGCCAAAATTCTGTAAAGTCCAAGCTTGCAATGGTGGACTTTGCGCTATTGTGGCGTTTTTCCACTGGACAGTGCGGTATGGCACGGCATGGTTACCAATCTGTGTTCCCACGTTTTGTAATGTCTTTTTAGAAAGATATAGGAATCACTTTGATGCATCCCACGCTCGAGCTAAACCCAAGCCTTTCAAACAAAAGGATTTGAACTGTACAGTGTCAAATGACGGTGTTTGAACAATTTTGCGCCTTCATAAATTGACACTTGCATTTCATTTTTTTTAGCTCATAGCTAGGGCTGCATGATATGGGATAAGATAATCTACTTTCTTTCTTGATACATATTGCGATTGCGATATAGGACGCAATGTAACAAAACGCATGGGTGGAAAATTGATCATTGATAAATATATAAATAAATATTTGGACATTGACAAAGTTATTGTTATTTTAGCTGTCTACCACAGCATATTGGAGTTGAAATGAAATAGTAATATGAGCTCAAAGTGCTCAGCTTTAATTTGAGGGTATTTACATACAAATTTGGTGAACAGTGTAGGAATACAGCACTTTTTATATGTGGTCCCCCCCTTTTTAAGGGACCAAAAGTACAATGGAGGAAATAAGTATTGAACACATCAACATTTTTCCCAGTAAATGTATTTCCAATAAGGCCATTCAAGTGAAATTTGCACCAGACTTTGGTATTAACTCAAGAAATCCAGACAAAAAATCTAAACATTAAAGTCCATATGTAAATAAAGTTATGTGTAATAAGGTGGAATGACATAGTATTGAACACACTAACTGAAATTAATTCAATACTTAGTGGAGAAGCCTTTGTTTGTAATGACAGCTTCAAGGCGCTTTCTGTATGAAGTAACTAATCGCCCGTAGTATTCAGGTGTGATTTTGGCCCATTCCTCTACACAGATTGTCTTTAAATCTTGAAGATTGCGGGGGGCCCTCTTGTGAATCTGGATCTTCAGATGCTTCCACAAATGTTCAATTGGGTTTAAGTCAGGTGATTGACTGGGCCATTCCAACAAGTTGATTTTCTTTCTCTGAAACCAATTGCGAGTTTACTTTGCTGTATGCTTTGGATCATTGTCCTGCTGGAAGGTCCACCAACGTCTCATCCTCAGCATCCTGGTGGATGGCAGCAGGTTCATCTCAAGAATCTCTCTGTACATGGCTCCATTCATTGTTCCACGAGAGGAGAAACAGCCCCACATCATGATACTTCCACCTCCAAACTTCACTGTTGGTATAGTGTTATTCGGGTGATGTGCAGTGCCATTTCTCCTCCAAACATGGTGTGTTGTGTGACAGCCAAAAGTTCAATTTTGGTCTCATCGACCAGAGTACATGCTCCCAGTAGTTCACTGGCTTGTCCAAATGTTGTTTGGCAAACTTTAAACGAGCTTCAACATGTCTTTTTTTCAGTAGTGGAGCCTTGCGGGCTGAGCGTGCACAGAGGCCATGGCGGTGGAGTGCATTGCCTACTGTCCTTTCTGTCACAGTCGTACCTGCTGCCTCTAACCCTACGGTCTAACAGCGGGCGATACTAGGCAATAAATTGCCCAGTGGGCGTTCACCACGCTTGACTGGCGTCCTCAAAAATGCTTCCGACGTGCTTAAAATTTTTTGGCATGGTAAACGAATAGTTCATCATAGATTTTGAGAATCTTTATTGTAAATATTAGTTGGCTAGCAGTATTGTTTCCTTCAATTATGAACCGCAAACTCAAACTTTTGCAATTACGGCCATATACTTGCGCTGGAAACAGCTCGCAATTTCTCTCCGGTGCGTTTTCCAAACGTACCCATGCGATAAAAAAATAGCCTTTTAACCTACACAAACATTAAATAAGATGTATGTAGGCCATATAAGTTTAGCTAGCTATAAATATTTATGCTTTTAGGATTAAATAAAGTATGGGGTACTGCAGACCGCTGTTAAGTTTCTCCTCATTCATGTTGAAGTGTCGGAACTAGGAACACAGTTTTTGCATGGTAAACGAATAGTTCATCATAGATTTTGAGAATCTTTATTATAAATATTAGTTGGCTAGCAGTATTGTTTCTTTCAATTATGAACCGCAAACTCAAACTCAGAAGGCTTTTTGCAATTACGGCCATATACTTGCGCTGGAAACAGCTCAAAATTTCTCTCCGGTGCGTTTTCCAAACGTTTTTCCAAACGTACCCATGCGATAAAAAATAGCCTTTTAACCAACACAAACATTAAATAAGATGTATGTAGGCCATATAAGTTTAGCTAGCTATAAATATTTATGCTTTTAGGATTAAATAAAGTATGGGTACTGCAGACCGCTGTTAAGTTTCTCCTCACTCATGTTGAAGTGTCAGAACTAGGAACAAAATTTCGGTGTTGTGTTGGTTTCCGCGTGATTTCCTGCTAAAACGTATTAACCGAATGGCCACTGTTTGTGAGGCTATTCTCACGTGACTCACGTAGGAAGTTTTTCTTTACACAGAGAGTTGTCAATGCCTGGAACAGCTTTCCAGGTCAGGTAGTAGAGGCAGAAACACTTCAGCTATTCAAGTCTGGGCTAGATGCAGTACTAGATACTCTTTAGATTAGGACATGATGAGCCTAGATGGGCTGAACGGCCCGTTCTCGTCATTATGTATTCTTATGTCCTTATGTCTGCGATGGATTGGCGACCTGTCCCTGACCAGGAATAAGCGGCTTAGATAATGGATGGATGGATGGATGTCCTTATGTTCTTATCTCTGTTTTATCTGAATTCAAAAGCAGGATGATTACTGTCATCCAATTCTTTATATCAGAGACATAAGCCTCTAACTGCCACTTTTAAAGACTTAGGTACACAACCCAATAATAGGGATGTATTTATAATATCTAACATGGGCTGGCCTAGCACAGGCAAAAGCTCTTTAATAAGCTTTGTTGGTATGGGGTAATGACTACATATTTAAATCTGTGCATTCCTAATACCTAATATAATAATGTCTAATGATAACATTTCTTGTAATGTCCTGGAATTATGTCATTCTAATACATTTGAAATTCTTTATATAAATATATATAAATATATAAATCCCATATTTTCCATTTTTAAAAGCAAGTTTTTACAAAGACAACATAGCATCATTATTGGGTGAGGGAGGTATGTGTAGTGTGTGCACTTTCAACAATACTATAGAGATCCAATTTTCTCGCAAGACGTCGCTTTGATCACTGGCTAATGGCCACTCGTATGGTCTTTCCCACAGAACAGCAGGTTAAGTTGTGCACATCCAGCTATCAAGTTTGTAATAAGAGTGAACTGAGCCGAGGCCATAGAACGCAAAGCAAGTAAACTACTATCAAGACACTGAAAGTAAATGACTTGGCTTGAACAGCACGTTCGCACTCACATTACACAAACTACCTAATTTTACCTTTACCTTTCTAACTAGCTACTAGCAATTAACCTGCTTTTCATTTCATTGCACATAATTAATCAAAGTCACCAGGGATCTCTACTATTTCTTATATTTTGCACCATGCATTCGGGAAACCAAGATACTGCAACAATTAACCTCCTCCATTTTGGTATGTAACAAATTTAACGTAGGAACCAAAAATGTGCACCTTTATTTTAGAAATAAGGACAAATCTAGAGAAATACTATTTAAAGGGGCAAAATTCTGTAAAGTCCAAGCTTGCAATGGTGGACCTTGCGCTATTGTGGCGTTTTTCCACTGGACAGTGCGGTATGGCATGGCATGGTTACCAATCTGTGTTCCCACGTTTTGTAATGTCTTTTTAGAAAGATATAGGAATCACTTTGATGCATCCCACGCTCGAGCTAAACCCAAGCCTTTCAAACAAAAGGATTTGAACTGTACAGTGTCAAATGACGGTGTTTGAACAATTTTGCGCCTTCAATTTTGCACTTGCATTTCATTTTTTTTAGCTCATACCTAGGGCTGCATGATATGGGATAAGATAATCTACTTTCTTTCTTGATACATATTGCGATTGCGATATAGGACGCAATGTAACAAAACGCATGGGTGGAAAATTGATCATTGATAAATATATAAATAAATATTTGGACATTGACAAAGTTATTGTTATTTTAGCTGTCTACCACAGCATATTGGAGTTGAAATGAAATAGTAATATGAGCTCAAAGTGCTCAGCTTTAATTTGAGGGTATTTACATACAAATTTGGTGAACAGTGTAGGAATACAGCACTTTTTATATGTGGTCCCCCCCTTTTTAAGGGACCAAAAGTACAATGGAGGAAATAAGTATTGAACACATCAACATTTTTCCCAGTAAATGTATTTCCAATAAGGCCATTCAAGTGAAATTTCCACCAGACTTTGGTATTAACTCAAGAAATCCAGACAACAAATCTAAACATTAAAGTCCATATGTAAATAAAGTTATGTGTAATAAAGTGGAATGACATAGTATTGAACACACTAACTGAAATTAATTCAATACTTAGTGGAGAAGCCTTTGTTTGTAATGACAGCTTCAAGGCGCTTTCTGTATGAAGTAACTAATCGCCTGTAGTATTCAGGTGTGATTTTGGCCCATTCCTCTACACAGATTGTCTTTAAATCTTGAAGATTGCGGGGGGCCCTCTTGTGAATCTGGATCTTCAGATGCTTCCACAAATGTTCAATTGGGTTTAAGTCAGGTGATTGACTGGGCCATTCCAACAAGTTGATTTTCTTTCTCTGAAACCAATTGCGAGTTTACTTTGCTGTATGCTTTGGATCGTTGTCCTGCTGGAAGGTCCACCTACGTCTCATCCTCAGCATCCTGGTGGATGGCAGCAGGTTCATCTCAAGAATCTCTCTGTACATGGCTCCATTCATTGTTCCACGAGAGGAGAAACAGCCCCACATCATGATACTTCCACCTCCAAACTTCACTGTTGGTATAGTGTTATTCGGGTGATGTGCAGTGCCATTTCTCCTCCAAACATGGTGTGTTGTGTGACAGCCAAAAAGTTCAATTTTGGTCTCATCTGACCAGAGTACATGCTCCCAGTAGTTCACTGGCTTGTCCAAATCTTGTTTGGCAAACTTTAAACGAGCTTCAACATGTCTTTTTTTCAGTAGTGGAGCCTTGCGGGCTGAGCGTGCACAGAGGCCATGGCGGTGGAGTGCATTGCCTACTGTCCTTTCTGTCACAGTCGTACCTGCTGCCTCTATGTCTTTCTGGAGCTCTTTCCTAGTGGTCCTTGGCTCTTTGGCTACTCTTCTAAGTATCCTTCTGACTCCCTGATCAGAAATCTTGCGAGGAGCTCCTGTGCGTGGCTAGGAACGGTTGATGGTGGAGTGATGTTGCTTCCACTTCAAACTCAGGATAATGCCCCCAATGGTGCTTACTGGAAGATTCAGAAGTTGTGAAATACGTCTGTAGCCAATTAAATTTTCATGTTTTGCAACAATCTGGTTGCGAAGGTCTTGAGAGAGCTCTTTGCTTTTACCCATCATTAGATGTTTCTTGTGTGGCACCTTGGTAACAAAAACTTTTATAGCCCATCAATATATTCTAACCCAGCTGACATGAATTAGCACAGATTGGAGGTAGAGTTGCCTCCTAATTAGTTATGGTTTTCAGCTGGTTCCTTGCCTTTCCTTGCTGTGGTGTACTGCTTTTTCTTAGTGTGTTCAATACATTTTTCCTGTTTCATTCCACTTTATTACACATAACTTTATTTACATATGGACTTTAATGTTTAGATTTTTTGTCTGGATTTTTTGAGTTAATACCAAAGTCTGGTGCAAAATTCACTTGAATAAAATTCTGCTTGCCTTTGGTAGCACGTGGACCACCGTGGAGGTTTTGCCCCTTAACTTTGATCCTAATTCTATAAATTTGTCCTGCAGAACCTCAAACCTATCCTTACCTATGTCATTGGTTCCAACATGGACCATGACCACTGGCTCCACCCCTGCTCTGGCCAGGATCTTGTCCACGTGTTCCAGGAGGTCTCCAACCTGAGCACCAGGCAGGCAACATGCCATGTGAGATTCCTTTTCTCGTGAACAGACTATACTGTCTATACCTCTAATTATAGAATCCCCCACTACAATGAACTCCCTTTTCCTGGGTGGCATGGCCGCCAGGGTGCCCTGGGGCTCATCAGTCCTCCCACTCACAGAGGGCTGGGCTAGATCCTCTTCCTACAAGGGCTGGAATCGGTTGGACACCACAATCTCTGAAGATGCCGCCCCTGCATGTCACCCCCTTTTCTACGCTGGTGCCCTACCGTCACCAAGACCATAAAAATACTATACACCGAGGTGGTTCCGAACAGTCAGGTGCAGAAATTTCTAAATGGAAACAACACTTAAAGCTAACTTTCGGTAGCAAGAGAGCTAGTAGCAGCCTAGATGATGAGCCTAAATGGGCTGAATGGTCCATTCTCGTTATTATGTATTCTTATGTTCTTATACATGTAACTCAATTGTGCAATGTACAAAAAACACATGTGCAGAATTCATGTGATTTTTTCCATGAGGGGGCTTACATGATTCAGCTCCCTTGGATTTAAGAAGTTTGGCTTGGCATACATGCACACTGTATTTACACATGAGACATCAATCTATATATAATCATCCATATATGACATTGTGACATGATACTAATATTTCTGACATCTATAACTGTCACCAAGTGCATACTGAAATGTGCATACTGGGTGCTGTGTGTATGTCGGAGTGGGATACACTGTCACTAGTTTACTGTGAAGTGGTCACACATACACTACCGTTCAAAAGTTTGGGGTCACCTGCTGGAAACTATTTTTATCTCATAATTGACAATGCTTTACACCGTATACATTTCTGTAAATACTTTAAAATGACAAAAAACACATGTAACAATGAACAAAATGAACATCAAAGAAATGTTCAAGAAAATTATATTGAAAATTGAATCTTGGATTCCTCAAAATAGTCACACTTTGGCGTGAGAATAGCCTCACAAACAGTGGCCATTCGGTTAATACGTTTTAGCAGGAAATCACCCGACATGTTTTCCCAGCTATCCTGCAGCAATTCCCAGAGAAACTTGTGGGTTGCTTTGCTTTGACTCTTCCTTTCCAGTTTGTCCCATACAAGTTCTATGGGATTGAGGTCTGGACACTGGGCAGGCCAGGTCTTTAGTTTGAGTTGTTGTTCACATTCCTCCTTCACCAGATAGTTCTTGCACAACTTCAAGGTGTGTTTCGGGTCGCTATCTTGCTGAAGAATGAAGGAGTGCCAGATTAGCCATAGTCCAGATGGAAGGTGACCCCAAACTTTTGAACGGTAGTGTAATAGAGATGAAAGGCAAGGCAACCAAAGGACTCACCTTTCCAAAACTGAGAACTGAGGTATAGTGTGGACATAGATTTCCTTCCCAAGGCTATATATACAGTAAATACCAGTTCATCTATAGCATTTAAATAATGCAACACTGGACACAGAATAAAAACCTTTGTCACATTAAATAATGCACATGGCAATATGATCACAGTAAAATGGGTGGCCCATGACTGTTTGAGTGCAAACAAACACTTGACTAATAACCTGTACCTGTGTGAAGATACATTTATTTATTTACCCTTTTTTCTCTTTTACCATTTAAATTCATTGTTTTCATTTGTGCACGATGCAGTAATTTCTGTAATATATGTACAGTAGTTAAGGCACGAGACATGACAAATGCAATGGATACAAGACTACTGCAAAAAAGGAATGGAAAAGAGAAGTATGTTGTTAATCATATTGTCACACATGCCTTTTTTTCTGTTACAGGTTGAAAGACTACTCAAGACTCTAAAGGTTGCATCTTTCAGATGTTTCTTGTTAAAGGAGAAGTAGAAGAAAAGCAGACTGGCAGGAGCTGCTATGTGCATCAATGATGCAAGACTGTTTTTAAGGGGGATGCTTTTAATCTCTGCAGAACAAAGTGAGGAGGGGATTGTTTCACAGTTTATTTGCTTTTAAATTGGAGCTCTGGAAAAAAATAAGAAAGAACAAAAATGATGAAAAAAGCCACCTATGGTTCCTTGAGTTTTTTGGGGGGTTTACTTCTTTCTTTTTCTTTTAGCTGGAACGTAATTCCTGCGGATAGTGAAGCAAAGTTCTGAAAATAAGCAAAGAACATATTTATTGATTTTTGCTGGAGTCCGGGTATAGAAAATAGAGAGAATAAAGAAGGCCTCTTTGCCCAATATGTCCAAATGATACCCCATGAGACCCTGCTTAATGGTGGGGGAGGGGAGTGGAGTGGAGGGGAAGGGGGGCAGGTGCCTACCCTGTCTCATGGATAGATCTGCCCTTAGGCTTGGCGAGGCCAGCTATAAGAAGCTCTTTTCTAATAGCCAACTTTGTGTCTGCCAGAAGACAGACAGATATTGATTGGTCCAAATGCCCTTGAGTTGACAACATCAGAAATGAAAATCCACCAGGCTAGCCCAAATTCTCTGCAAGTTCTGTTTCTTGGAACACAATTAGAAAGTGGCACTTGTGTTAAAGGTGTTGAACGACAACAGGGCCTCTCTTTGTGAGCATCATTATAGAAGTCCCACAGCGATTGAGGAATGAGTGTTGCTTCACTGATCAGTTGACACCCTTTAAAGTTCTCGGAAGTCCTAATACTTTTGTGGACATCAAATGCACCTTCTTTCTTTTTAGGCACCATCAAAAAGTTTAATGCATGCAAAGATCCAGAATGTCATGTGATTCCATTGGAGGGAAAAAATTATATATTATTTTGCATTTGAATACAATTTCCATGATACTTTTCCACAGAATCAGCACTTCACAAACCAGTTCAGCACAAATCCATTAAAAGCAATTCTGGATGGAAAATTTATCAATTTACATGTAACTGCCAAAATAAAGGAAACACTTCAGTAAACGAAGGGTCTGGCAGCTCTTATGGTGTGGGGTGTATTTTCCTGGAATTAGGTCCACTCAACCCCTTAGAGGGCAAGTTAAACACCAATAAATACAAAGCCATTCTGAGTGATCTCCTTCATCCTATGGTGAAGCATTTCTATCCTGATGGGAGTGATCTCTTTCAGGATGAAAATGCCATCATCCACAGGGCAGGAGTGGTCTGATAAGCATCAAACCATTCAATGAAACCACATTCCCACAAAAAACTGTCTCTACATTTGCCATTCCACAAAATCTGATTCACTACAGATTGGTTGCATTCCTTCCCCACTTTGATTATATTCTTCAGGTTGTCACTGCAAAGAAGAATTGAGTTGTTAGTTGACCTTACCTAAGGTAAATAATGATATCACCTGAATTAATCGCTTTCCAGAGGATGAAAAAAACATTGGTGTGGGGAAAAATGGGACATTTCCCTCAGTCCCTACTGGCAATCAAATAACATTTTGATGGTGGCTAACATAGAGCAATGTGTCAGCAACTATGAGCCTGACTAGGTTGACACTGCAATAAATCTGCCAAATGTCCAGAGATGTGCTTAGCCAATAAGGTAATGGGCAGTTACTTCTGACAAATCTCTGTCTTTTGATAATGGAGCTTCAAGTAGAGGTGGTGATTCAAGGCAACTCAACCATTGACCTATAACAACACAGGCTAAAATGTCCTGGAACCAAGTTGATTGCAGGATTTTTAGTGTAAACTAATCTCAGAAGTTGTTTCAGCATGAAGGGATGTCGTTGAGTGTATTAGTTATGACCTTACAATTTTCAAGTTTTTCACAAGTTTAGTAATGTGATTATTTTTAGTGCTCCATGGTAAATTCAGTTCGGCATTATGATGGAGACATAGGCTACAGTACCTGTTGTCTGTAGTTTGAAACCGTCAGCATGGTATTAATTTATTTACAGCTGTATGAATTGCTTCAGTTATCCACTCAATAGGGATAAACATTAGGGGTATACATTTTCTGATCGTTACTGATATACCCTGCCTGTATGCAGCTCAAATGTATACATTTATAGACAAGCAAGGTGGGTAGAATTGAGTTTTGAGAGTGACTGGACAAAGATGTACATTCAACATGGAGCAATACCGCATGAGTGCCTTGCCAAAAGGTAGAGCACAGCATTTTCCCAGGTTCACAAAATACTTTCTTCTGACAGTTTGAAGCCTTTCCTTTGATTTCATAACTCCTTTTTGAAATATATCGAACAAAAAATGTCAACTGAACTAAGTCTTGACTCGGAATTGAGTCAGTACCGTCAGAAATGTTCCATTGTTTGTGTTAATCAAGGGAGAATCTTACAAATAAAAGTGAAAAAATAGCATTGTTCTCACTAGGTATAATCTAAAAGGGAAAATATGTTGAATAATTAATATAAATGAACAATGATCCATACTGTTGCTGTAAGACCATTTACCAACTATTAATTGGTGCAATTGATGGAATAATCATAATGAATTAGGTTTGGATATGCTTTCACTTGTCAAGTGTATAAACTACCATTATTAGTCTATAAAACAAATGTTTGAAACATATTTTGTACTGCTTTTTTTAGTTAGGGTATCTGAATAAGGTTAGAAAGTTGTTCCTGTGTATATTTTAGTGTTTTATATTATATATGTATCAGATATTTCAATTTATAGTAAATTGTATTATCTATCAGTCTAGATATGTATGATACGCAGATGTCTAGAAGAAAAATTTAACAACTGAAAAATGTAAAAATACATTTAATTTGAGTTTTTTGTTCCTTAAAATCAGCAACTAAGTCAGAAACCAGAAGAGGGGCGTTACCTGCATAACCAATTGCTTTAATTGAACAATTAAGTGCTGAACAACAACAAATATCAGCAGGCTATATGGGTCTCCAGGACCATGTTTTGGGAACCCCTATTTTAAAGAATATATTTGGTAATTCTGTGGGATTTTAAAAGTTTGAAGGACACAAGAGGAAATGTAGATCTGGTAAGTCTTACACAGGTGTATGGACTGTACAGTAAAAAAACATTACAATATAGCATATTCTTAATAGCAATCTATCTGTTAGAGCATACTGACAAAACCTGACAAAACCTAGGAGAGAAAAGGAGTTTGTGGAAAACCTAGTATTACCATTTGTCACGTCTATAATACTGGTTAGAATGTGAAAGGATTTTAGCCTATGAATAAAAAGCTATGCTTCACTGATAGTCGAGAAAAAGGAGAGAGGATGCTGAAAGAACATAGAGGTATCCTCTAGATGATTTATAGGAAATCCTTAAACTGCGAGTAGCAATGCATCACATAAATGTAGGCCCGTTCAGATGTTTTACACTGCCCTGATTTGGTTTGCGCCGGGATGTTCCGTCGTGCTGCAGAGGCCTCAGGGAACAGGATTTTCCCACTCAGCCTCATTTTACAGTGCTTAGCATTTACACCCGACTGGCAATGATCAGCCTGCAGACCCGCTACCAGACATCTTTCTTCTCAGATCTGCAAAGCAAAAACTTGCACTCTCGCCCTGGCCATACTCATGAGGCTAACATGCTTCACAAAGGCCCTCTGCGACCAATCCAAAATGTAGTCAACTCTTTTCATACTCATCATAATGGCAGTACAAAGTGAGTCACCTCTGGGCTGGCGGGAGAGCCAGGAACAGCATTTAGCACTTTGCCGACCTTGAGTCTACCCCTTCCAAATGTCCTCCTGGAGCTATGTATTTGTTCTATTTTTCCTCCAGTCATTTTCATATGATACCTTCCCCTGTCTCAGGAGGATAGAATACTTGATTTGTCCACTGGTCTCTGGCCAAATTAATTCACACAAGGGTGTGCAGTGCTCTGTTATAGGAAGAAGATATTTGAGAGCTTACCTCCATCGCAAAAAAAAAAATCCTGAAGTGCTGAAAGTCCATTTGGCAGTCTGATGACAGTGGTGAAACCTTAATGTTGGAAAACTAAATCCAGAATCCTGCAGTGGACAAGGGCAGGAGAGAAAATGTTATGCAAGACTGTGTCATGGAAATTAAAACTCAGTAGGATCAGAGAGAATTCCTTTAAACAGTATTAAAGCTTTAATTACAAACAACTGCACAGAGACCCGTGTCACGCAGGACAGCGTATCTCCCGCCTTCAAATTCAAATTGATATTTATATCCAACACAACGGAAAGGGAGGAAACAGTCACAAGGGGGAGGTAACGGGGTGTTAACTTACAGGTAGTAGGAGCTATGGGGCAACATGGAGATACAACAGTGTGTTAGGACAGACCTCCAAAGGTCATAAACCAATGGGAAGAAGGTTTCCTGCAGTGGGGAAAACGTCACAAAAGAACAGATGTTCTTTTGAAGTTGTGGCGCGAAAAGCCTTTGTTTGCCTGGCCACTCCCGAACTGCAGCATCCCACTGAGTTAATTAGTGTCTGTGTGTCCCCTGTGGATGTTCCTCTAGCATTCCAACTTAATACAAAATGTTTACTTCCACATCTGCTAAAGGATTCATGCTATTCTGAAGGCTGAAGCCTCAGTTCATTTTTGTGATAGCTTAACTCATAACGTGTTTGTGAAGAAAAGCATCAATATTTGTATGTAATTGTGAAATAAATGTATGTTTATTTAATCCAGGTCCCATGTCAGAATAAGACAAGTAGTGTTTAATTTAAGTTTTGTATACATGCGGGAGATTTTCATTGAGTTTATTACAATACACATTACAAAACTATAAGGTTTCATTTCAAATCTAATTGCAATGTGATTCACCCATATGCGTAAAACTTTGCAGAATCTAGACTCTAAATAAAGTAATATCGGGAACCGAACAGCTCATAAGTTTACAACATTCTGTGAAAACAGCTTTCTATGGTTCATGAATTGCTACCACAGCAATGCCAGTCATTGCCTGGGGAGTGTACAGAAACATAAACACTGCTTAACTTCTCTTGTAATAGTTTTTATGTAACATTACTTAAAATGGCCAATTATGCTAAAATTTAAATCATACTCATCTGGGACAAATAATCAATTATTCTTCACTGTCCACCTGCTTAACAGCATACATGACTAGATGGTAGAATTGTATGGAAATGAATACAGTACATATAACTGCTGCATGAATGTACAACAAGCATGTTTTAAAAGAGAATTCCTTAAAATATGGAGCAAACAAAGAGGAACTGTCCTCCACATTGCCAACCTGAATTTTGTCCCTATATCTTGGTTGCTGATATTGAATCATATGTTTTTCATGAGATAGACATGATATATACAAATACTTTGGTTACATTTGTATCTCTTTCAGGAACAGTGCTTGCAGGCTCGGTGTCTCAACAAAGAAGGAGTTTATAGATTTTATAATAATGATACAGTGAGTGTCTGGTTAAAGGGAAGGGAACACTGGAGAACACTGTAGCAGAAGATGATAGGAGCACGAGCCGGGCCTCTTTGAGCCTGGGTTCCCTATCGCAGGCCTTTATACAATAATGCAGTTTGGTCCGGTCAGGATTAAACAGGATTTTCTGGCTGTGTAGGAACTGCTGCTCTCCTTGCAGAAGGAGCCTCTGGGCTCTCTCAGCAATAGGAGTAAATTAGTGTGCACCTGTTCAGGCTCTCAGATAATGCACCTCTGGAGGTTTGCTTTAGAGTAAAATCAAATGTACAAAGAATAAACAGAATATTACAGCATTACCGCAGAGCGATGAAGTTGCTCCCACTCTGGGGAAAACCACTGTTTTGCACAACAACAAGCACAATCTCCTTTATAAACTTCACTGTCAGAGAAGCTGAGTGGAGTCTACCCATAATGCTCTGGGTGCAGCTTTACTTTGTGACTCCACTGCAGAACTGATAGGAATCTGTGGACCTTTTTCTGTTGACGGGCTTCCTTTGATTTATTCAGCCATTCGTTGGTTCAAAGTGGTCGACCAGAAGATGCTTGCAGAGTGGAGAAATAACTCGAACTATGTGGCAAACATTGGCCTGGTTTCAATCAAAATTTGTTCGTAACGTTTTTGAAGAATAAATCTTCTTTTATAATAATAATAATAATAATAATAATAATAATAATAATAATAATAATACACTTGCTTTTATATTTAAGTCTGTTTAACTGTTTGCTGGGTAAATCTTTATTGGTTTATTGGTAATACCTGAACTCGCTAATTTGTGTTTGTAAAGAAAAAAATATGAACACTTGCATTTAATTATGAGTTAAAGTTAAGTAAAAATGTTGATTGAGTGCAGGCCATTGCAACATACTCCTTGGAAATATTTATATATGGCCAAATATTGTGACATCTCTTCAGTATGGCCCAATGCATGACACTGTGTAGCCCTTATGCACACATAGTAACCCTTTGTACTGAATAAATTCAAACTGAATTAAAGTAAGTATCTTATTCATTACAAATATAAGGGCAAACAGTCACCTTTACACCCAACAGAGCTTTTCCCATTCAAGGGGGTGGTGGGATAACACAATAAATGGATTGTAAATGTTAATTAACAATGCCTTAATCAACCAACCTCTATACATATACAAATACTGAAGCTACATCCCCCTGGGTCAGAGTGGGAAAACGGTTCGTAAACATAAACTGTGCTTTAACATGAAGTTTACGTTTAAAACAGAAATTGGATGCATAAATAGTCCCACAGTTAAGCAGGGGTTGTTTCCACCAGTCTGCGCAATGTAATGTGTGTTCCGCTGAATATACATTAAAGCCAGTAGCTTGCCTGTCCCTTGGGAGATGGTTTAAAGTGTGCGCGCATTTATCTAAGACGCCATCAGCGTTACTCTCTCTCCCAAAGACCCGGACTTAAGCCCGTCTTGAAAAAGCAGTCATTACCCTCTCATTTCGGCGTAGAGAACAGGCCACCTGGTAAGATGTGGGTCAGGTGGCCTTCTGAAGGAAGGGTCAATTTGAGATGTTTGGAGTTTAGATCAACATGCCTCCTTGACCTGGCCTGTCTCAGAACCAGGGCACGTTCTCTGAGGCTAAGCTTTCATCATTCACTGTGCTGCTAGCCCCCCCCACCCCACCCCCTCCTCTTTTTCTGTCCAGAACTAATGCGATTATTGCAAACAATTGTTTATGATCTTTACTGCTTGGGAATGAGATAAAACCAACAAGTCAGGAAAACATTGAAGAGACAGATAAAATGGCTATAATCTCATAGATTAAATAATTAAACTGCTTCTTCAAGGTCTCCTTGTGTTAATATTAATATGAATAGCAAGCATTTGCAGTTGTCCTGCATGTCCTGGAAACCCATTGTTTACACTGGTTCTCTCTCATTCTCTTAACTTGTTTTCAGTTATAAATCGGATTAGTTGGTCAATGGAATTATGATATTCTGTAATTGATTCTACATACGTTTTATGCCTTTATTTGTTACTTACGAAAATGCATATGTCAGAGTACTCATTAAAAATAATAATTTTAAAAAATGTGATAAAAATTAAATGTTTTAATGTGATTTGGAAATAGGAACATACTGTATTTAAAGTAGGTGAGGTCCTATAAAGATTAATGGGAAAATAGATTAATTATAATTATGTTGAATACTAATCTGTATGTTGATAAGGTACACATTTACTCATAAATTGAAATACATAACTTATTGTACATCTTCAACAACACATTTATTTTACAACTTTAGAACTCCCAGTTAGTGATTGTCATAGGAAGACTATATAATGGTAAAGTAGTAATACCCAAGCCTTCTTTTGCTTTATAAATGAGGATTAAAATGAATTGCTCTCTCTTTGTGTGTTTCTGTTGAAATGGAAAACATAATCACTCACAGTAAAGACCTTCATTAGTGGCTCAAGGCTAAATTGGGGGGATGTTTGGCAAACTTGCCCTTTCTTCTCAGTTGCAGAACTCCGTAAGCTACTCCTAGCTTGTTTTTCTCTGGATATAAAAGCTGTACATGCTGGTGTGACATTCAAAGATCACTCATGAGCCATGTCTTATATGCAAAAAAAAACGTCCAGCTGGTCAGGAAGATAAAACAGGTTGATAATTAGTTGCAAAATGTAAGATTTCATCACAAATATTTTTATACAAACACACATTTTATATATACATTTTTAAAAGATATATATATATATATATACAAATATATATATAAAAAATTAATATATTTTTGTCTCATATGTACTGTGTATTTTCCCCACACCCCCACCAACTACATGCACCCCCATCTTGTCCCCGCTCTACACAGGTTCTTTGTACTTTTGTGTGACATTATCATTTTCGCTTCTAATTAAATTGCATAGTGAGGCCTTTTCCTGGGCCTTGAAGATCATGGCAGGATTGAAATGTGCGTCGACGTCCTGCCTTCAACACATCTGCCCCGTGCTGGCATGGCCAACTATGCCCGGGTCCCGCTGCTCGCTTTGACCAGCCAGAATCCGGCGTGATCAAAAGCGGCCAGCACGGGGCGGAGGGGGGAGAGGGGCGAGGGAGGGTGACGCAGGAGAATGGGTGAGGCGTGGGCCTGAATACGGGCAGGACCGCAGGGTGGGGGGCACCCCACTGCTGGCCACCCGACTCCTCTGATTAGGGCCAAACTCTCATGATGCCGACGCAGTAGAATCCCAGCCTCTCCCTCAAAGGGTGGGGTGGCTCCGCTAAACCGAGCTCCAGCCAACCTGCTCCTCCTAATTAGCGTGATGATAATATGCCGTCCCTCCTGTGGTCGGAGTCGACCCGAGGAGACCAGCACGCTCCGGCTTGGCCAGCCCTCGTCTGAACCTTGATGTCGGTGAGCCATATTGGTCTGCCAGTCTGCCGTCATCTGCCAGAAGGGAATGATAGCAGTCTGGAAGGTAAGCGAGTGTCTTGCTGGGAGACTATTCCCTTGCATGTGCAGGGACCGAGTACTGACTAAGAGTCGCTATTTAAAAAGCTTATTTTTTTCAAGATGTATTTCTGATTGTTTTCCCCATTTTCTCCCAATTTCAGTGGCCAATTGTACCCTCTATTCTTTTCAATTATCCTCCCCCCCCATGAGCTCACCATCTGCAACTACGGGACCAGCCGCTACACTGGGACCGGCAGTGACAAAAGCGCCAAACTGCCTCCTTCGAGACGGAACTCGTCAAGCCGTCAGCCATGATTCTAATACACATAGGGAGGCTTTCTGTGCATGCGGCGAGCTCATGCCGGCTTCCCTCCCCTTTTCCCCTGGGAGAGCCAATCGCCACCCCGAATGAGACTCCTGGCCAGTGCTGGGTTGGCATAGCCGGGGATTGAACCCCAGCCACAGTGGCCAAGAGGCTGAGGCTTCACCATGACTGCTTAACATGCAGCAGTACCCTCCGGAACATTAATATTCATAGCATAACACAATAGAACCTCAGAGATACAGACCTCAGAGTTACGGTCTAATCGGACAACCGAATGGGTATGAAACCGGAAAGTAGGACATGCAGTTACACCTTATTAAGATCCTTAGTACCACTGGTGCTAAAATGTGACCATCAAACAAAAACAAGTTGTGCCAGCAAAATGTCTCCCAGTTATTCCGAATGTAAGCTTTGGCTCCCATGACTGAAAATGATATATTAAATCTCCAGGATATGGTTCACTCTCACAAAACACCTGTTTTACTGACATTTCCTGAAAGATTTGGTTTTCTGGTTTGCTACCCCCCACCCCCTCAAAACTTTGTCTCGTGGAACACACCCCCTATATCAATTTTGCCTGGTTGGGGTACACTTGGGGTATTTGAGGTACACTTTCCATTTATTAAAAAAAACTAAATACTATTACAATTAGACACAGTGGCTTGTTTTAGCACTATTACCGATGTGTAATAGTGCTCTAGCAGCCAATGTGAAAACACTGCTTTAACATGGTGGATTATGTGGTTTCAAACTGTCTCTGACAGAAATATTTACAGGGATTTTCATCAACAATAAAAAAGCAGAGTGTCCATTCGTATTTGATGTTTACATGTTCTTTCTGTGTTTTCTCTTGTAATTATTTGATCGTGGTATACAACACTCCTATCCTAAAGCAGAACATTCTCAGAGTTGAGAACGATGGAAGTGGCATGTCACAGCGAACAGTAGCAAAGATCCACGCCTATTATTGGAAGGTCTTTGATTCCCTCCCATTTGAATTTTGCAGCCTGATTTATTGATGGGCTGCTGACACACACTGCTGACACACAAATATTTTGGAACATTATTTTATACCAATCTTATTAGTTAGGTCTCATCTAAAAGAAAAACGAAGCTTGTTTGGTATTATGTCCGATACGTTTTTTTAATTTAATTAGATTTTTCACATGTACAGGTTCTCCCGCATAAGGCAGTCATGTCCTCATGGTTATGGTTCTATAGGCCGCAATATGAAGTGAGATATAACCCCTGAGTTTTCATAACCTTATTCTGGACCATGCTGGTCTATGCTATTTATGCTGCATTCCTGAAAGCTGTATGCATTAATTTCCTCCATCGATATGTTGGATCAACAATTCATGTGGTGTCCCTATGACCCCTCAGATTGTCTGGGATGCTATCAACTTATTGGCAATTAGCAGGCTGTGTTGTTATTCGTTTCCGGTCTTGACTCTTTAAAAGATGAGAGGCCACAGTCACACAAAAAAATACAATATTGTCCTACAAGAACAGCTAAACCAAAATATTTTTTTGTGGTATTTTTGTGGTAATACATTTGTGATTAAAAAAAGAAAAGAAAAGAAAAAATCTTAGTTTTTTCAATCTGAATACAGTCATGTATTCTTCAATATGTCTGTGATGAAATGTAACGTTGTAACATGTTGTGCAAATACTTGCTTTAAAATATTTTATCTTTATTGTATTACAAACGAGCACTTGAAAACAAAATTACAGTTGTGCTGTGTGCAGATGTTTCAGAAGCATTGAATTCCTTAGATGAGGGTAATTCATCTGCTCTAAATTAGGGCTTCAGGATCAGGACTAGCAGGCTCTATGAGGGATGTAAGGGGGTCATTGAAATGATTTTACAGGGGAGAAAAAAGGGGAGTAAAAATGGATCAAGTACACAGGCATGTATGTATGTTGCATACGTTAAAAAAATGTATGCTTCATCAATTATAATCAATCAGAAAGGAACAAGCACAGTATCTAAGCTCTTGCTCATGCTGGTGTTAAGCTGTTTGTTAAAAAACTATTTTTTTACTCTTTCCTTTTCTTGTTTATTGTGGTGTGGTTAAGGTATGGTTGTGTGCATGTTACTGTGTATGAGAAGTTCATTGTGCATTGTAAGGCTCAATTTCACTTTGCACTGTACCTGCCCTCTACATACCTGCACCACTAAATTCTGCCTTGGCTGTGGATGAGGTTGTTGTTGTTTTTAGTTTTTTTGAGGTGTACTATGGGTAATATCTGAGCCATGAATACTATTTTGTTTGTCTATTTTTGTTTAGTGGGATGTTTTATTGTTGTTGTTTGTTTTTCCCTGTTGGTCTTGTGTTCCGGTGGAATAATCTTTAATTTTATGATTATTTTATTTTCATCCCTAAATGCTGGACATTGGTTTGGAAGGCTATTTTTTAAATAATATGTGGAATATAATGCCCTCTTCCAAAGGAAAATTATTTATAAAGGACATTGTTATTTTTATGGCTATCTAGAAGCCAGATGAATACCAATTATATTGATGAGGGGGTTCATCCTGGTAGTTGGTTGTGGGAAATGCTTACCATATATTGGTCAATTGAAATGATAAAGGCTATGCATATGTATACCCCCATATTTCCATAGAATTGCTAACTCATATCTAGGTGAGAAATGATACCTTTTAAATGAACAATGTCAAATGCAGTTTAAGTGAAGCAGTAAATAGGAATGGGGGCAAAACAATGGCATGTGGAATGCAATGCTTCTGAAAGTGTCACAGAAGTTGATTAAAAGTTCTTTAAAATGCTACGAGAGGTTGCAATTAATAACAAATATCATCATTGCAAGTGTGGGCAACTGTTTTGTGGTGAAATATTCTACTGACTAGAGTGGCGTACTGGTCTTAGTTTATATATTTTTAATTATTGGCTCAAAAAGTGTTTGGTTACTTTTATAAGTATCCTAAATAAATACAGTATGCTAATGTCTTCAATTTGTTATTGGCACATGCAAGTAATTTATTTTCCTCAGAAAGTGATATTATTGTCATTAATTGTCAATTGTCATTTGCTTGGTTAGAAAAAAATCAAGACCATTCTATTGTGTCAAGATTTTATTTCCTGGTAAAACTTGTCTGACAGCTTAGTACTGCCACCAAGTGGTGAAACTAGAACATTGAGCTTTTAAATCCATAATTTATAGCACTTGAAGAACTCATTCAAATATGTTTTTATGAACAACTATTAAGATTTTCTCAACAAAACAACACAAACAGCATGAATGACACAAAACATATACAGTTGTTGGGGGGTGGGGTCAGAGGGAACGAAATAAAAGAAGACTAAAACACAGGGTTGTGAAAAGTCCTACCTCCCTGCCATTGCCAATACATGTCTCTTCATTCATTTTCTTTGTCTGTTTTCAAAGCTGAGGGGATCAAATCAGATTTCACATCTCAAGTTTAAAATGTACCAGTACATTTTCTCTCTCAATTTACTCTTAATTTAATTTTGTTGGACCATACAACATAGTACCATGACCGTTGGACCATAACTGTGGGACTGTTGCGATTCTCGACACTTCACCATCTTTCTCCGTCTTAACTTGTAAGCTTTGTCTCCTTCCAAACTGTTCCGATGGGCTCGATCTTAGCTTTCATTCTTCTGTGCTGTCACACCGTGTCAGCTTCTCTTTGCGCTATACTGTGGGTTCAGTTCGTGGACAAGGTCAGTTATGCTGGTCTATGTTTTTTACGAGGAGGATTTTCCCAGTTGATGTCCGTTTTCACTACTTGATGCTGTCAGAGATGGACAGCTGATGCAGTCTTCACTACCATGTTCCTCTGGAAATTCCAACTCCATCACTCTCTGTGCATCCTATAATCACCTCAGTGGCAATGGGGAAAGGTTAGTCTATGCTGTGGGTGACATGGACAGTACAGTCTTTGTATAAAGCTAATAATGCTCAGGATGCCATTATGTTTGTTTAGTTTAGTTTTGTGCCTATTTTTGCATAAACATACAGTGTTCCGTTCCTCCGAAAACCAGGTTGATGGGTTCACGCCTCTTCTCTGCCCTTAACCCCGGTGGTAGAATGACCTTCGCCACTCGGTCAGAACAGCAGACTCACCATCTTGTGCAAAAGATCCGACTTTACCTCAATAAAAAAAAAGATTTCGCCTTTGTATTATAGGTTTTATGGCATGAACTTAGATGACAACAATGATTCGAATTTTAGCCTACTTTCTGATAGCTCTAGCGATGATTTGTAACCATTTAAATATTTTAATGAACTCTTATATGTCATTTTGGATAAAACCATATGCCAAATTACAAAATTTGGATTTGTAAATTGAATTCAGGTAAATACATATCTTATACAGTCTTATACATGTTTATCCATGAAATAAAATGTTCTTATTTATCGTCTGACCTGCAAATGCTCTTCATTATTTATTTTCTGAGCAGAGACCATTATCATGATTAACTGCAGAGTTCACAGTATTAAACGCACTGTATTAAACACATTTGAGCTGCTGAAAATTTACAGGAACCATACAGTTAAAGTATCTTTCTTTGTATCCCTTATTTTATTGTTCACCAATTTTGAGCACCCACATTTTTGTAGGCCTGTTCCATTTCTGCGACACTCTGTCGATTCCACAACTCATCATTCATGTCCATCGAAGCGAGTCCAGCCAGCCGCTGCCTCTCTTCACTCTGCAGCCCATGAGCTGCACAGACATTGCACAGCCACATTGCACGTCAAGCTGCAGCCACCCAATCAACAAGAGTTGCCAATAAGGTAGAAGATATCCTGCCAATTAAAGCCCTTTCTGGACAGTGGTATGGCCAATTATATGACACCCCATTTTACTCCTGGCCACAGTCAGCACATACTGTAACAGCCCTTGGCTTGGATAAGCAAGACGCAGAGAGTTCCAAACAGGTGCCTTTGGTTTTTATTATATATTTGTCACGTTGTCACATCGTCTGAAGCACCGTGAAAACTATAGAAAGATACACAAAAATAATACCAAACCTATAGCTTCACAAAACTTCAGCCGAAGTTCACCCACGTCACCCCTCTACTCTCCTCTCTGCACTGGCTCCCCATCGCAGCACGCATCAGATTCAAGTCACTGGTGCTTGCTTTTCAAGCGGCCAGAGGTACTGCTCCCCCATAACTCCAGTCACTCATCACTCCCTACACACCTCCCAGACCCCTCCGCTCCGCCTCCTCTGGTAAACTGACTGTCCCTTCCCTCCGGGCGCCTGGCTCGCCTCTTCTCTGTCCTGATCCCTCGCTGGTGGAACAACCTTCCGCAATTAGAAAACCCTGCGGAATCACTTGCGATCTTCCGCAAGAGACTCAAAACCCACCTCTTCAGACTCCACTACCGCTGAACTCTGTCCATCTAGCTAAATTGTCTTCACCAACTGTTTACTTGTTCAACACTATACTCCCCCCAAAAAATAAAAATAAAAATAAAAAAACACACTAACCTTTTCCTTCCTGGTGTTACAGGTGTGGTATGCTGATGCCTGCAATGATGTCTATTGCTGTATTCCTGCACTGATCTCGTGCGCTAACTATGATTGTTCCTACCATGTATTAATGCACATCTTGTAAGTCGCTCTGGATAAGAGCGTCTGCTAAATGCTTAAAATGTAAAAATGTAAATGTACAAATCACAAATAAATCTTTACATAAATAATTTGACAAAGAAAATACATTAGCTCTGAAAAGTTCACCTGCTTCTATAAAACAATGCCATAACTAGTTTGGAACATGAGTAGGATACACCTTAATACACCACATATTAAATTACATTTGTAGGCAAACATATATTTGAGTTTATGGATAACATTACGAGAAATAATCCGCTGCCGCTTAACTAGCTAGTTTACAGCATTGCTAATGATACAAGCAAACCTTTCCTTTTACTTGCATAAACATATATCATATTCTTATCATTACAGTTTCGGTAATGATAGTAAATACAATCGATATGCACGTACCTCGTTCCGCTTACCAAGGGTGTTACATTTAAACGTTTTTAAAGATAATTTTACAAAGTTCGCATTGCAGCATTCATATGTTCCGTTCTCTCGCTTACCACAGATTTCCTCATTCTGGTCTCTTGTTGACCTTTATTCTGACCTTTATGATAAACTTGAATCACGCACATAATGAAATACATCGCGAGACAACCTGCATTGTGCTTTCCCAATAGAACGAACGCAAGAGATTGCAAGAGGAAACATGCGAGTAATAAAACAAAATATTATTTATTTTAACCATAACAAACACAGTTCTCTCTATTGACATGAATTATAGAACAGTATGTAAACATATTCATTACTATTAATGATAGAGGGCGGGAATAATTTGGGATCATCAGAGTACTACAACATATGGCATTACTCACAATTGTAAACAGTAGTCATATAAAGTGAAATTAAAGTGAGCTAGCGGCCATTTACACTCCCACCAAATCCTGATATGATGGGGAACAAACCCAGCAAGCAAGAATGAATCATACAGGATTTCTAGACTCTAATAAATGACCTCTTAGTTAGACCCTTAGAAGTGTATAGAGGTGAATTAACCCTCTGAGGTCCGTGCTAAGCTTTGAGATGGTTTTTGATTTTGGCATGGTCTGATATTTATCTCAATTTCATCAACTTAACACACACTTACTCCAAAGTGTTTGATATTTTTATTTGAAGGACAATCACAGCTACATTTGTATGCCATCAATAGTTTGGTCAGTATCATATGCAGCTTGTAAATAGATCTACAATAGATCTACACACAAGTTAAAAATAGTAAATGTTTCTGCTGTCACAAAAGTTGTGAAAGCACACACTAAACTATAGTGACGAATTGTTTTGCCAATGTGCGTTTGTTCATCAAGGTCTTGGTTATGTAAGGGTGTGAAAATAGTTTAGCACATCTGAGATCTAAATAGCTAAAAACCTGTTTTTATCAGAACTGGTCACATTTATTTCAGGCTGTGGGAGGGCTAAATGCTAAATACCTGAATATTCATTATTCATTGTCCACACCTCTAAGATCTGTCAGATGGGCCATCTCTCTCTCAAAGGCCATCAGAGTAAGCAAGTCAGTAAGACCCAAGGAAAAAAAGGGTCTTCCAATTTTTTTTTTTTGTGATTTCATGCCTCTTTAGAGTTAAAACAACAACTCACAATTTAGATTTTAAATGGCTAAGCAATATTTGAGTTACCATTTCTCCTTTCACGACAAGCGCTTCTTGTGGCAGCAGCCATTTTGGCTCTTCAGGAAGAGGGTTTCCCTCATTGTGTGCCTATTGCAATTTGTTACGTTGCAACACCCGAATATGTTTGGCATCACAAGACATATATTTTCACGCAAAGCGAATAAAATCATATATTTTCACGACAAAGATATTTTTTTTAATAACATTTTAGAAAACAAGCGAAATAAAATAAATATCAGCATAGACTGTTGCTGGCAGATTGCAAGTGTAAACACAGACAAGATACTACATACGATTTTTTAATAACATTTTAGGCTGTTTGAAAAGTATTCTTCAATAGATCTTGTGTGCATATTGCAATTTGTTACGTGGCAACACGCTGAATATGTAGTCACAAGACGCGAATTCATATATTTTCACGAGTATTTGAAAAACAAGCGAAATAAAATAAATATCAGCATAGACTGTTGCTGGCAGATTGCAAGCGTAAACACAGACAAGATACTACATACGATTTTTAATAACATTTTAGGCTGTTTGAAAAGTATTCTTCAATAGATCTTGTGTGCATATTGCAATTTGTTACGTTGCAACACGCGGAATATGTAGTCACAAGACGCGAATTCATATATTGAATATATATACGAGTATTTGATAACATGGCAAATCAAATATAGTTACTTACTCTTCGTCAGTTATTGTCCTCGTCGCTTTCCATCAATGCTCTCAAACACTGCAGCGCAGAAAATCTTTCCATCTTGAATAAAATTGTATGTCTGTATAAAATCTTGCTTCAAATTGTCGATAGTTTGTGTTGTTTACGCGGCGTTTTCACACATGGCCCCACGCCCTCCCCCACACACCTCCCCGAAAACTAGCACCTAGTTACCATGTCAATAGAAGGGGACGTTACTACCAGGTAAAAAGAGAGTAAAAGGCAAGGTTTACCTTTGGTCTAATTAACCTAATTTAAAAATCCCATTTGATTTGCTAGTGCTCAAATCGGAAAGTCGCGATTCTAAGGTTTCTGTCAATGTTTGTGTCGCGTGTGTATGATAAAATATCGCGAAGTTAGAAATAGTAATATACTTTTATTGCTGCTGGGAGCGGTGCCGCTCCCGTCGACCTCAGGGGGTTAACATGTCTGGTCGAATCACTCTCGAGGAGGAGCACCAACTTCTGGATTGGTCGCTTGAGGATTGAAGGTTTGGATGGGTGATCTTGGTTTCTTGTTAGTTTCCGCTCCCCTGTTTGTATCTTGACTCTACGAACTAGGCCGTCGCTCTCTGGAAAGGCTTCCACCACCTCAATGAGCATTGTCCAAGAAGAGAACTGACTCAGACGGCTGAGAATGTCTGTGCAATTGCTAACTCTGGTCGCAAATGCCTGAACTACCTTAACTTCAGGATCGCCAATGAGCAGCTCTGTGTTTGATTTCGGTCGTACTTCTTGCACCCAGATAAATTTAGGTCCTGGCATCCAGTTAGTTGAAGGGATATTCGACGCCTGAAGGCCTCGGGAGGCATGATCGGCTGGGTTTTCCGCTGTATCAACATAATGCCATTGACTGGGATCAGTGTTTTCTCTTATCAGTTTCGAACGCGGTTGAAATCTCCGGGCCTCATTATTGATGTATCCCAGCACGACCTGAGAATCTGTCCAGAAAAACTCTTCATTTCGAGTTCACCTTTCAGAATGACACTCAATTTGGTCGCAAGCACAGCCGCTGAAAGTTCCAATCTTGGAATGATCTTTGTGGGTGCAACTTTTGCCGTGGCAATCACAAGGCTGCAGTGGACTACATTTTGTCATTTTTGTATCTGAGGTATGAACATGCGCCATACCCCACACTGCCGGCATCACAGAAGTGATGCAGTTCTGTTTTGACAATGTTGCCGAAATCTTGTGGGTGGTAGCATCTCGGAATTGTGACTTCTCTCAACTCTTGAAGACCAATTTTCCACCTTTCCCACTATAGCCTTAAATCCTCTGGAAGTGGATCATCCCATCCAATGCTTCTATGACATAGCTCTTGTAGGATACACTTTCCACTCAGGGCAAATGGAGCGATAAACCCAAGTGAGTCGTACAGAGAAGCAATGACTAACAGGATACTACGGCGGGTTAAAGGCTGGTCTTTCAAGCTGACATTGAAGCCGAAGGTGTCATGTTCTATCGACCACTGAATACCAAGTGCACATTCTGCTGGGGTTGCATCCAGTTTAAGTTTGAGAAGTTTAATAGTTGTTGCTCTTTCTGAGAGGTCCATGCAATCAAGAACTTCTTCCTGGTTCGAGTTGAATTTGTGAAGACATAGACCTCCTGCTTTGCACAACTCCTGTGCTTCAATGATCAGTTTCTTGGCCTCTTCAACAGACTCAACGCTGATTAACCCGTCGTCTACATAGAAATTCTTCTCGATGAAGGTCGATGCTGATGGGTAATCAGCTTTGTGTCAGCGTGCTAGATACTTTAGTCTGAAGTTGGCACATCCGGGCAATGAGGCAGCTCCAAAGAGGTGGACTGCCATCCTAAATTCCTGTGGTTCCCTTTCCAAATCTCCACCCTCCCACCATAGGAATTTTCGATAATTCTGGGATTCTGGGGTGACAAAGAACTGGGGGAACATGATTTCAACATCAAAGATTATGGCTACAGCCTCCTTCCTGAAGCAACAAAGGACTCCTATCAGGGAATTCATTAGGTCAGGTCCAGTCAGTAGGGTGTCATTTAGCGAGACACAGCAGAATTTAGCTGAGCAGTCAAACACAACTCTTAGCTTGTCTTTTTTTGGGGGTGGTATGTACCATGATGCGGTAGGTACCAAGCAGTCTCTCTCTCAGATGATGTAGGGGTTAGCTCTGCATCACCTTTGTTGATTATTTCTTCCATGAAGGCTTCATAGTGGTCGTGATGCTGTTTATTAGCTTTCAACTTCTTCAGACACTGAAGGCGAGCAGTAGCTAGTCTCTTATTGTTTGGTAACGAAGGTGGACTACTACCCTTGAAACGGAGGGGCATCTCATAGTGTCCATCCTCCTTCTGTCTGATGTTGTCACTGAGGAACTGTATGAAGCAAACATCATCTTGAGACACATACTTGTCCTCATAAGTCCTTTCGGTGAACTCCAGTGCTTTCAGAACGTCAGTGGCTGATGGGGCTGGAATTATCTTCACTGAAACTCGATGCACGAAGCTCTGGTTTCCCTGTCTGTCTAGATGAGTATTAGATGAGCATATTATACTCCAGCCGAGCTCGGTTCGCTGTGCAAAAGGTTCATTTTCACCACCAACTTCAAGTGGAGCTAAGGCTGATGGACAGTCATATCCAAGCAACAGTCCCACCTCACAGTCTTGGAGTGCTGGTCTGCCTGGTGTTTGAGGTGAGGCCACCGTAGAGCCGTTTTTCCGGTTGGGATGTAAGACTTGTCCACCGGGATGAAGCTACGAGTGTAGACTTGCCATCTAGTTGGATGTGGTTTCCAGAATGGATTCCTCAAACTTGTAGACCACGGGCACTCTTGCTTGCGTGTCGACAGCTGTCATTGTACTAAGTTTCAGCTTCACTAGTTGAGCGTCCACATTCAACTCGTCAAATAGATCTTCTAGAATGAATGTGGAATCGCTTTGCGTGTCGAGTAGCGCATATGTGACAACTTATTTCTGTGGCTCTTGTACTGAAGACACAAAGACTGGGATGATGCTTGAGGTGGCAGAGGTACGTTGCATAGATGCAAGAGACGCAACCTTTTGGACTTCCTGGATTGTACGATCTTCTGCGGAAGCTGAGCCATTCTTTGTTGCTTCCATCGGCCTTTGTTTCCTTTCTTCATGCAAGCAGGTTGGATGATGGCGACCACATGTGCTACAGGTGTGTCGTCTTTTACAGTCTTTGGTGATGTGTCCCTTCCTCAAGCATCCGAAGCAGAGGCGGTGTGGGAGAAAAAACAAGAGGAGCTTGCATTCAGGAACTCTGTGTTTTGTTCCTATGTTTCCAACAGATCATTTATGTAACCTAATATCTGCACATGGTTTAATTCCTGTATGTTTTGCTAACTGGGCCAATAACATTCCACTAGACATAAATAAAGCCACTGTTAGTCTATTATCAGTATGTCAATTAAAACAGAAATATCGCCTACAGGCTGCACTTGGAAGTGAGACGCCAAGGACTTTAAACGAGACAGATAGATTAGGCATATAAATTGTACAGTGATACAGAACTCGTAATACAAAGAACACAAGGATTAAGTCAAACATAAATTACAATCGAAGGTCCGAGTGTTCATTTGTGCAGTCGTAAAACTGTCTCTGTCTGATGAGGTAATTATTATGTGTACAGGAGAGATCCGGACCGTGCGGTCTGGAACTCAAGGTTCCGGCACTGTAGTCCGTAGTTCAAAGTAACCGTAGTCCTCCCCTCACTAGATAGATTATCATGAAGGAAGTCCACCAAGGCTCACCCGTCACTGGGATTTATGAGTCCAGCTCGGGAAAACCTTGGAGGGCACAAAGAGGAGAGAACGTGGATAAAGTTAAAGAAATGCATTTTGCCACGTTTAAGTATTTTACCTTTGTATCAGAGATTTTGCTAAATTTACTGTCAGCATTCCTGAGACGCACGGCGGACAGATTATAAACCCATGGAACAGGATTATCTGCATAAATCGTGACAGAACGATGTAACCATGGATCAAATAAATTTGTGACACGATATATATGTCTATATAACCATATAGTGCACAGTCAGGTCAGCTGAAGTGTCTGTTTATCTCTGTTTATTTTGTTTTATTAAAGAGTGAAGAACAAAGAATTAAATGATGGAAATGTAACCAAAAAGAGAAATAAAATGATCACGAGGGATAATGGAATGGGATGAGCTCATGGGGAGGGGTTGAGTCAGGGGGTGTAATGATGACGTTGAGCTCCAAGGCAGGATGGGGATGACATGTTTAAAAGGTGGATGCACTAAATGGTCGGGGCTTTTTGCACAAACCAGCCACGGGGTCTTGTAGATGATTTTGCATTGTGTACAATAAACCCCAATTATATCAGACTCTGAAGAACGTGTTGTTTATTATTGAATATATATATAGTATTGAATGTGGTTTAGGATCTCTCAGTCTAACTGGCCCTGGCTGAGATTTGATTCTCCACAGTGGTTTTCATAGATGAACGCTTTCTTATCTTCAGTGGTCTTCGATGCGAAGGTGGGACACTTAGCAATGCCATGCGTTTCATCCTTGCAGATGGAGCAGGGTGGTGGTTTTACTTTACAATAGGATGCTTCTCATGTCTCTATGCTGGAATTCTTCATTTGAGCGCTTGTGTTGAGGGCTCTGGCTCTCTTGGGTAACCTATCGTCTGTGGTCTTGAAGTTTATCAGGAGTGGGGAGGGGATAGGGTTACATGCTATTCGGGCCTCTTCGTTCGTGAAACATGCAAGACTTGGATAGTTTTCCGAGGTATCCAATTCCTTTACAAAGATTCAGCTCCACTTTTGCACAATCCACTCGGATTAGTCGTTTTTTTGAGCACATTGGGGTTTTCTTCACAGTCATTTAGAATAGCCAGTCCTTTGACGTGGGGAATCGCCTCGGCGCAGCCTTGTAGGAAGTCTGCAAACTCTCGAAGCACGAAAATATCGTTCGCACTGATCTTAGGCCATTTCATAAGCTTGTCTCTGAAAGCTTTCTGTACGATAAACGGGTTAAACCTTTGTACGCATCCTCTGAGTCTCTGTAGAAGAATCCCTCCACAGCCTTGCGTGCTTCTCCAGTAAGGTATGTTTTCAGATAAAACATCTTCTCACTTGCTGGGAGGGGCTTCCGATCAATAAGTGCCATGAAGGACATCTTCCACTCAACAAATTTAATGGGTTCACTGTTAACGTTGTTGGTTCTGGCACAAGCATGCGGTTTATGCTTAGTGAGCTTGCGATTGCTTGAGCTAGACTGACAGCCTCCTGGTTTGCTGTCACTCCAGGAGATGCTGGTTTTCTTTTCCGAGGGTTGGCTCTTTGAGTGTTACGGGTTGCCGAATGATGTAGTGTCTGGGTTTAACCAGAGTCTAGATACAGTCTTTTGTTGAGCAGAGTTTGTTTCATGGTTGTTCTCTTCCTTATAATTCTCCGGATCACTTTCGAAACCATCGTATGCCCTCACCCTAGCTGCTGCTACCTGGACTTCCTTCTCAACTTGTAACTGCTGTAGCTTTATCCTCTTTTCCTCCAGCATGAATTGCATCTCCATCTCTTTCTGCTTCATCTCCCTTTCTAGCTTATGGAGTTGTGATTGCTGAGCCTGGATTTCTTTCATAGCCTTTACCTGTTCGAATTTGGCTGTGAGTTCTGCTTCTGCATCTACTCATTTGCTAGAGGTATTGGAGGTTGCGCATGAGTGTGGGTTTGATCTCTGTTATAACTCTGAGATTACGGTTTCAGTTTTTGTATGATGAAAGACGGACACGTACTCATCTTTATTTAGTGCTATTCTCACCCTCTCTAACTCAAGCAGATCTTTATAGTCCTCATCAATAGTCTCTAGTCGTTTACTCACAAGCTCACAAATCTCTGCAGTCACGAGTGACACACACATCCATTCTCTTAACGATCGCTGGAGTGGTTGTACTGTTGCGTATAATGGGCTCATACAGAACGCATACTACGTCATGTCTTGCTCGAATGTCTTGTTTTATCAAGGTCTTCTTGTGAACAGAAGATTTTCAATTTTGACCTAGTATCACTTGCTACCTGCCTCCAGGAGTCATAAGCCTTGATAAATGCCTTTTCCTGTTTCTGGGTGTTCTGGTCGTGCATCTCTTGGCCTTTCTCTGTTAAGAGTCCTTTCACAGGAGCTTGTCCTGACCTGTTGACTGTCTATGGGGTTGCTCGTTTCTTCTGCATGGAGTGACATTTTGTTTATTTACATTTACATTTTTGGCATTTAGCAGACGCTCTTATCCAGAGCGACTTACACAGTTGACATTTCTTTACATACAATCCATTTATACAGCTGGATATTTTACTGAAGCAGTTCAGGTTAAGTACCTTGCTCAAGGGTACAACAGCAGTGCCCCACCTGGGAATTGAACCTGCAACCTCTGAGTTACAAGCCCAGCTCCCTAACCATTACACTACACTGCCAGCCATGTTTATGTTATGCAGCTGTTTTAAATCGACTGTAGTCTCTGATTGCCCTGTGCCTGGATTCAAACTTCAGTGAGCAGTGATTTACCCTTAGTAATGAGTATGATCAGACATTTACAAATTCTGGACATTCAAATAATTTTTGTATAAAACAGGAACAAAACGAAATGTCATAAAGAGAAGTGCTGCAAGAGTTTAACAACTAGTTTACACTTTAAGACCTTTCGTTAAGAGGTAAGTTCCAGGAATGACTTTCTATGAAACAACACAAAATTGTACCGTACCTTGAGAGCGTGTAGTGCTTAGAACTTACAAAAATGCTTGAACTCTTTAAAGCCTTGAAAGCTTAAAATGTTCTATACCATTGTTATGTGAGGTAATCCAGTTAAACTGTGAACTTGTACACTACCGTTCAAAAGTTTGGGGTCACCTTCCATCTGGACTATGGCTAATCGGGCACTCCTTCATTCTTCAGCAAGATAACGACCCGAAACACACCTTGAAGTTGTGCAAGAACTATCTGGTGAAGGAGGAATGTGAACAACAACTCAAACTAAAGACCTGGCCTGCCCAGTGTCCAGACCTCAATCCCATAGAACTTGTATGGGACAAACTGGAAAGGAAGAGTCAAAGCAAAGCAACCCACAAGTTTCTCTGGGAATTGCTGCAGGATATGTAAGTAAGTAAGTAAGGGTTTATTTATATAGCACCCCTCCCAGCACGAATGCACAGAGTGCTTTACAGAGCATATAAATCAATAAATGTGAGACACAAAAACATTGAACAATGCTAAGGGCACAGCAGATCATGCAAAAGCAGACACACACAAAAAAACTGAGTACTGCGGAAAGCGCAGAGACACAGTACAATACAAACAGTGACAAGCACAGACTGCTGCTAAAAACACAGAACACTGCTAAAACACAAACTGCTAAAACACATAGCACAATACAATACAAACCCTACCCTACAAACTCCTAACAATACAATACAAACCCTAACCCTAAGGCACCCTAAGTTACCACTGCTAAAACACAGAGAGTGCAGCTGGACACAGAACACAGTGGCCCTAGTGTCAGAGTGCAGACAAAGGCTGCTGTCAAGAGCAGCGAAAAATTAAAAATATAAGAAAGAGAGAGATAGAACTGACACTACGCAAAAGCCTGCCTGAAAAGGAACGTCTTCAGGTGCCCTTTGAACACGTTGAGTGTAGCTACAGATTTCAGATTTGGGGGCAATGAGTTCCACAGCCTTGGAGCGACCACCCCGAATGCTCTGTCCCCCTTGGTCTTAAGTCGGGTCCTGGGCACTGCCAGGAGACCCTGGTTAGAGGACCTCAGGGAGCGGGTGGTGTGGTGTGGAGTAATGAGGTCGCAGATGTAGGCAGGGGCGTGATTATTTCGAGCTTTGTAAGTGGTCAACAGGATCTTGTACTGGATCCTGAACGGAATCGGTAACCAGTGCAACGAGGCCAGAATGGGGGTAATAGAACAGGACTTTTTGGACCTGGTGAGTAAGCGGGCAGCGGCGTTTTGAACCAGCTGAAGGCGATGAACGGAGGTTTTACTCAGACAGGTGAAAAGAGAATTGCAGTAGTCCAGCCGAGATGATATGAAAGCGTGGACCGCCATTTCGAGTTCGGCGTGGGATACAATGGACCTGAGTCTGGCGATATTGCGAAGATGGAAAAAGCAGTTTCAGGTCAGTGAGGACACATGACTGTCTAAGTTCATGGCCTGGTCAAAAATCACACCAAGATTTCGGATATGGGGGCGGATATTTGGCATGAGGGGCCCCATTTGGTTTTTCACCTTGGTTGCTATGGTGTCTGAAGCAACAATCAGTACTTCCGTCTTGGCCGCATTTAACTGGAGGAAGTTACTCGACATCCAGCGCTCGATGGCAGTCAGACAGTCAAGAAGGGTGCTGATCTTCTGCATGTTCTGAGGTGTAAAAGAAACATACAGCTGGATGTCGTCAGCATAGCAGTGGTAAGACACACCCTTAAAGCTGCTGATAATGGAGCCAAGAGGAAGCATGTACAAGGCGAAAAGGAGCGGGGCCAGAATAGAACCCTGTGGGACGCCGCAGGGAAGGGGAGCAGGGTCAGAGGTGAAAGGACCAACAGCCACAGAGAATGACCGTTCTCTGAGGTAAGAGGCGAACCAGTCCAGAGCTCTCCCTGAAATGCCGACCCACTCTCTGAGCCTAGCCAGCATGACACCGTGGTCTACCGTATCAAATGCTGCGCTAAGATCTAGCATGACCAACACGGCGCATTCACCTGTGTCTGCAGCCATGAGGATATCGTTAGAAACCCTGAGGAGAGCGGTTTCGGTGGAATGTTTAGTGCGGAAGCCAGATTGGTATTTATCCAGGATGTTTGAGTTGGACAGAAAGGAGCCAAGCTGGATAGCAACAACCTTTTCTAGTATTTTGGAGAAGAAAGGCAGCTTGGAGATGGGCCTATAGTTTTTGGATGGGAGGGGTCTAGGTTGGGTTTCTTAAGAAGAGGCGCGACAACAGCATGCTTAAAATATGAGGGAACGCAGCCAGAAACAAGGGAGTGGTTTATGATGGAGAGCAAAGCAGGCCCGATAGAGCTGATTGCTTCTTTCAGCATGGAGGTGGGAATAATATCTAATGGACTGGAGGAGACTTTCATGGAGCCAACTATGTCAATTAAATCAAGCAGGGAGATTGGGGCAAAACAACTCAGAGGTGACAGGCTAGCTGGGCAAGTGGTGAGGCAGGGGGTGGAGGGGGGTGAGGAGGGAGGGGGAGGGAGGGGTTGGGGGGGAGAAAGGGGAGAGGGGGGGTATGCTAGCTCTCACATCTGCAACCTTATTTACAAAGAACAAAAGAAAGTCATTACAGTCGTTATTAGAAAAAACAGGAATGGAAGGAAGAGGAGAGCTGACAATGCTATTAATTGTCTTAAACAGGATGCTGGGATGCTTACTCGAGATGATTATCTCAGAAAAATAGGCAGCCCTGGCTTCTTTAACCATGCTGTTGAAGTCAGACATAAGGTCCTTTAAATAGAGGCGGTGCACATGGAGATGGGTAGATTTCCAGAGGCGCTCTATTTTGCGACATTTACGTCTGAGCTCGTAAATCTTCTCATTAAACCAAGGAGTACGGTTTACCGCTAACACATTTCTGGTTACCATAGGAGCGACCTCGTCCAGAATATTAGAGCAATGGGAGTTAAATAAATCAACCATGTGATCTAAATCGTCTGGGCAGGAGGCTATCTTGCTGACAAATCTAGAGGCGAATTGTTTCAAGTTTCAAGTTTCAAGTTTTTTATTGATCACGTACACATGCGTACATGGCAGTGAGATTTGTTGTTCCCATGGATCTCTCTCACAACACAACACAACAGTACACAATAAGAATACAGTAATAAATTGTAAAAAAAATTGTAAGATAGTAAAATATAATATATAAAAATATATATAATATATAATATAATAATATAATATATATAATATAATAAGTAAGATAGATGTACAATATTGCACATCACTGGATGGCAGTATAAAGTGATGAGTGCTAAAGTGATAAGTGACACAGTGATACAGTGGGGTGTGAGGAGGTAGGAGGGGGAGGGGACAGTTCAGTTGTTGGTGGGGCTGGGCAGTGGTTAGGGGTCTCAGCTCAGCATGCGGATAGCTTGGGAGTAGAAGCTGTCCTTGAGGCGGTTGGTCTTCGCTGCTATGCTGACATAGCCAGGCTTCCTCTTGGACAGCTTCTTGATAAACAGGCCATGGCTAGGGTGGCTGGGGTCGGCGATGATCTTGTTGGCCTTCGACGTGCACCTCACCGTATACAGGTCCCTCAGGTTAGGCAGTGCACCGCCTGTGACCCGCTGGGCTGACCGCACCACCCTCTGCAGCCTCTGCCGGTCACGTTCGGTGCAGTTGCCGTACCAGGCGGTGATGCAGCCGGTCAGGACACTTTCCGTGGTGCACCTGTAGAAGTTCCTGAGGATTGGTGGGGGCAGGCCAAACTTCCTCAGCCGTCTGAGGTGGAAAAGACGCTGCTGGGATTTCTTCACCAGCGTGTCCACGTGCCGAGACCACTTCAGATCCTCTGAGATATGGACTCCGAGGAATCTGAAGCTGCTGACCCGTTCAACAGCGGCCCCGTTGATGGTAATGGGCACGTGCACACCCCTTTTCCTGAAATCCAGGATCAGCTCCTTTGTTTTCTCAATGTTGAGCTCAAGGTTGTTCCTTGGCACCACCTTGAGAGCGCCATCACCTCGTCTGCATAGGCCGCGGTGTCATCGTTGGTAATCAGGCCCAACACCGTTGTGTCATCTGCAAACTTAATGATAGCGTTGGAGCTGTGCTTGGCTGTGCAGTCGCTGGTGTAGATGGAGTATAGGAGCGGGCTGAGCACGCATCCTTGCGGGCGCCCGTGTTGAGGGTCAGGTAAGATGAGGTGTAAGTGCCCACCCTTACTGCCTGGGGTCTGCCTGTCAAAAAGTTCAGGATCCAGCTGCAGAGAGTGGGATTCACACCCAAGGCCGCCAGCTTGGGGATGAGAATGGAGGGCACTATGGTATTGAATGCTGAACTATAGTCAATAAACAGCATTCTCACATAGTTGCCTTTCTTGGCATCCAAGTGGGAAAGTGCCTTGTGCAATGTGATGGCAATTGCGTCATCTGTGGACCTGTTGCTGCGATATGCGAATTGCAGGGGATCCTGTGTGGCTGGTAGCATGGAGCAGATGTGTTCCTTGATGACCCGCTCGAAGCACTTCATGACGATGGGTGTTAGTGCTACGGGTCTGTAATCATTGAGACATGTGATTTTGGCTTTTTTGGGGACGGGGATGATGGTGGAAGTCTTCAGGCATGTTGGGACGGTAGCCTGGGTTAAGGAGAGGTTAAAGATGTCTGTTAGCACAGGGGCTAGCTGAGATGTGCATGCCTTGAGGACACGCCCTGGTAGCCCATCTGGCCCCGTTGCCTTCCTTGTGTCAGTCCGCCGCAGGATCTTTGACACCTCACCTGTGTTCAGCCTTAATGCGTCTGCATTGGGGCTTAGAACATTGGGAGACGGGATTGGAGCCTCTGGGGCTGCAGAGGTAGGTGTGTTTACCTCAAACCGGCTATAGAAGATGTTGAGCTGGTCAGGGAGGGAGGAGTTGTTGTTTGCCTCACATCTTATTTTCCCTTTGTAGTTCGTAATTGTCTGTAGCCCTTGCCACAAGCTCCTGGGGTTGGACTCACGGAACTGGGCCTCCAGCTTGTCCCTGTATTGTCTCTTCCCGCCTTGATGGCTTTGCGGACTGCATATTTGGTTTTCTTGATTTCTGTGGGGTCTTTGGATTTGCATGCTGTGTGTCGTTCTTTTAATGCTGCTTTGACTGCACTGTTCCTGACCCATGGGTTGTTATTTGGGTAGGAACAGACAGACTTGGTTGGCACAGCATTGTCCATGCAGAACTTGATGTAGCCCAGTACAGCCGAGGTATATTCCTCCACGTTGTTGTTGGCTGCAGTTCTGAACATGTCCCAGTCAGTGTCCTCCAGCCCATCCCTAAGTCTGTCCTCTGCTTCCTCTGACCAGCATTGGACATTCCTTGAAATGGGAGCCTGCCTCTTTAAGAGAGGGCAGTACTTTGGCAGTAGCAAGATGACACTGTGGTCGGATTTTCCCAGTGGTGGGCGGGAAAACGCCTTGTAGGCGTTCTTTTGTGTGGAATAACAATGGTCTAAGATGGCGTCTCCCCTGGTGTTACACTGTACATGTTGGTAAAATGTTGGGAGAACACTCCTCAGATTCGCTCTGTTAAAGTCCCCAATTACAATGACAGCAGCGTCCGGGTGTTTGGATTGAGTTGCAGAGATCGCTTTGTGTAGCGCCTCCATAGCCAGCGTAATGTCGGCGCTCGGCGGGACATACACCGCGATCAGAACAACTGCGTGAAATTCCCTCGGGAGGTAGTGTGGTCGGCACTGCAGAATCATGAACTCCAAGTCCGGTGAACACAGAGTTGTCTTAATGGAGACATTACTTACGTTGCACCAGGACGAGTTGATCATAACACACACACCGCCGCCTTTCGTTTTCCCACTGTCCGATGTTCTATCGGAGCGGAAGGGAGAGAAGTCTTTTAATCCGATAGCTGTGTCTGGGATGTTTTCGTTCAACCAGCTTTCCGTAAAACACAAAACGTTGCAGTCTCGTGTCTCCCGTTGGAACTCGATCCTCGCCCGCATATCATCCAGCTTGTTAGCCAAAGACTGTGCATTGCTCAAGAATATACTTGGCATTGCAGTTCGGTAGGGACGGTTTCGATTCCGCATCTGAATGCCGGCTCTTTTACCGCGTCGCGTCTTGTAGTGTTGTTTGATACACAAAGAGATACTGCTAGGTGGGCTGAATTGGATAGTCAAACTCTTATTTCCGATGTCCAATAAAGTTTGTCGGTCGTAGGTTATGGTAGTAGGTCTGATACCCATACTGGTTGAAAAATAAATAATTAAATCACGAAGTTAAACACGAAAATTACTCAAAACTAATCTAAAGAGCGAGAGAGAGTCGGGAGGCGTGCAGCTGCGTTGAGCGCTTCCTGCGCTGTCTGGCTGTTAATGACGCGCGAGCTTTTAACTCGCTTCTCTGGTGCAAAATCATTATCAAACAGTGTGTTAAAAAGGACACATTTGTGATCAGAGACAGACAGCTCTTCAGTGCAAATCATGTTAATCTTTAAACCAGCAGTAAAAACTAGATCGAGCGTGTTTCCTTTTACATGCGTAGGACCAGAGACATGTTGCACAAAGTTAAAAGATTCTGTAACATTCAGGAAGTTAACAGCAAACTTATCCGAGCTATCATTTACATGTATGTTAAAATCCCCGACCAATAAAACTCGTTCAAAGCAGATGATAGAAGCTAGAAAAAGAACGACCTCTAACGACCTTGACTAAAACCTCAAATGAGGAGAAAGATCCCCAGCTCACCGAGCGCATAGTGAAGCAGTCCCTGTAGACAACGGCTACCCCCCCGCATCTGCCTGTCAGTCTCGGGGCACAGATGTAGGAGCAGTTTGGGGGACAAAGCTCATTTAGGGAGGCAAACTCTTCATTTTTTTGCCACGTCTCCGTGATGAAAAAAAAGTCTAGATCCTTGGACGTGAAAAGATCATTCAAGACAAACGATTTGTTGCCGATAGAGCAGGCATTTAACAATCCAGCTCTGATGTTGTCAGAGCCAGCTCTCCCGAATGTAGAAGCCCGGGGGAGAGAGCGCAGGCACCCAGGCACTGAAGCCACACTGGCGCGCGCCGAGGCTCCATAGCACAGCCGCCCGGGGACTGCAGCTTCCCTGGAGGGCACAGCACGTCTTCCTACCGGGGCGAAAGCCGGCAGGTGAGTCGAGGAAGCAGGTAGGACAGGCCGAAGACAGGACAGTCTCACAAAACAACCAGCCTCCGTGGGTAGGGTGTGGAGCGCAGACCAGAGCCGGTCACGGGTCTGTCTTTTCAGCCTCACCGAGACGCCTGCTCGCCTACTCCTCCTTCTCGCACGCTTCTTTCTAGAGCAGCTGGGGCAGGTAGCCCAGATAGCCCTGGGCAGTTGTTGCCGCAGGACGCCGTGAGGGCTCCAATCATGGTAGTGCTGCACAGGAGTGGACGCAGAGAAGCCAATATCTAACAAAGTCTGGCGAGCATAAACTTTAGACGCGTTTGCAGTAGTTAGACAGTACGAAACAAACAAAACCACGACAAACAGGAATGGTATGGAGCGAAGACGGCTGGCAGCCGGCATAGGCGCGGCCATCTTGGCAAATGTCATATGTCACGAATCAAGCAATCAGGAGAAGCGTGAGGAATGCGGAGAATCGGGCCAGGTCATTATCGACGGCTGGAAATAGTTAACCGAGAGAACATTTATACTTCGGGTTTCTCTTTGTTCATCGCTTGGACATTTTGCTAGCTTTGCATTTTCTGTTCTCTGTACCATTGTTGCCAATTGTCTCTCGCTCGCTAAGATTTCGTGTTTCGTGTTCGTGTTTTCTTGTTTGTTTATTCGTACGCCTATGTTTAGCTTAGTTACGTGTTGTTTAGTACACGTTTTGGATTGTTCAGTTTCGCTAGTTTTGTTTTGTTTTTCTCGTTGTGGCTTTTGGTTTGGTTATTTGTATTTTTACGTGTCTTGTTCAGACACTGTTTTGTTTTGTTTTCTGTCCTGTGCGGTTAAGCATTAAAATCGGCTTAAATCGCATCACTGCTTCCGGATCTCTCTCTCTCTCTCTCACCCGCATTTGGTTCCACATCTACCGGCCCCGTGACAGAATGTCCAAGTCCAATTCGGAACCAGCGGAGACCGAGCGACCCAGAGCATCCTGCACAGTACCATCCAAAGCCAGGAAGCAGCCATCAGACGGCAGGACCAGGTTATTACTGTACTCACGGAACAACTGAACACATTCAGCCGCCAAACAGCCAGCCAGTTCAACACCATCACGGAGTTACTCCTTAACAAAACCGCAACCACCACCTCTCAGTTTCATCCGGAACCCAGGGACACTAACCAAGCCGGCTTACGTCGTGAACCACGTCTCCCGGCACCGGAACGATCTGACGGTAATCCCACAGGATGCCGTGGGTTCATCACACAGTGCTCGCTGGCATTCAAACTCCAACCGTCACAATTTCCCAGTGAACGCTCCCGAATAGCGTATGTGATTTCCCTTTTAACCGGTACCGCTCTGCAGTGGGCAACGGCCATCTGGGAGGAACAAGGGCTCGTCTGCAACAGCTATGCCAGATTCAAGTCCGAGTTACAGACGGTGTTTGACCATCCAATCCAGGGTCGTGAAGCGGCTAACCGGCTGCTCCGGATCAAGCAGGGAGGCCGAACTGTCGCTGCCTACGCCATTGAGTTCCGCACCCTGGCCGTGGAGAGTCGCTGGAACAACGAGGCACTTATAGCGACGTTCCGGCAGGGTCTCAACGAAGGGCTCAAGGATGAACTCGTCGTCCATGGACACATCGACCAGTGGGAAGAACTTGTGGCATTAGCTATCAAGCTGGACAATCGCCAAAGGGAACGTATCAATGAACGTCGCAATAACTACCCGTACCCGACCGCGGACATCATTTCCGTTGCGGACGGAACCTATCCCATCAGCCTCCAATTCACCGCCTCGTGTTACCCCCAACGAACAGGAGGAACGATGCAGTTGGGCAGAGCTCGTCTCTCAGCCACCGAAAAGGAACGTCGTCGTAAAGAAAACAGCTGTCTGTACTGTGGGCGTTTTGGTCACTATCGTGATTCATGTGCGGAGCTAAAGGGAAAAGCCAATGCTACTACCACACCGGGAGGGTGGTAAGTAGCGCAGTGTTCACTCCCAAGGCATCAATTATCACTGGATTGGTGTTGCCCATCTCCATGCGCTGGAACAACTCTCAGCACTCAGCTCTCGCCCTTGTTGATTCCGGAGCGGCGGGAGACTTTATCGACCTCAACCTCGCCCAGCGACTACAAATCCCCCTTGTGACATTGGAATCCCCCCTGTCAGTCACAGCCCTGGACGGCAAGCCATTGGGATCCGGCGCCATCACGCAGCGGACCATTCCTCTCCAGATCACTATAAGGGATGAACACACGGAACGTATGGAACTTTTTGTCACTCACTCTCCGCAGCTACCTCTCGTGCTGGGCTACCCTTGGCTTAGCAAGCACAACCCCCAAATTGACTGGAACGCTTTCCACCATAATTTGCAAATAAATTCTTTAAAAATCAGACAATGAGATTTTATGGATTTTTTTTTCTCATTTTGTCTCTCATAGTTGAGGTATACCTATGATGAAAATTACAGGCCTCTCTCATCTTTTTAAGTGGGAGAACTTGCACAATTGGTGGCTGACTAAATACTTATTTTCCCCACTGTAGCTCATTACCTTTATTGTTTAGCTTACACAGACTTTTTTGCAGTTGACTATATATTTAAAATATACATATTTATTTAATATTTCAATCTCTGGTCTCAACTCTTGGTTATCAATGATATGTAGGTAGGGTATTATTAGTGAGTGTATATGAAATAAATTATGCATAATTATGCAATATAAAAATAGTGGCTTTAGCGTATGTGGGGAAAAATGAAATTAATCAAAAACAGCATTATATGATACGATAGCTAGACCAAAGGACATTCAACACACATAATTACTGAAAAATTACTGAAATCTCAAAATGTCTGCTTTTGCAAGGGTATAGAGCATAGGTTTAATGACTGGGGGAACGAGGGGTGACATGTCCCCCAATAATTTGTAGATATAAAACATTCCCTTTCATGATGTCCCCCCCCAATATTTTGCACCCTTGGTATATAGATCACCTGTCTGTTTTCTTCATGTTAGAAAGTCGGGCACAAACACCACTCCAGACATGTTTAAATTAGTCATGTCCCTGGTGGAGCCAAATCAAATAAAGCGGAGCAGTTAGAGTCTAAACACGTTTAAAAGCATTGCTGCTAGGGCTTCGCGCACAAAAGCAATAGTGACTGGAACAACCCTCTTCCAAGGAGAAAACATCCCAGTGGCCCAACACTCAATAAAGATTTGGCTACTTAAGAAGGTCAAAACAGCGAGCCGTTTAGACTCTGACATGAACCAGGCCGAAACTACTCTCAGGATGACTACAGCTGCTATCAGTCATGCGCTGGTAATGGGATTTCTCCAAATACTTTTTGTGGTGTTAGTGAGCAATTTGCTCAGGCTAATGCTCAGTGTAAATGACACCCCAAAACTGTATATCTTCATCACTCTAAGCCTCTGTTTGACTCAGTTCCCCGAGGGACCCCCATTCTCCCTTACCTGATTCAGCCCTCGTCTGAAAGAACAGATGATTTCCATTAGGGAAAGAATGAGTCAGTCACACTGATCAATACAGGGTCTTTGCCTTGACAAGGACATTATGTGCTGTCTGTGCACACTATTTAAACTTGTGTAGTGTGCACCATATTTGCATTAATCTTTTATTTCCTCTGGAGTGATTTCCCAGAACAGTTAAGCACAAACAACACAATCAGAATACCTTCATAAAATGGTCATTACCCACTATACACCTGAAAACACAGTTAGCCGCCCTCTCTCCCATCATACATTATAAAACACATTGAATCAAGGGTTTGGATTAGTAATGTTTAGCCATTTCCTACAATTTTCTTCATTGTATTTTTCAATATGTGTTATATATTTGTCAAATTAATACAAAGTAGTTTTTTAGCACCTATTAGTATGCAAACACTATTCTTCCTTATGTCATAGTTCTCTCTCTACTCTACTCTAAGTTAACATGTGGGGAAAAGCCCATTAGGCCTTACAGTCAAATGCTTTGATGACACAAAATATATTTTGGTCATGCAGTTTTTGGAGGGCCAGAAACTTTGGTGTCATTTGTTTCCAGGGAATGACCTAGCTGATGATGAGCTACATTCTTCAGGAACAGGACATAGGGTGAATTGGAAACAGGACAAAAAAACTGCAAGACTACAAGACACCAACAGAGCAACCTACAACCTACAAACCCCATCCTTCAATTAAACAACCTGACACCATAGTGTAACATGACAATTTCCTAAATGACAAATGCAGCTGAATGAATCAAAGTCAATACGAGTCTCTTAAAGTGGTGCCAACTTTTCAAGTTTCAGAAAGATCATCTTAATGTGGTTGGGTTTTCCTGCAGTAACTTATTTGATATTTGATAGCATTGCAACTACATTAAAGTCCTCTGCTATAGTACATGCAGTGGCCTGTTCCCTCTGTGTAGATTTGTCTGCACAGCCCTTACGCACAGCAGTGCGTGTGAGACAGAGGACAGCAAGGAGAGCAGCCGACTGAGATGTTTTACTTAATGGCCCCAAGCTTCAGCACTGTACTCTTTGTTACTGCATGGTATGCAAATTAAGATAAAACCAAAGAAAGGTGGAAGAAAGGTGTAGGTTAATCCTGCATTATACACACTGGTTTTGAGTCTCCTTGTGTCACTATGAAGAGCATGTATAAACCATAGGAAGTTTTCAGGCTTCTGATCCTTAGGCAGGGCCGTCTCAAGGGGTGGGCGGGGCCTGGGGCGAGTAAACCCATGCGGGGCCCAGCTGTTAACTATCATAGCCAACCCCAATGTTTTGTTATTTTGTTGGTCACAGTAACACTACTACAGAACAGCCTCAGAATTCTGTCTCATATCAATGTTTTGATCACAAGAGTAAACTATTTACAAAATAGCATTTTTTTTTTGTTTGTTTAGTCTTTCAGTGAACACATGCATCACGCCACTAGGCCTACATAAATACAGAAATAAGCCAACGAATAGTCTCGTGATTTGCATAAAAGGCACATGTCTACTTTGCATAGTGGGCCTAAACAGCCAGTGGAACAACTCAGCAGCACAGACACATAATGGTTCGTTTTAGTCGGATGACAATAATAGCTGAGCTAAAGTTTTACAGACTCAGACAAGATCACGCACAAACCAGCCATAGCAAACCGATTGAATAATTAATATGCCATTATTCTGCCCATTGAATTAAAATATTGTAATAATCAATAGGTCAGCTCCTTTGGGTGCACTTGACTCACGGTTCGGGTTTGGGTCTGCGTTAGCATGTTTGTCCTCATCAGGAGCACTAGCCCCCTCAGCTAAGCTGAAATCAGCACCCCCCTCCTCAGCTAAGATTACTTCAGCGCCGTTTTCCTCTTCCTCGTTGTCGTCGTCCTCTTCTTCCACCACGTTTTGCTTTATGAATTGATCCAAGGAACCTTTCAAGCTGGCATTTATTTCTTTGCTTCTCTTTTATTTTTCTTGCTTCTTTTTTTTGCTCCCGACTCATACTTTGTCTCGATCTCTGCTGTTGCTTGCCATTTTACCACGCAGTCAGGCTTGACTACGAGATGCACCTCCAGACTGTCTGCACATGAGCAGCATAGGGATCCCTACTTCCTATAACATCAACTAAAATGCCATAAGCTTAAGTTATGTATTCCCTGTGTCACAAACATACATATATTTTTACATATATTATTTTATATATAAAAATTATAATAACAATAAAATAAACAGCGGCGGCGCCAGAAAATGTTGGTTGGGGGTGCTAAGGGGTGCTTTATGGTTGTGAGGGGGTGCTCATGAAATTTAGACACCCGTGCAGGTCACGGGCGCGCAGACCATGGCTATGAAGGCTACATTACTACGCATAATGTTTAAACCATCTAGTCAGATATTAAAGCACGGCTACTACAACAAGCATGCTATGCATTGATTTAGCTCATGTACTGCCATCTCACACACTCAAAAATGTATATAATGACCCAGACCCTCAATACCAATAGCCAGGAAAACATTGACACAACATGATAGATAAACACTGCTTAGACCATCTCACTCATTGCAAAATCAACGGGAGCTTGTGTTGGCTCGATTTCTTTTGTTTTTTAGGAAAGGATCATGAGGGACGGAGCCCGGAAAAAAATAGTACAGCACCTGCACTGATTCAAAGAACTCTGCCGCCGGTTTTTAACACAGTCCACCAAAACAAGATTTAGACGATGAGCATGGCAATGGATATGCCTGTGGGGCACCTTTTCTGAATTTATCTGCTACACCGTTATGACAGCCTGACATAACGGCTACGCCGTCATAGCATTGAGCAACGCACGTATTGTGGTCAATGTTGCATTTATTAAGTGTCAGTTTGATTGTTTTTAAAAGCGAATCAGCGTCTAATCCATCGGCTGGAGTGAAATGTAGGAATTCTTCCAGTGCAACATCATTGTGCAAATAGCGTGCCACCACAGACACCTGTTCTTTTCTGCTGACGTCCTTACTTTCGTCGACTATCAATGCAAACAGTCCAGCTTCCTCTATTTCACTACTTATTTGCTCCCTAAAAATATTTGCCATAATTTCAGTATACTTTGCATTTCTAGGATTGTCTGATATTTTTTACGCAACAGTTTTGTCGAACTTGCCAATAACGTGTAAAAGTTCAATGAAGTTTAATGTTCGAGATGGCAGTCGGCTGGTAGTTATTTTGATTTAAAGTGTTTAATGAAAATGTAAAATTGGAAGGAAATGCTTTGGGGGGCTGCACTATGCAAATTCCTGACGGGGCTACAGCCCCGGCAAGCTCCCCTCTGGCGCCACCACTGCAAATTAATTAATTAATTTCCCCTCTCACTGCAGGGCCCTGTGAAGGGCGGGGCCTGATGCGGCCGCACCGGTTGCCGGCCCCTAAAGACGGCCCTGTCCTTAGGGAACATTTTAGGGAAACATATAAAGTCAGAGCCAGATAGAGAAATCAAGATTACACTTCCAATTGAATCTGTGATTAAAGTACCATCCCAAGGTCTGGTTTCAATCAAAATTTGTCGTTAACATTGACATAAAAATAAGTGCAAGTGTTGGAGTTCTTCTTAAAAATATATAGTTTGGAGAGTTCAGTAATCGCGGACATCATCTTGCCAAACTATGTGTGTAAAGAATAAAGCTAACATTTGCATTTATTTGTAAGCCAGTTAAGGCTACATGTTGATCGAATCCAGGACTAAGCCTTTCATGGACTTTCATGCTTGGATTAATTGTTTTGCAACACTTTTTGAAGAAAACTTGAGAATGATTCAGCCAATGCATGTGACAGCAAAAGGGCAAGATGTTTCTGTTTGTAAGATGTATGATAAACAGTACATCACTACATTCATAAAAAAATCCACAATCAATGTTTTTTATTTAAGATGAGGCTAAAAGTTTCAAACGTTTCAGCATATTGCCTTCATCAGTCGAATGGTGTTATTTGCGGATGGCAGTCTTGGGTCAATATCAGTATGGGGTGCCTTTGGTACTTCATAACCTGTTTATATTTTCAATTTCTTTGAATGTTCATTATATTAAGTGGACTGTAGACTACCCAAAAAGCATTTATGTCAAGCTTAAGCACTTTTTATCAAGTAACTACAAGCAGACAATTTGTGAATCAACCACAAGATATGTCAACCCTGTCATGGACAAATACAAAAGAGATTAATTATATTTCCATTGCATTGTGGTGATATAATTTACATTTCAGAGAGATATTGTGTCCCTTTCTGACTAATAATTCTTAGTTCATGTCAAAAGTATTTTTGAATTAGGGCTGGCGGATGGCGTAGCGGTCTAACGGACCACGCTTCGGAGTGGTGTGCACTGCCCGTCAGGGACGCGGATCAAAACCCGCATCTCTACCAGACCGGCCCTGGTCGTCAGCCCGATCGGAGGCGGCATTTGGCTGTCCGCCTCCGGGGAAGGGGGGAGGGAGAGCCGGCACGAGGCCGTCGAGGAGAAGGTTAAGGCGTCCGTGGAAGAATTCCGATCTCAAAAGAGGCCGAACAAGGCCATGAATGTGTGTCTCGCTCCCGGAGGACGGGCGACAGACTCGTGGGGGTGGGGAATTGAAATAAATAGAGGGTTTAATTGGCAACCAAATTGGGAGAAAAATGGGGAAAAATTCCCCTCCCAAAAAATAAAAAATTAATGAATTACTTTACTGTAAAATAGGTGTTTTTTCAATCAAATCCACAACAGTTACACTTTCTTTTATCAATAAAATTTATATTTTGTCAATATTTGATCAAATTTTCAAATAATACTGTTTGCCCCCTCCTGTTTATAAACAAATCACTCAAAGGTTTTTGATAACTTATGAGAATGATTTGCTTATTTTGATAAAACCTGAAGATAACTGGGTGAACAAGGGCATGACAAGGTGGACAAAGGCATGAGGAACACACTTTAGCATTATGATGAACGGTATTTAATGAAAACATTTTACTATCAATTAAATGAACAAATGAGAAAATAATGAAGAACACTCATTTAATCTGATCATAAGCATTGACTGTTGAACGTGGAGATTTGTATGCAGTTTCTTTCTTGGACCTATGGTACCTCTTCCTGTATTTTTCAGTTTTCCTTTTCTCTTTTGCTAGCTGTGCCCTCAATTTTTTCTCTCATTTTTTTTTTTCTTAGCTCTCTTAGCTCGTTGCCTAAAACACAAAGTATTTATATTAGGGTTTTTAGTAAGAGTTACAGTTTAGTGGGAGTTAATTGTCAGAATATCATTGTGTGGGGAAATAAACAGTTACATAAGAACATAAGAACATTATTGGCCCATCTAGGCTCGTCATGTCCTAATCTAAAGAGTATCTAGTACTGCATCTAGCCTGGACTTGAATAGCCCAAGTGTTTCTGCCTCTGCTACCCAACCTGGCAAGCTGTTCCAGGCATTGACAACTCTCTGTGTAAAGAAAAACTTCCTAAAATCTGTGCGGAATTTGCCTTTAATTAATTTCCACCTGTGGCCTCTTGTTCTGCTGACCCCACTTATCTTAACAAATCTTTGGTATTTCACTTTGTTAATCCCTTTTAGGAATTTAAAAACCTCAATCAAATCCCCCCTAAGTCTCCATTCGCTAAGCTTAAATAGATTGAGTGCCTTAAGTCTATCATCATAACCTTTACCTTTCATACAAGGTATCAGTTTAGTTGCCCTTCTTTGAACTTTTTCAAGAGCTTCTATATCTTTCTTGTAGTGCGGTGCCCAGAACTGCACACAGAATTCTAAGTGAGGTCTGACAAAGGCATTATATAACATTAATATAACCTCCTTTGATTTATACTCAATACTTTTTGCTATGTATCCCAGCATATAGTCACAACAGCGAGAACCATTGGGTATTGATATCTGTTGTTGCTAGTTGCTTGCTAACACAAGGCTTAGTAAGTGATCATGCATTTATCACTTACCAAGCATTGAATTAGCAAGCAATACCCGTGAACACTAGCTAGCTAGTTCCTGTCTATATTAAGTTCAGTGAGCCCTCCTGCCAGGCTGAAGAATCGCTGTGGTTTTCCTGCAGTGATTTCTCATCTCCATCCTACAGTCCAAGCACAAATCATTCCCACATCCCTCCTTGGTTAAATCTAGGAATTATTAGCTAGCTATTACATTAGCTGCCATACCAGACTGGAAAAATCTCTCATTCGAGTCCCGACTACAGTGTACGTTATTGTCATGGTTGTTCCCCTGACTCACCACCAGAGGGCGGTGTTGCGCCTTTCTGGTAGGAGGGGCGGAGCATATCAATCACCGCTCCTCACTATTTAAGCCGCAGCTGTTTACCGGTTCTTTGCGAAATCGTAAAACTTCACTACGATCTAGCCGGTAAAGGTTGTGGCGTCTTTTTAAAGATACTACTAAGCACGTTCTCTTACTTAGAAATTCTTCTTTAGCAAATGTAGGATCTGTTCGTTACCTGCTTTTGGAACACTCACTTGCTCCTCCTGAGCTAGTCGTGTTTCGTTATACACAGTCTGTGGACTGTTCGCAGGTCTTATTTCTTCGCTGGTTATTTGGCTCTTCTAGCCGTTTATCGTTTTATTCAAACACTCTGTGTTGGTGATTTAGTTATTCCTTTTTGTGTCTTTGTGGCACCTAGTCACCCGTTGGGTGATATTTTCGGTTTTCCCCCTTTTGTTATTGTTTGTTCCTAGTCTCTGTTTATTCAGAGTTTGTGGTTAAACTGTATAATTACAGTTTAACTTATCGATACCCCTGGGGTTCTGCGATTGACACCAATCCCTTAACCCACCATAACAGTACGATTTCGCCATGAATACGGCGTCAGCGGATCCTCGTGGTATCGAACAAATGGCAGAGTTGCAAAGCCGAGAAATGGAGAGACAGAGATCTACCATTGACATTTTATTAAAACAACAACGTGTCATGCAAGACAACCAGGCTAGCATGGCCTTGTCGGTCCAAAGACTGGAGGGCTTGATCCAGACACTTATCGAGGTTCGTCCCCAGCCTGCGGTAGGATTCGCCGGTCCTAATCCGGGTGTCACTCCTCGTTGGGGTACACCTGTGGGAGAGGGATTACGAGAGGCAAAAGTTCAGCTTCCTCCTCGTTTTAGTGGCGAGTCCGGTAAATGTCGGGGTTTTTTAGCACAGTGCCAAATTGTATTTCAAACTCAACCATCTAGATATAGCTCAGAAGAGTCGCGAGTGGCACTCGTGCTATCATTGTTATCGGGGCAGCTCTCGAGTGGGCAGTACCTCTTATTCGGTCTCAAGCACCGGTATTGACAGACTCGCTGGGGTTAATGGGTAAAATGGAGTTGGTTTTTGACCACGAACTTCATGACAGCGAGTCTGCGACTAAATTGACGCGCATGCGCCAGGGTAACCAGAGCGTGGCGGAATTCTCTATCTCGTTCCGTACTCTCGCGGGAGTTACAGGTTGGCCTGAGAATCCTCTCATAACGTGTTTTACTAACGCGCTATCTGATCCGGTGCGAGACGCTCTAGCTACGATTGGCATTCCCGATTCACTTGATGAACTTATTTCCACTGCTATACGGATCGATAATCGTATTAGGGAACGCCAGCGAGAGAGGGGTAACAGGGAGTTCCGGGTTACTACGAAAGGGTTCTTACCTCAGTTTCCTAGACGTCTGGGCAAAACCGACGAACCCATGGAAGTTGACAGTGCTAGTTTTCGGCTCCGGCCAGAGGGGATTGGAACGGTTGCCGGTACTGTCGACAGAGGGGTCACATTATTCAAAATTGTCCCAAACTGAAGGGAAACGAATAGCCTCACTATCGGGCCGGAAGCCGGTAGTGAGACATCAGTCCTCTTTCTTCCGTACCTTCATTTCTGTTGAACTATCCTGGGGAGACAAAACATTAAAATAAATGCATTTCTTGATTCAGGAGCTGTTGATTGTTTTGTGGACTCCGGGTGGGCTAAAAGAATTCATTTACCTGTTCGGGTTCTTTCACAATCTTGTGGTGTTACCGCTCTTGATGGCCGTCCGCTGGGTTCCGGTCGCATTAAGGAATCCACGGAGACTGTAAACATGCGGATCGCTTACGGCGAGCACACAGAACAAATTAAGTTTTTTTGGTTGAATCGCCTACTTACCCATTAGTTCTTGGACACTCCTGGTTAATAAAACATCAACCACAGGTGAACTGGGGTAGTCATAAAAACCCTATTATTCAATGGGGGATCAATGTTCTCTTGAATGTTTACCTTTTATTCCGTCGTCTTCCGGGTTCGGTGAGGCTAAAAGTCACGAGACCGATTCGAGACCGACGAATCTATTTACTGTTCGCCTAATCATGCTCCCTCATCCGTACACTCCAATGAGACGGAGAACGAACTCGAATGGGATCCTCAGTGTGCTTGGGAAGTCCCACTGGAGGAGTCCACGGCCGAGGAGATTAGTGACCTGGAATCCTTACCCTTTGATTCTTTAGAGGCAGACATGCCGTCTACGGACGATGAGCCCAAAGTGTCACGAGTTCCGAAAAGATCGGTTAGCTACTCCAGTTCCGATTCCCATAAAAATTCGAACTGCCCCCATTGAGCACGAGTTTCCAAGGGATAAGGAGGGAATGGAACTCATGAGTACGGAGTGTTACTTGCTACCTTCCGGCATTCCTAAAACTTATTCCGATCTTAGCGAGGTGTTTAGTAAGCAAAGGGCAACTAAACTGCCTCCACACCGGCCTTATGATTGCGCTATTGAACTTCACCCAGGCACAGTTCCCCCACGTGGATCCCTATATTCACTATCTATACCTGAGAGTGCGGCCATGAAGAGATACATTTCGGAATCTCTTACTAATGGTTTTATCAGGCCATCCACGTCTCCGGCTGGGGCAGGGTTCTTTTTTTTGGAAAAAAGGATGGGGGATTACGACCGTGTATCGATTACAGAGGATTAAATAATATTACTATAAAGAATCGTTATCCCCTTCCACTTATGAACTCCGCTTTTGAACGTCTCCAAGGAGCGTCCATTTTTTCCAAGTTGGACCTTCGCAACGCTTATAATCTGGTTCGCATCCGTCAGGGTGACGTGGAAAACAGCGTTTAATACACACAATGGTCATTACGAATACCTGGTTATGCCATTCGGCCTCACGTGCGCGCCGGCTGTCTTCCAGGCATTCGTTAATGACGTACTCAGAGAGATGTTGGAGAAATCGGTGTTCGTTTATCTTGACGACATTTTAATTTTTTCCAATTCTCTCTCTGAGCACGTGAAACACGTTCGACAAGTATTAAAATGCTTGTTAGAAGCCCAATTATTTGTGAAAGCAGAGAAATGTGTGTTTCACGTACCTTCAGTTTCCTTTCTAGGATTTATTGTCGCAGAGGGCAGGATCCAAATGGACCCCAATAAAGTGACTGCGGTCAAGGATTGGCCTGCTCCGGTCTCTGTAAAACAGGTGCAGCGTTTTTTGGGGTTTGCAAATTTTTACAGACGGTTTATCCGCAATTTTAGTTCAGTGGTCGCGCCCATCACGGCGCTTACAAAAAAAAAAACTGTTTCTTCGGTTCCAATGGTCCCCTAAAGCGGAGGCGGCTTTCGCTGAACTAAAGAGAAGATTCAGTTCTGAACCTATTTTAATTTCTCCCAATCCTTCATTACCTTTTATTGTAGAGGTGGATGCCTCTGAGCTAGGGGTAGGGGCTATTCTGTCCCAGCGGTCGGTCATGGATAAAAAAAGTTCATCCGTGCGCCTACTTTTCTCGGAGCCTTTCCCCTGCCGAGAGGAATTACAATGTAGGAGATAGGGAGTTATTAGCGGTTAAAATGGCGCTGGAGGAATGGCGTCATTGGCTTGAAGGGGCGGAACATCCCTTCACTGTCTGGACTGATCATAAAAATTTAGAGTACATCCAGGGTGCTCAACGTCGTAATTCACGGCAAGCTCGTTGGGCATTATTTTTTACTAGGTTTAATTTTTTGTTGACTTACCGTCCTGGTTCTAAAAATATTAAACCTGACGCTCTGTCACGCTTGTACGATGGATCCGAAATGGATCATCCGCCCACACCCATTATTCCCACCGCACAGATTTTATCTCCAGTCTTATGGGAGATAGAAAGGGTGGTGCATGAGGCTCAACGCCTTGAGCCGGATCCTGGTGGGGGTCCACGGGGATGTCTCTTCGTTCCTTCAGGAGCTCGCTCCCAGGTACTGCAGTGGGGCCACTCCTCCCGGCTCACTGGTCACCCAGGCGTACACCGTACGCACGATTTTTTGAGTAGACGGTTCTGGTGGCGGGGTATGGAGAAAGACGTACGGGAATTTGTTGCGGCCTGTAGCATTTGTGCCCGCAATAAGGGTTCACAGCTGGCACCTTCAGGGTTACTGCGGCCACTTCCGGTTCCACATCGTCCCTGGAGCCATATCGCCTTGGATTTCGTTACGGGTCTACCTAACTCGAACGGTCATACCGTCATTTTGGTGGTAGTGGACAGATTTTCCAAGGCTGCCCACTTCATTGCACTTCCCAAGCTGCCGTCAGCGCTCGAAACTGCGCATCTCATGATGGACCATGTCTTTCGCCTTCACGGCTTACCGCAAGACGTAGTGTCCGATCGGGGTCCTCAGTTTGCGTCCAGATTCTGGCGGGCGTTTTGTTCGCTGTTAGGGCGTCTGTGAGCCTGTCATCAGGGTTTCACCCACAGACCAATGGACAGACGGAACGCACCAATCAAACAATGGAAAATACTCTCCGCTGTCTTGCTTCCGCCAATCCATCATCATGGAGTCGGCACCTTGCTTGGGCAGAGTACGCTCATAACACGCTGCGCAACGCGTCGTCAGGTCTCTCTCCATTCGAGGCTCAGTTCGGGTTTCAGCCTCCTTTATTTTCGGCGCAGGAGGGTGACGCAGGAGTGCCTTCCGCTGCGGCCTTTGTGCGACGTTGTCGTGTCACCTGGAGAAGGGTTAGGGCGGCTCTAGTACGCGCTGGTGATCGCCAAAAGGAGTTTGCTAATCGTCGTCGACGGGCAGCTCCATCGTATAGGGTTGGTCAACGAGTGTGGTTGTCTACACACGAGACCTGCCGTTACGAGTAGAGTCTCGAAACTCGCTCCGCGTTTTATTGGGCCTTTTAAGGTCCTACGTAAAATTAACCCTGTCACCGTGTTATTACAGCTTCCCCAATCTATGCGGATACATCCTACGCCCACGTATCTCGCATCAAACCACTACTCATTAGCACCTTGGCGCCTCCCGAAGTACCACCACCGCCTCCTCGTATCATTGGGGGTGGCCCGCTTATACGGTGCGTAGTATCGTGGCGTCGCGGCGTGTAGGTAGGGGTACTCAGTTCCTAGTGGACTGGGAGGGTTACGGCCCTGAGGAGCGCAGTTGGGTTCCGTCCCGACACATCTTGGATCCATCGTTGATCCAAGATTTTCACCGGCGTGGGTCTGAAGGGTCGTCAGGAGTCGTCCCTTAAGGGGGGGGTCCTGTCATGGTTGTTCCCCTGACTCACCACCAGAGGGCGGTGTTGCGCCTTTCTGGTAGGAGGGGCGGAGCATATCAATCACCGCTCCTCACTATTTAAGCCGCAGCTGTTTACCGGTTCTTTGCGAAATCGTAAAACTTCACTACGATCTAGCCGGTAAAGGTTGTGGCGTCTTTTTAAAGATACTACTAAGCACGTTCTCTTACTTAGAAATTCTTCTTTAGCAAATGTAGGATCTGTTCATTACCTGCTTTTGGAACACTCACTTGCTCCTCCTGAGCTAGTCGTGTTTCGTTATACACAGTCTGTGGACTGTTCGCAGGTCTTATTTCTTCGCTGGTTATTTGGCTCTTCTAGCCGTTTATCGTTTTATTCAAACACTCTGTGTTGGTGATTTAGTTATTCCTTTTTGTGTCTTTGTGGCACCTAGTCACCCGTTGGGTGATATTTTCGGTTTTCCCCCTTTTTGTTATTGTTTGTTCCTAGTCTCTGTTTATTCAGAGTTTGTGGTTAAACTGTATAATTACAGTTTAACTTATCGATACCCCTGGGGTTCTGCGATTGACACCAATCCCTTAACCCACCATAACAGCAAAAAGGTTTTTTTTTTTTACGTTTTCTTAACTTTTGTGCCCCTCGGAATTTTTTCTTTTTTGCCGTAGTTTCAGCGGACATTTGCGTACATGCGTATTTTGACCAAGAATTGCGTGCTTTGTACGCAAAATGCGTACAGGTTGGTAGGTCTGTGTCATGTCAAGCGCCATCTAGTGAGATCAACTGAAACGCCGGGCATTGCAGGAAAAAGGCAAAATGAATGCGGTCTTTACTATAATTTGGTACTGATATTTGACGGGCCGGAGTAAAAAGCCCAAAAGCCGTATGTGGCCCGCGGGCCGTAGTTTGCTCATGCCTGACCTAGACAGATACAGGCCCACAGCTACAGGACCCTGATGAAACGTTATCAAAACATTATAATAACCATATTTATCAGACAGACGGTGTCGAAACATTACACATTGATATCAATAACCATATTTATCAGATGGTGACTTTTTTAATTATGTATATAATATATTTTATAACATTATATTTTTAAGAAACTATACATATGTCCACCCTGTCATGTACCATGTCCACCCTGTCAGGCAAGGATGTCTTAAAGGGTGGACAATGACAGGGTGGACATTTTTAGCTAAAGTTAGCTAAATTTTGCATTTATGTTTGACCTTTAGTTAGCAAAGATTTGAATTGTTGAAGCTGACCTTGAATTGTTTCACAAACATATTTGAATATTCTGAAATTGTATTAATTAACTGGCATTTTCACCCTGACAGCGTTGGCAAGTTAAGCTTGACCACATCCAACTACAAACACAATATGATGAAAATTAGGAAATATAAGTGTACATACTTACTGCACTTGGAAAAGTAGTTTTCCCTCCACTGAAGAAATACAATATGGTGGCTGTGATGTCACTGGATTAAAGGGAGGGCTCTTAAAGGGGGAGTTTACCCCATCATGACAGGGTGGACAGCGATTTCACAGACATACGCAAAGTGTTTAATATCATTATGAAAAATGCTGCATAAATGATCAAAAGACTTGAATTGGGAAATAATTGTCATGCATCTTAAGGCACATGTCATTATACTGATATATTCATAAATGTTTACCCATTTAGAATACAACTTGAGAAATTATTTGTTTTGCAATATTTTCATGAAACTTGAGTGATTATATTGAGGACACCAAAGGCACCTTATACTGATATTGACCCTCTTATATATCTACCTCTAAGGGTTCCCAAAGGTGTACAAGCTAATTAGAGAGGAACTACCAACCAGAGCCTGTATTTTCAGGTATGCTGTTAATGAGTACTTACCCCATGCTAACTAATTAAAAAGTTTATATATATATATCAAATAGAGATGGTTTGTGCTCTTACTTCAGCCCTTTCCAGCCCTATACAGTCACACACAAGTATACTTATGCATGTCAAGTTGAGTTTGTTTTTGTAAGGCCAGCTATGTCACCAATGTTGCATAATATGCCCTTCAGGACTGAAGTAAGTAGATACTAGTAAAATGACACTGGCACAAAGATGATTATAATGAAGTGAACAATGATTATTTTCCTGTCAAGGTCTCCTACAAATTATTTATGTTCGATCTGTGTTTGCACAACTTAATTGTGTGTAGATCAAGTGTAGATTAGTGTAGATCAAATTAATGTCATTTTATTTTCTGATACCATCACAGAACAGCCCCCCGGGGTTTTAAATCACCTTGCCTTTCATATGGTCTAAAAATGTGTGCTTCTGTCATCCTTCAGTCATTCAGGAGATTGATGTGGTTCTCTGAGTTGGTAGAGCCAGCGTTGGCAGATAAAAACATACTGAAAATGTATGCATTCACTTCTGTAAGTCGGGATAAAAGCGTTCCATTTGGATACAAATACATTACTGACATTGATGATAAAGCGAGGATCCTGTTAAATCTCCATTCTGTTTATTGTTTACCAGTTTTGTTTTCTTTTCCATAAAGGCCATTTGCCAATTGCAGTGGCACTCTCTGCTCTATGCTTTGGATCATGCAGTGCATATAGAACTGGCGATTCTCATGTATTTTATTCTACCTAAACATTTTGTTTATCTTAGACAAAGAAGGCTCCTTACACAAACAGTTTCAAGCTAGCTGCGGATGTAATACTTTGCATCAAGTCTACATGTAACTGCCAAAATAAAGTAAACCTTTATGGTAACTTTAACCACTTTGGTAACCTTCCTTTACTCAAATGTTGTCTTTATATTTGCAGTTACAGCTGTATATTTGCTGTAGCAATGCTATGCCATCTAAGCTATGTCATTATCCAAGGATAGGGTTAATTTGCCCAGGGTTCTTGTGGATAATTCTACTGTAGTTCCTCCAAACTTGCCAGGTTCTTCCTCCAGGTGCCCACAGGCTTCCAAATTCCACTGAGAGATATACCTCTCTTCTGATTGGTGCCAACTACCTCCTGTAGAACTCTGTAGCCTGAAGGGTGTAAAATGGTCCCAGGCTTGTGGGAAAGTATCAGAGGAATGCCCACGCTTCAGCTGCAGTGTTCCTTGAATGTGTTAATTTGGCACAGCCGCCACTGAAGGAGGCACAATTGCCCATTCAAAATTTATACAATTTCTGTCTTTTAAGTCAATGAATGAATGCACCTCTTTGAGTATTTACCTGGGCAAAAACAAAAAATGCTCTCCTTTGATATGACAGTTCAGTATTGCAAAATATATGCTGTAACACAATTCTTATGTAATCCATGGAAAGGGAACTGTCTTCTTTGACAGTTCAGGACAGCTCACAGTCAAGTTATAGTGTCCTATCACAAGTCATGATTGTAATAAAGCTCACAGCAGTCTCCATAGCCTAGGGGCAACATCTTGGTATGGCACCTTCATGGGAGAGCCCATTAGGTTTTTCAGTTCTGATCTATAACATAATTAAAAAGGTTATATCTATTTTAGTACATGAGCTTGAGATTTGTTTTAATATTCCTCTACACGTATATTTAAGAAAGAGCAATTAAGGGAACTGGAGAGTCAGCCAGCCACATTCCCAGATATAAGCTGCATTAAGATAATGTGCTGATTTCAAACTGGGCAATTTTTGACCCATAATCCATTGCTCCATTCTGGAATATAAAATCAAATCAAAGGCTTGCGACATGAACATTACAATAACCATACTGTGCTCATGTAGATGAACCACTAGTGCTTCCGATCAATGTTGCAGTGACAAATGTAGCCTAATTTAATTTACTTCAGCAACTTCCCAAGTAGTACCAATTTCTTTTATTTATTTTGTCATTGAAAGTTAAGGACAAAGCCCACACAGAGAGATTGAATCTAGACCTGATAAAGAGATGTTGATGTGTTTTTATTCTGTTTATCTGCAGTATTTAAAAATGGTGCCTTTGTTTGTCTCCACAAAAGGTGCTATCTTTCTTGGAGGAAAAAATATGTTTGGATCCTTTTTAAAACTTTATAATGGGAGCGTAGCCTCTCTGTTTTCTGTTTGTTGGTTGCTCTGTGAGTGCTGGAGCAAATTTAATCGAAGGTTACAGCCCCAGACAGTGGCCTTTGGAGACCATCCTCCTTTTTCCTAATGCCATTATCTCCCTCTCCGGGGGTCCAGGAGGCAAAGGCAGCACAAAAAGTCATTCAAAGTACATTGCTTCTGATAATTGTCTGACTCCCAGATAAGTGCGTCTGATGTAACCTGATGTGGGATATTCCCTGCTTCATTTCTGGACTTGCGCGCACTCTCTCAAAAGCCCTAACAATGGTCACCCAAGACACCAACACTTGGCATTTTGCCACTGACTCAAAGGCTTTGATTTATTTATTATTTGTGTGTGTGTGAGTGTGTGTGTGTGTTTGTGCCTGAGTGTGTTGATAAGGGCCAACCTGACTGTGATTGTCTCTCCTGTTGTATTTAAAGATCACATTCTCACCAGGCAGGCTTTCCCATTGTTTTGGACGTGATTATTTGCGTATTTGCATTTAGCCCTAGTTTGAGGTTTTCTAATCAAAGGTCTGTTTTCGCTTTAAAGGTATGTATTAAAATGCAGCCCATACAGTTGGCCGCTGTACATGGGAAGCAGACGCTACAAGCCGGTTAATCAAAAGTTAATTGTATAATTGTCATGCAGATGAGGGCCATGTGCATATGAATCCCTGCTCTGTAATTATTAAAATAAATAAATAAGAGGCAATATAGAGATGCGGTGGGACTCAGTGGCTGGTAAACAATCAGCCCAAGTTTAATTTGTGGTAAACAAAGTGGAAAAACACCAGGGGTCTCCAAAGGAGAAACTAAGGTTAAATGACATTTGGAAGCACATGCAGAAGCAGTTTTGTTTAAAGTTGTGCAATTAACTGAGCCCTTAATGAAGAAGATGGGTTGCAATATTTGTACACTGGATATACAGTAGCCATAAGTATAGCATCAGCTGGCTGCAGGCATGGAGTAGTGGGGGGGGGGTCACATTTTCTTGTGAGGTTAAAGACCTATACATGCTCGTGCGACTGCGACGCGACATCCTCTGCAACACGTCGCAGAGGTTGCGTTGATGTTGCAGAGGGTGTTGCAGAGGATGTAGGTTGGACAGCATTGATTGGTTGGTTAGCAAATGGAGGCGGAGCTGTCATGGTCATAGTTAATCGAGCTAATACATCATTTCTTTTTATTTTACATTTTAAACATTTAGCAGACGCTTTTATCCAGATTAGGGGAGAAAGATAAAAGCAGCGATTTAAAAAATTATATGAAAAGACAGAAAAAGGCCATCCTTCATTTCCCTTAATACATTAACAATATTTTTAAGAGTCGTCTGCTGGTTCCTTTGTTCCACGTGAATTTACTCTATTATTGTACTGCTATAAAGGTGAGTTGCTCGCACACAAGCTGCTTTCATGACAGGCATACTTCCTTTTTTCAAAGGTTTTAAAGTCTATTGTACTGACAGTAGCTTACATTAAACTCTGAGATTCTGCAAACAACGAAGGATCGTCTTCACATCATTCTAAATTATATATATAAGGTTGCAAATATCCAGATGTTTTGTGTTGTGCTTTAGATTACATATAAATGTAACATGTCACTACAACACTTTAATGAGCAGAATATTCAACTAACAAAACAAAGAAAGAGCAGGTTGCATATACATTTTTTAAGCATATAGCAGACGCTCTTATCCAGAGCGATTTATTAGATGTGCATTAATACATGGTAAGAACAATCATAGTTCGCACAAGAGATCAGTGAAGCAATACAGCGATAGACATCATTGTTGGCAGCTGCATACCATACCTGTATATATCTATGTCAACGTTAGCTAAGCAAAACTATCGATATCTACGTATCTAGCTAGCTAGCTAGCAACCTGGTATCACGGCCAAATAAAGCTCGCTAACAGTAGCTAATGATATAGATAGCTAGCATAATTTGTTCAGGAAAGATTGGCTGAAGAAGTTCGAAGGTACAGGAGTTTCCCTGCTTTCATGAAAACTTTGCCGACCTTGTTCAATACATTTATGCCTAATAGTGTACAGAAATGTAAGGACATCATGTCGCATAGGTTTTGCAGAAATATAAATTGCCGAGTGCTCTGCGACGTGTTGCAGAGGATGTCGCGTCGCAGTCGCGTTGCAGTCGCGTTGCTTACGCAGAAGCATGTAGAGGCCTTAAGACAGGGTTACTCATTGCGTGGCTTGCGAGCCACATGCGGCTTGCCAAGCTTTAATTTGTGGCTCGCAGCCAATACATGTAATTCATAAAAATACTCGCTATTCACATTAACACTGCGGCCAGCTTGTTCTGCGGTGGAGATGTTGCGATTGCTGTCTCCATGCGCTGCAATGCCATACAGCGCTGTATCGCCAATAACGCTAGCAATCCGTGCGTCCAAAGGGTCGACTTTGTCCTCCCCGAGTCGCACCAATGTCCCTCACTTGCCCCCATGCAGCAGTTTTTATTTTATTTGTTATCCCTACACTGAGTGAACCAAACAATGTATCTTTTTTAGATTCTACCTCCGTGACGAGAACATCGATCTCCCTTTCAGTGAAGTTTCTTTTTTTAGCTCTCTTCGCCATTATTCCAGTGAGATAACGGGCATGTTTTCATGCGGCCTTTAAAGGGATGTTTTCTTACATATATAGTTAATTGGGGGCGGTTCTGTATGCAAATACTTAGAATTGTGCACAAGCAAAGAGGGTAGAACAATTGGTATTTATCAACACGGAGTGTGCGTTCGACCTGTGTGCGCATGTTTGATAAATCCAGATTTTTCTGTGTGTAGAGACATTCTAAATTATGTTCGTACGAAATTAGAACTCTTTCTACGCAACGTTTATGCATGAGGCCCCAGGATTGTATTGGCTGCATTATGTATTGTATGCTGTGAGATGACAATTAGTATATGCTTGGTTGCGGTGGCTTTTGATGTTTTGCTGTAAAATTGGCTCTCCTATTGACTTTGTCCTGCCAGTGTGGCTCTCCTGAAAAAAATTGTGAGGATCACTGCCTTAAGATCTAAGGCAGGGCTATCATACACAGAAAAGGTCAAATGCTTCTAAATGAATACAGGACAATTTCCTCCAAACTTCACCTAGTAAGCAAGCAGGAGCTAGCAAACACATATTTATTCTGCCTTGAGAGCATAAGCCACAGTAGGAGGAACCGAAATTCCTTGTAAATGTGCAATGTGCAAAAAACAACAACTTTTAACCAAAATATTAAATGTATAACCACCAGACTTCACACTTACCTTCCGTTTATGCTTGTGCTAGTTAGCTTTACAAGAATATAACCTTAATCATTTTTTGTATTTTAAAGCCTTAAATACTGGTTATCTAGTTATCAAAATGTTTTAGCTAGCTAGCAAGCTGCAAATAGATTGTTAGCTCGCCAAAAGACCTTAACCTTATAAATGACATCATGACGAACATACTTCACTTGTCAAGCTAGCCAGCAAACCTAACTTGCCATATAAGTATATCTAGGACTGGCTAGCTAGAGGTTGGCAGCTGAGGTTTTTCAGTTTTCTGAATCATATATGATTCAGTACTTGTCATTTACAGTTATGTTGTAAATACGTACACTATATGGCCAAAGGTCAGTGGCCACCTGACCATCACACCTTATTGGACATCCCATTCTAAAACCATGGGCATTAATATGGAGTCGGACCCCCCTTTGCGGCTATGACAGCTGCCACTCTTCTGAGAAGGCTTTCCACAAGATTTGGAGTGTGTCTGAGGGAATTTGTGCCCATTCAGCCAAAAGAGCATCTGTGAGTTCAGGCACTGATGTTGGACGAGAAGGCCTGGCTCGCAATCGGTGTTCTAATTCCTCCCAGAGGTGTTCAATGGGGTTGAGATCAGGGCTCTGTGCAGGCCAATCGAGTTCCTCCACACCAAACTCGTCTAACCATGTCTTTATGGACCTCGCTTTGTGCACAGGGGCACAGTCATGCTGGAACCGCAAAGGGCCTTCCCCAAACTGGAAGCGCCCAATTGGCTAAGATGTCTTCGTATCCTGTAGCATTAAGAATACCCTTCACTGGAACTAAGGGGCCTATCCCAAACCCTGAGAAACAGCCCCAGACCATTATCCCTCCTCCACCAAACTTTACAGTAGGCACCATGCATTCCGGAAGGTAGCGTTCTCCCGGCATCCGCCAAACCAAGATTTGTCCATCAGACTGCCAGATAGTGAAGCGTGATTCATCACTCCAAAGAACACATTTCCACTGCTCCAGAGTCCAGTTGCAGCATGCTTTACACCACTCCAGCCGACGCTTGGCATTGCGTATGGTGATGTGAGGCTTGTGTGCAGCTGCTTGGCCATGGAAACCCATTCCATGAAGCTCCCGACGCACAGTTCTTGTGCTGATGGTGCTTCCAGAGGCAGTTTGGTACTCTGTAGTGAGTGATGCAGCAGATGATAGGCAATTATACGTGCTATGCGCTTCAGCACTTGTTGGCCCCGCTCTGTGAGTTTGCGTGGTCTACCACTTCATGGCCGAGCTGTTGTTGCTCCTAGGCACTTACACTTCACAATAATAGCACTTACAGTTGACCGGGGCACATCTAGTAGGGCAGAAATTTCACTAACTGACTTGTGGCAAAGGTGGCATCCTATGACAGTGCCGTTTAAAGTCACTGAGCTCTTTACGAACCATTCTGAATTCTAAATGTTTGTCTGTGGAGATTGCATGGTTATGTGCTGGATTTTATGCACCTGTTGGCAATGGGTGTGGCTGAAACACCTGAACTCAATAATTAGTAGGGGTGTCCACTGACTTTTGGCCATATAGTGTATGTATCAATAATCATATGCTTAATATTATTTACCGTTTGAGAAAATATGTGACAAATTGCATTCCATGTGAGTTTGAAATAGAACCACAATCAACATTTTAATCAGTATTATGCCATTATTCTATATTTTATGTGACAGGTGGCAACCCTTTTTATGTGAGGTGCACACAAAGCAATAATGCAAAGGTTAATCTAAAGATTAATGCAAGCATGCTGCATATATATGCAATGGTTGATAATATTTACATTGTGTAGTTTCTAAGCAACTAGTTTGTACAACAAAGATGCAGTTAAATGCATTTATATGTGGTGCATTTATGTGCTGTGACTTTGTCCATGTGTGGTAAAATGAAATGGAAGAGTAAAGTATAGACAAACTGACACTTATAATTACAATGTTATGTATTTTAGTAGGCAAGCTGTTACTTTGGCAAAATAAAATAACAAATCTGACATTAATTTGCCATCGAGTCATTGTGCTTATTTATTTGCATGTGCAGTAAGTCCATCATTCCTTTACACTTTACAAGAAAGGATTGAAGAGATCCTTCACTATTCCAGGTATTTATTTCACATAGATTGCATTTCTGGTTAAATAAGTTACTGTATCGACTTCCAATACATTGGATCGCATTGGAAAGCATTAATGATGTTGGAAACTACAATTTGTCTTTGCTTTAACCTCGACCCAATAAACAGCAATAACCTGAAGCTATAAGTTTCTTTTAAATAAAAAAGCTTAAAATACAATCAGCAATGCACGACTCTTGGAAAGATTGAAAATAGAGCACATTCAAGCCAATATTAGAAGACAGAAAGGATGGGCTGTCTCTTTGGTAAAAAACTGATTTCTTTATGTAAATTGCAGCTATGCATATTAAACCACAGATGAAAGGTTTTTAATGAAGGGATCTTTTGTTTTGAAAGTGCAAGGGTATATGCTGTCATATCTTACTAATTTAATGTTCTTTGATAATGTTGGCATGTTCCCCAAAGTCGCTTCACTGATAGGTTTTGCTGTGTGAATACAACGACATACTAACAATACCGGCCTTCCCTTGTGTGAACAGTGTGATTCACAGCTCCTAATGCACAGTTCTATTAAGGGGAATTTTCTCTTCTGGGCTTTGGCTGAAATGAATTCTCAATTTAACCTTAGCCTCCTGCAGTTTTCCATTTTTAATCCCTAATATGAAATTACAATTTTTACGAACTCAAGTTTTTAATAGAGCCACAAAGAGAAGTGAAAGCCAAAGTTTGCACTTTGTTCAATTATAATATAAGGAGCAAACATGTGTCAGTGTGAAGAAAAGATTGTAAAACAAGGAGATACTATTTAAAAATAGGTATAATTGTAAATATCTCTAGATCTTGTGTCTGGAACCATCAAACAAATCTATATATATATATATATATTATATATAGCTTTTATATTTAGCTTTTCTTTGCTTATCTTTATTAAGGGTGTGAATAATTTTGAAGTTTACTGTATGTATGTGCACACTCACACACACCACCACACTCTGGACTGTACCAGGATTCCATTCTCTCTCTGATCAGTTTAAGTTTAATTTACGTAACCTTGGTATCCCAGACGAAGCTGGGGATTGATACTGGTTATTGAAACAAACTATGAGACACAGGAAAGTGGTTGAAAAGTGAGAGGTGTGTCAAATATGTCACACTTGCAGCGCCCTCTGGGAATCTGACCAATTTCTAAGCTGCCACATCTGTGGCATTGTGATCACTGCTACAAGTGCTGCTCCCAGACGGTAAGGCATCTTGAGATCTCTCTATATCTCACTGTTCTAGGCCTAGTGAAGCCTGTGCTGTCCTTCCTCATGAAGATGAATATATTTCCATGTGGATTTCACCTGAGAAAGCAGGAGTCTGATTCTTGGTGGCATGGGATGTGAAAGTAGATTTAGTTTGTGTGTATGTGCATGTAGATATACACCCAGCTCTATGAACATTGAAAGCAGATTCAAAAATTCTGGTTTAACAGGGGCACATGTGAAACAATGAGCTGGACTGACTTGGTGATATAAAATATATTACAGCTGAAAAATAATCATATTTGAAATCATATGAAACAAAATATTGTTGCGAAAACAGTTCAATGTTTTTTCCCTTCACATTTCAACAAATATAGCCAGACACAGATTTTTACAGAAATAAACCTTCCAATACAACTTCACTTTAAAACTGAGGTTAAATGTAAGTCTTACTGCACCATACAACTGTCAGGAGAGGGACATGTATTCATTCACAATAATTAAAATACAAAATGTAAAAGGAGAATCTGGATACTGACATAATGTTGCCAATCATAATTTGCAATTATAAAAATAACCAATAACCAAAATAAAACAAATGTAATTGCAGGCAAAAATGTAAGTCTATAAGGAGTAAACAGAAAAGGCTAACACTTGCTTTATTTAGTCCTTTTAGGCAGGGAAAACTATGATAAAACTATGAAAAAAAAGATATATATATATACAGTATATATATATTTTTTAAGGCATGTTCTACTTAGCTAACCGGCAATAGAAACAAACCAAAGAAGCTCAATCCCAATGAGGCTCTCTCACATAGTAACTGTTATGAATTGGGTTCTGTTTAAGGTTTTTGTTTTTCCTTGGGCCACTGCAACCACCTCGTTAGGTGAGAGGGTTAACACCTGGGCTCTGAGCAGTTGGGATAAAAAGGGTCTGGCTACAGTAGCTCAAGTTAGCAGATTTCTTGTGTTGGTGTAGGAGAGGCAACAACTTCAGTTGCTCTCTCCTTAAATCTGTATTCATTTAGCTTTATTGTCTTTTCTCTATTTTCTCTTTGTTTGGTGCAGGGGGGAAAACACCATCAGTTACCCTCCCCATTGATTTGTTTGAATTCCTCCTTTCCCTTTTCACTCCCTCTTTACCTTTTTGTTTTGGGAATTGAATTGAATTGAATTGAATTGAATTGAATTGAATTGAATTGAATTGAATTGAATTGAATTGAATTGTTTGAGGACCCCGCTTTGTGTACCGACTTTTGGACTGTTTGAGGAACTGGATTGGATTTTGGACTTGGACTATGGGCATCGACAATGAGTAAGGATTGTGGACCTTATGTATTTTGGATTCCCCGAATACCCCACCCTTTGTTTTGTGTTTTGTCAAGATTCATTTAATAAAGTGTTGTTTTGTTTGTATTACTGCCTCCCCTCAGTTATTTAACTGCCTATGCCCTCTGCAAAGGTCAGTGTGTGTCGCCCAACCCCAAGGGACACCACATATGGTGGAGAATGCGGGCAGAGGGCATCACTTATAGGCAAGAGGAGGTAGTGCAACTGAGCGGGATTTTTGTTTTGTTTTTGATTTTTGAAAGGAAAAGACACCATGATGGAAGGTGACTGGACAGTGGATACAGACATGGAGGCTTGGGACAAGGAGCAGGTCCAATTGGCACAAAGTGGTGCCCCATGGTGTATATGCTGCTTGGAGTATGGTCACCAAACCAGCGAGTGTTCCGAGAGGGAAGAATATAGCTGGAAGGACCCAAAGGAAGGACGAGAGGGAAAAGTACAAAAGGAAAATGGCTACACCTACTCCTGCTTGGTGGCGCCCCCTAGATAAAATGGGAAGAACCCAGGTAAGCCACAACTGAAGCTTCAAAGTGAATCAAAAATGGCTGAGAAGTGTGTAGGTCGACAGGCAGAGTTGGGAGAGGCAATAGCCATAATAAAAGGCAAAGGAAGCCCTGGTGAAGAACCAGAGATGGGCGGCCATGGTTGAGGACCGATGGCGAGTCACCCTCCAGGAGGTTCATGAGCTGAAGAATACCCAGAATGAGCTGGACAGGATGAAGGTTGAGTTTGGGACCTCTGAGGAGCGCCACCTGTTGGCCGTGGGGAAATTGCTACAGGAGCACACTGACTCGCTGAGGAAGATTGGGAACATGGCTGTGGAGCTGGAGAATGAAAAGGCATCTCTTGAACATGAAGTGAGACGTGTGGAGGCCCACAGCCTGGAGCTGGAAAAAGAGGTGAGAAACCTAACACAGATGTTGGAGGAAGAGCATCTGCAATGTCTGGACATCCAGAAAGCCCAGGACCAGGCTAAAGAGGAGCATGCCAGGGCATTGTGGGTTGTACAGACCAGGCTCGCTCAGTAGGAGGCGGAGCTGAGGAAAACAGCGGAGACACATGTGTCTTAGGCAGAGCAACTTCGGAGCCGAGCAGAGCAAGAGCGTGTGGGAAGGCGGGAGATGGAGGTGCAGCTGGACAAGGTGAGGACCCAACTGAGGGAACAAGCAAGGCAGCTTGGAGAGTTGGAGGGAGTCCAAGAGGAGTTTTTGAATCTGCAGAACCTTTCTGGAAAACAGGAAGAAAAGATTCGGGCTTTACAGGAATTTAACCAAACCACCTCTGCAGCATTCCTGGAAGAACAGAAGAAAAATGAAGATCACCCTCTACTGAGAGAAACTGCATGTCTTGGGTGAGAGGCTGGACCAGAAAGAAGCCCAGCACCAGGCCACAGAAACCTCTTTTTGTGACGTATTAAAAATCCAAACCGCAACTCTGCCAGATCTGCAAAGTCAACTGGAAGAGGTGAGTAAGGAACTTCAATGTGCAAAGTGTGTTCCGGTCAAAAAAGACTAGCACGCAGGTGGAGATCTCGCAACCAGTGGAGCTGGCAGGAGATGACAATGAGATGTGGGATCAATGGTCCTGAGTCCCACTCAGCCGGCCGGATCTTGGAGGTGAACTGGAGGAACAGTATGCGGAGGATGAACTGTGGTGGGACCACAGTGTTGAGGAGGGTCTCTTGACTATGGCTGAGGAGACCTGGTTGAATGCCCAACCATCTGCTGATGTGGTGAGTCCATCTCTTCCACTAAAATAAAAAATGCAGAGAAGAGAGAGGGAAATCAGTTCTCACCAGCAGAGAAACCAGGAAAATAACATTAGTAAAGGTAAATGGATTGACCGTAAGAAACGTTTATGGAGAGGAAATGCAAATGTGGGAAGGAGCTTCAGGGTTAAAGCTAACCATCTTTTGAAGAAAATGATTTCCCCGTTTGCTGACCCTGCACACCTGGTAGAAGAGTGGAAGTGGCGGGAAAGGCTAACGAGAGGACACCGGATCATGAAACGGCACAAAATTCACTGGCGGAGCCATGGAAAGCTCAGAGCCCCAGGGATGATCGTTCTGTCCATGGAGCCCAGAGCCGGTACCCACATGTGGCCATTTAGTGAAAGACGAGGTGAGCAACTTGCAGTCTGTCAGATGCTGTTACAGAAGGTGAATGAAGACTATGGAATCTGGACATTTGATCCAGGGGGGATACTTCCTGAGGGGACCTGGAGATGGTGGCTCTCCTGGTCGTCGCTGAACATGTGCCGCTCAGACCTCCCTAGGTCAGAGCTGAGGAGGAGGGTGTGTGGTGTCCCAAGAGGCTGCACCAGGAAATGGCTGCCTGGCCCTTTAATTCTTGGGAGCCACTGGAGAGGAAAATACTTAATTTCCCAGCATCCCGCAGTCTGACACCTGAACAAAGTCAAGCAATTGGGACTACGGATAGCTGAAGGCCATTTGGAGGCCAATTTAAAGGACTTGTTTGTGTTACACTAGGAGAGGGAGTAGGTTGGTGATTGTGGAGAGTGTGTTGGAGAGTGAGGAGAAAAGTGTTTTTTGGATTACTGTTTGTGACTGAATTGGATTGTTTGAGGACCCTGCTTTGTGTACTGACTTTTGGACTGTTTGAGGAACTGGATTGGATTTTGGACTTGGATTATGGACATCGACATTGAGTAGGGATTGTGGACTTTATGTGTTTTGGATTCCCCGAATACCCCGCCCTTTGTTTTGTGTTTTGTCAAGATTTGTTTAATAAAGTGTTCTGGGTTATTTAACTGCCTACGCCCTCTGTTGGGGTCTGTGTGTGTCGCCCAACCCCAAGGGACACCACAGTGTGATATTCTGATAATCAATTTAATATAGTATAACTCAGTGGTTGGCCGTCAGGGCCTGCAAGGCCTTCTCTGCTGGCCTAAAAAATATCTGAATCACAGACTGATGTTAATTATATTTTGTCCATGAATACTTATTAAATAATTCCAAACGGTCTGTCCGCTTCCTTTCATAGCTTTTCCCCTGGTTGCGCTGCGTCCAGACATGTATTTTCATATTAAAGCATTTAACCAATCACATTTCAGCCATCATTTGTTGCCACGGTCAAAGAAATCTGCCTGGAGGCCTTCACAATCAATTCTGAAGGCCCTGTAGCATAAAATAAGTGTTGATCAAACTGTTGCTTCAACCAATCAAATTTTGAGTTGGAGACACCAAGGCCTTCTAGAAGGCCTAGGTACGTCAGCGTATTCACACCCTTTGATTGGATAGTCAGAGAGTGTCTGACTATGATGTAATGTGATTGGTTAAATGCTTTAATATGAAAATACACGCTCTGGAAGCAGCAACCAGGGAAAAGCTATGACAGGAAGCGGACAGACCATTTGGAATTATTTAATAAGTATTCATGGACAAAATATAATTAACATCAGTCTGTGATTCAGACATTTGAGCGGACATTTTCAGCCCTAAAGCGAATTAAAACTTATGCCAGAAATACATCAGGGCAGGCTCGACTTTCAGCATTAGCTTCGATGGCGATAGAAAAGGGCTTCTTGATGGAACTGAAACACACGGATAATCTGTAGGACAGAGTAATTGAACTCTTTTTGAGGAAAGAAAGGAGGATGGATTTTGTGTACAAATAATAAGGATTTTTGGTGAGTAAAATGTTGCTATTTCCTAAATAATATTGCAATTTTATGAGGTTATTATTGATGTTTCATGTTACGATCTTGTTTAGCTAGCTATCTAACCAGCTAAGTTTATGTAATAAACATGAGCTGTGACTCGAATAAAAATAGCGATCATAAAACAGGTCAGCTAGCGCTTTTTCTTATTATGATCAGTGTGTTTGTATGATTTAATGAAGTGGCTAACTTATTATAGCTAACCACCTTAGTCTTTAACATTAACTTTGTATCATTCAATTTTTAATAACAAGCTAGCCAGCATGCAAGGCAGATAATAACATGGCACGGCAGGCTGCATTACAAAATGTTATAGATAGCATAACTATCCCACACTGAACACAGGCTGGTTCTGGTTCTGCCGATCCTGTCTCGCGGTGAGAAGATAACCGCGTCTCTCTGGTGGCAGCAGTGAGTTGTCTTTCTGTAAGCACAGATTCTCACCCGCTGTGATGAGGCAGGCCTGGGTCTGTGAGAGGGGAGAGTGACCCCCATCTTCCTCTGTTATGTCCTGTCCCTACACCGTCCCCATAGCCCCATGTTTATACTGCATTTCTGCATAATAAGAATAAGATGGTTTTTATAGCCATAAAATAGTTGAGGGGTGGATCGATTCAGACGGAGCCATAGGCATAGCGTGGGGGGTGCTACCCCCCGGTCCGCGAAATAAATAAACTGGTCTCAGCTTTATCTCGCGTACCCCCCCGTCCGCGGAAAATGAAACCGGTGAAAGGTTGGGCACCGTTACGGCGCTACGCCACTGGGCAGAGCACTACTGAAGGCCTAGGTGTGAAATGCACGGCCCGCCACTGGTATAACTAACTATATATATATACTGTATATATTGTATATATATATTGTAGCGATCCTGAGATCCTCATTAACATGTGTGCGGGGGGCATTGTGGGGGAATACTAGTGTTCTTTTGAGCGTCTCCCCCGGGTTAAATGCTAAACTGTTATATTAGTCTTTTATGTGTGTGTTTTAGAACTGTGTTATTGTGTTGGCTAGCTGGTCGCTGTGAGTTAATGTCTGAAACCACCGCGACCAGTACGCCTAGTGTAAATGATGCAGTCCCTTGCGTTTCAAGGGAAGAGTGTACAGTAAACCAAGTGTGAAGAAGACTGTTACTTCCTGATTGTTACGTTTTTGCAATGGTCAATTGTGTCCTTTTCAGGACGCGTTTGTTCCAACCAGGGTTTTTGGGCTTCCTCCGTAGTTGTGCGGTGTATGGAACACGGGAGGTTTGCCACCGCTATTACCCATAGCTGTGCGGTGTATGGAGCATGGGTAATTATTGCTTCTTTTAATAAAGTGGCTACTCGCGTGGTAACTTTTGCATTACTACTGGACTCCGTCTCTTTCTTGATACATCACCTCGCGCACGTTCGCTACAATATATATATAATTCAGATAAATATTAATGGTGCTTGTTGTCGTTTATTTAAAATCACACTCAGTTTCTAAATTCAGCTTTATTAAAATTTTACATTTGAAGGAATATCTTGATGTTATTTATGAGTTTACAGGTGACTGGAATCAGCAGCATGATCAATCACTGTTTGATGATCTCAGTGAATTTGATGATCATCTATGGTTTAGTGCCCACTTGCTTCACAAGCATTGATGATGTAATCCATTTGAGGCCTCCATTTGTGCTTCAGAATTAATAAGTCTGATTCTTCATTCACCTAAGGTAAAATCAAAATGGCAGAGTGAGTAATGGTCATCTTCAAAAAGACAAAAATAATTTTAGTGGAATGAAGGCAAAATGTTACTTTCCTAATTGCAAATATACTGATTCAGATTTATAATGGAAATAGACCAATAAAATATTGAAAGACATTTTCAAGTGAAAAGCATATAGTAGACGTTAATATTAAGAGCACTCACTGAGTCAAAGGGTCCCAGCCTTCCCAGTGTATGACAATTATGTTATTCAGTGAGGGCCAAGAAGTGTCCACTGTCCATCATCTAAAGATCACATTGCATACAATCGAAGATCATGTAGGAGTGGCAAAAATCTATAAATACATAAATAATTAAGCAGGTGTTGCATTCTTGTAACACTCACAGTGCAGTACACATTGCCAGACATTTTGCAGTCACTGAAAGTAGAGTGGAAACACTGTAGAAGAACTGACATAATGTAATGCTTGCATGCTGAAATTACTCAAATTTGATATCGAATGCCACTCTTGGTTTGGCTATTTGATAACCACATTATTGACATTGTTGCATTGCCATCATGAAAATGCCATTGATATTTCACATTGAGTACAGTATTACTTATTTTTTCTAACAATCTAATATTACAAATATTTATTTAGAAATTACAGTGCCATTGTACATATTCATTGTACAGCTCTGTCCCAGACTAACATTGAAAATGTCTTCAAGTTAACCAGCATTTCTCTTACCTCCAGGCATCCAGCCATATGACCAGCACTGGGAATAACTTATCTGAGCTACAACCGACAAGACCACCAGCTGTGCCACACTCCGTTTTGATAACTCCATAGAAACTAGAAATGAATGAATTCAAAAACAGGATGTGATTGCCATATCAGCTGAAGTCGAAATGAAAACAAATATTTCAGCTGTTAATAAAACGAATTTCCCTGGTAGCCACATAGAACGCTGCTGAGTTGCATTTATAAAACAAATGAAAAGGATACAAGAGTAATCGAGGAGTTACCTACTGGTTAAGGCTGTATCCTCTGTGTTGTATGAGCCTCAGGGCATTGTTGCTCTTTTATATGAGTGCTATTGCCTCAAAAAGGAAATGATAGTAATTGTGTCATTAGAATGATAATCCCCCTTCTAAATGGGGAGAAGTCTGTTTCTCATAATGACTAATGGGGTGCAGTTAACACAAAAGTATACGTAAGACCAGAGTATTAACGTTGACAGTGTGAAAGCAAGTGTACACATACAGACATTACAATTTCAGTGTGAATCAACAGTCGATGAAGAATGAATTCACTAGTTGAATTGCACTTATTTGAATAATTGTACAATAAAAATGTCAAATAAGCCTACTGTAAATGGTGCTCTCCTCCAGTGTTGTAATTGTAATAGGATTAAATGTCAACTTTAGTCAAATAAAATGACTTATTTTGAAGCTGTGGCGATGGGGTCTGCTATGATACATCTGAAATCCATATACTGTAAATACACAACATGATTTAACTGATGTAGTGTCCATTTTAGGATAGGATTATACATGTCCGCAAGTTATATCATTATAAGACACTGACTCCGAATGGCGGATGTTTGTCTGACTGATCTTTCTCTGACTTTGATACAGCTTGATTCCATGTACAATTTTATCCTAATATGAACACCGTTGTTGTACGTGTCATTATTAGCCACCTCAAGTGATTGAAAGAAAGAACAAAACATTGTTTTGGTTCAATGTATTTAATGTCACAAGCCATTTACAAAGACACTGTAAACTTCACTCAACTGACAAGCAAAAATGAGAGGATTGATATGCGTTTGCACAGGAGCAAACCTCAAACCTCAGCCCGGGACTCAATGCGATTAATAACTAATCATAATTATCCAAGCCATTGATAAAAATCATACTTCCATTCCATATTCTTTCTTTTCAGGTGTTCCTAGTGAGGTACATTTGGTCAGAAAAGATATTCCATAGAAAATGTATTAGTTTGTTATTACAAAGACATTGTAGAATTATCACTCAAGACTTTTAAAAAGGATCTCTTATACAATTGATAGCATTTTTGTTTATTCCTTCTGAACAATGCACCCATTTTCCCTTTTGTACTACAAATAAGCAAATGCATCCATTTGATGGAACTGGTCACCTGGTGATCATTCTTTCCTGATCTGGAAGCTACTGTTTTTTTTCTCTAATAAATATATGCCACTGCTTCATGCAAACGTACAAACTAGAAAGCACATACAGTAATGAAATGTTTAAAAAATACTTGCAATTTGGAAACGTATAAGCTTGGCTATGACACTGTAGTGCAAATATATGCGTAATATCACACCTCTTCTCCGGTGGTATTTCATCCTCATTTCTGAATCACTGGGAAAAGCTTAACAGTCTTGGACATAGCTGTGTGCTTTGAATAATGTGCTTCAATCAGAATGTAAGCTATCAGTCACTTCTGCAAATGAAGTAACATGTATAATTCAATTTTATTCATTTTTAACACTGCAGTTGTATACAGCTTTGTTGTGCTTGAAAACAAATGCGCTGAATGAGATTGCCACATCCCTAGTGGGTTTCCTCATAGGTTTAGTTTTCTCTGTTGCTTCTCATATTCTTGCTTTTTTTGAACATACTGTGCACATGAAATACATTTTCACTGCCTCTGCCTTTTCTGATTTGAATCTGGTTTGGTTGTCACTCATTTTACCTGAAATAATATTTCTAGTCTAGTTTTGAGTCTTGCCTGGGTAACAGTGAGATGTTGTCTCTTGGAAACAGTGGGACAGGAAATACAAATGCGTCCTTAATTAATAGTATTCTCCATAAAATGCAATAGATCACCTACAGTAGTAATAAATAAAACTTGATATTTCTATACATTTTTCAAAATGTAGGGGAGTTGCCATTGGGGAGATAGTTCAGTAACAGTACATAAATACATAATTTATATAAACTACAGAAATATAAATATTGTGCATGACCTTTTCCTTAAAAATAACTCTCAGTTGGCAAAAAACAATGTTAAAACATGGGTACATGTATTTTACAAGAACATAATTACTGCAACAAGACAAAAAATAATTGCCAATGTCAAAGCTCATGACATAATATTTCATTCATTGTATCAAATTGCTGTTACATCAGAAAATCTTTATGGTATTTACAGTTGGTATAAACTGAGTAACATAGGTATATTACAGTATGGTACAGCTATCATGTATTTGTAGTAACTTTAAGGACAAGTGCATAGTGAAACAGGATATCATAATTGAATTAATTCAAAAATACTTCATGACCATGTTGCATTACCAAAAAATGTAACGGCCACCCCAACCCCCCCAAAAAAGTAAGAACGTTAAGGCAGTGTTCTTCATTTGAAATTGGCATAGTCTGAGAAAATGTCAACAAAATCTTGTACCACTCTGTAGCAGAAATCATACTGTTCCTGAGAGAAGGAATGAAAATATATTAATAACCTTCATAAAATCAAGCAATTGTTCATCAAGTCTCAAATTAACATTTTATTATTTTACAGATTATATTTATTCTGAAATAACAGTGTCAATTTTGTTCTATAAGATTTAAAATACACACCACAGTCTGCACCATGTGTGGCCTCTGCATTCGTAGACTCTTAACAGTTTGGAAAACGTCCAGTAGCCCCTCAGCTTTGACCCGCTCCAGGATGTTGCTCAGGGCTATGAAAGTACCTGTTCTCCCAGCACCGGCACTGTCAAACAGGAGAGAGATCCTTTACTCGGCAACAGAACACACCGTAGGGCTATCATTAATCCAGACCCTAATATGCAGTATTTGTTTGCTTAGAAGATATGTACTGTTCATGCCTTCACTTCCAACTTCTATTTTCTATTACATATTTAGACAACAGGGTCTTTTTTTAAGGTCATTTGGATGATAATAATAAAAGTATATCAAATAAAAAAACAGTGGTCCTTATTTGGTGAATTATGATGAATGGTCATCACAGAGGAAGCATTTTTTGTGTTGTACCTGGTGACTCATGAAACTGTTTAGACAGAAAAGTTTTGTTCACAGTCTCAAAATAAATCTCCACAAAATGAATCAACAGGCCTACAAATCTTAAAATTATATCCATGAATCGGCCACAGTTTTAGTCGCTAATTCGAGTTGCTTATGCTTTGCACATGACAACGCAAATTAGTCCCACCTCTCCTGTACGTCGGAATGAGTCAGTTGGGTCAAATGTGGTGACGGTGAGCTAAAATGAAGGGTCCAGATCCCAGTGGATATTAAAAGCTTTAAACACTTCTTAGTGGCCAGTAATGGGTGTGTAAAACAGGACAGTGACACCATTTCCTGCATTGACTTCATATTATCAGAGTAATTGCAGTCTGAGTCAGGAAAGACTTTGTGTTTATTTTCGCTAATTGACTCCGAATCGCTGGATCCGATCCAGTCCACTGGGCCCTGGTACATTATAGCGGGTTAACTTGGAGCTATTCCCTGATCTAAGTGGGCTCTGCAAGGTCTATATGAGAGGTGAAAGGAGCCATTAGTTATCGTTAAGCCTACAGTGGTGTAATGGAGGTCAAAAGTACCATGAAATCAAGCAATGGCCATGCAGTCCTGAAAATTCGGTGCACAAGAATAAAATGTCTGCAAGAAATTTAAATAAATAAAGCAAGACCAAAGGGCAGTTTGGTACAATAGTGACATTTAACTTCTGCAGGTGGGAAAAATGTTCCCTGAGCAGCCAAGGTAATCCACCATGCACATACTGTATATACACATCTGCCACACACATATACACATTACTTATTGCTAACTACCTACAGACTGCTTGTGGCTTTTACATTTCCATTCTCAGTCCATGGCACTAGATATTTGCTGAAATAATAAATGTACAATATAAATCAAGTGAAAGACATCATTACAAAAAAATTTGATTTCCCTTTCTGAAGCTTCTACATTCTTTTGATTACATGGTTATATAGTCTGTGTCCACCATCCACAACACCAGTGAAAGGTCTGGTCTATTTGTTCACATATAGGTCCAGTGGGGTCCACATAGGTAGAACAGTGCAGTGTTAGATGCTATTGCTTTAATCCGCTATTTAAACTGCTATTGAATTGAGAGCTTTTAACCTGTGTGTTTCTTGATTTGTTTATGGATCTGCTTGTGTATTCTTACTTGGTTTTTTTGTCCCATGTACAGGTGTGTTGGGGTGAGGGTTGGGAGGATTTAGTGGGGAAATTTTGTTTGAAAGTTTTGTGTATTGTATTTCAACCCTGTATCTAATGTATCTAATGACAACCCTCAATAAAACTCATGACAAAAAAAGAACAGTGACAGTCCACTGTTCCTTGGCTAGCTGTGTGGGTGTGCCATAGGGCACAGCGATTGCTTACGGACATGAGCACGTCAGCATGAGCAGCAGTGAGTGGCGCTACGAGTAACGGTCGGGAATCAGCAGACCAGTACCTGCAGTGCACAACGATGGGGTGGTTTCCAGACTGCTGCTGCTGTTTCTGCACTGCAGCAATGATGTCGATCATTCCCTTCCCTTCGGCCGGGATACCAATCTCAGGCCAGCCGTGGAAGTGAAAATGACGAACAAACCGGTCTGATTCTCCTGCCGAGGGAGATGTGCGGAAATGTGTTCATTCACTTCATAGACATGCAACTATTATGAAACAAGCCATAAAGCATCACATTTATTTGTTTTACTCGGTGCTTATTACTTCTTAATACAAATCTGTTAGTTTTAATTATGGAACAAACATTTGCTTTCAAGAAAATTTGCACTATCCCATTAATTGAAACCAGAGATAAACAGAACTCACGTAGGTAAGCACCAAATCCCGCAGAATGAAGGTGTCACACAGAGTGTCCCCCTTGATTTCTACAGTATAATCTCCATGTGTTACAGTGCCCTCTGTTGGCCAGTACTGGAAACACTTATCCTGTAAATTGTGAAGAATATTGTGAAGAATGGCGTATTAGACCAAAACACTTACAATGTAACAACCCAGATGTTATCTGCAGGTATTCGTGGTCATTTTGTAGGCCTTTCCCGCACAACTTGTTGTATTTTAGCCTTTTATTTGTTCTGAATGCAGGTGTTTTGATGAAGATATTTCAAAATGAAAAGGCCACTTAAGAGGTAAGACAGAGGTCAATTTCAAGAGCTAAATACAAATAAAGAACAATAAATAAAATGTAGGCAGTGGCATATATAGGCACAAGAATTACAATTTTACCATACTCATGCATTAGAGTTATTTTATCATTAAAAATACATATAAAGAGGATCCAATAATTGAAGACAGACATTAAAAACATTTAAAACCATCAAGGACAAAATCCAAAGGCTTATTTCCATTGTGGTCCTCTAGGGTACAAGATGACAGGGCTGGCAAGACTGATGGGCAGTCAATGTGATAAAAACATAACAGAGATAGCTTCATTAAACAGTAGGAGAGAAATAGAGATGTACTTAAAAAAAGATAACTTTGCAATAATATGATAATATTGATGATAATAATCAGACAGACTTTAATACTTTCATTCCCGAGGCAGTGGAAAGGATTCTGTGCCCACCTGCTCCCTCTCCTGCACCTCTGTTAGCATCACAATAGAGTGGCACCTCCATTCCCACACCATCCTCCAGAAGTCATCCACCGTTTGGGACAGGGGGCCCTGCGTGGCGATGTAGTAATCCTTCTGCCGGTAGCCCTGTTGAAGAAACCCGCACACCACACAGGGGTAGGGAGTGTACATTATGTGCACAGACCAGACAGCTATACAGAGTCATCCTAATGATCCCTCATCCAGGACCTCTCATAACAAAGTTGGTCACACTTACCTCCACTAGTGTGGACAACTCTGTGTTCACTCTACTGGAGTCAGGCAGTAATGGCAATCAATTACTTTTCTCAAAAAGAAAACTTGCATTTTCACAGAGAAACATCACTAGTTCACATTCTTCTATATATTTTGTTCTACTTCTATTGGAATATGTATAATGTACCACTTCTACTAACAGCGTTGAGAGTCAGCATTTTCTCAGAATCCCAACGTGAAACTCTGAGCTCATGGTCGAGCATCTGTATGAGGGCTTTGACAGAACCATCACAGAGCAGTGCGATCTCAGTCTCTGTGTTCATCATAGATGTCCAATTGGATGGGAAAAAATGATACAGTCTGAGTAAATGGGCAGTTAGCCTGTTCCCCTCAGTGATAACTGTTCATACTCACATGAACAGTACTGTACATCTCACAGCGAGCATTTCTGTGCCTGCCTATCAACAGAAAGGAATTCTGATGCAATTGTACCTGGCTGGTAAAAACTAACGCATTCATGAATGAAAAATGTGCTTTCTCTAACTACTGCATGGCCTGAAAAAGCAGTTCATTGCACATATTCCAGTCTTCATTCAAACAGCATTGAGTTTGTGGACATTATATGTACAATATATCCCTCGACTCTCGAACCGATCCATTCAGCCACTTTCTTGAACCAACGCCCCAGTAAAATTAGCGACATTTTTAAGTCAGACAAATTTTCGTCAAGGCTACCTAAATATCAACAACACTGACAAAAAATATGCTGCATACAAATGGTTGTACAGATGTCCTACATAAACCTAGAACAATACTACACCTACTAACATTATGAGCATGAGCAAACCTAGAACAATAAAATATATACTTCTCCACTACACACAGTACTCATTTTTCAAAGTGATAGCTAGCTAGCTAGCTACTAATATTATTTTGCTTTCCAAGAATGCACCTGCCAATCGTCGTTTAGTGTTTCATCCAAACCTCAGTCCCTCCCTTTATTCAAAACAATGCTTATTTTTAAATGTGGATGCCCAACCGGGCTACCACTAGTCAGTTTTTGATAGTCAGAATGGCCAAGATGGTAGCCCTTCTGATAGAAGCTCAGATCACTACACTAGAGGGGAGTGTAGTACAGCTAACGTGTCGTACAGCTAAACATCAATGAATGAACCAAAGGTGAACGTGAAATTGAACCTTACCTTTAAAAAAAATCAGTAACAATACATGAAAACCCGTTTTAAATCAGAGATTTTATTGAAATTGACCCAATCATTAACACAATGTGACAGAGAACATTCACGGATCCATATATATAAAAACGTAGATGAATTTATAAATACCAATATAAAATGTCTACAAGGCCCCCATATTGCGGTGGGCAAGATCTGCATCGAAACAAACGTATGTGTATTGAGAGATGCAGACCTCCCCTGTTAAAATCTACTGTAACTCGTGAAATTCTCAAGCAATTTTCGTGAAATGTGGCTTGTTAACATGATACATTTCTGCATAACGTTTATTTATTTCAAAATGACACAATTGTTGAGGTTCCTCAACAATTTTCCACAGAACCTGGCAACCTAATATCGTTTGTTTGTTTTGTCAGGTTGTTCCAGTTTCAACAAAGTGTGGTGATTATTAATTGCTCAAATTAACTATGGCGTGCTGCTTTTCTCGCCGTTAATTGTAATCTTATTTATGTTTTAGATGAGATATGACGAACGTTACATTTAAGTTAGCAATAGTGATAGATAGCTCAAGCATTGCCTGTCGATGCATTGCTTTGGAGCCACACTGCCAAGCAGCAGCATAACTATTGATAGTTTATGGCTGTAAACCACAGATATGCATTCCTAGCATTCCTAATATGAATCTTTACTACCGTTCTTATTTATATTTACAACCATACTAAAAATAATAATAATAAGGGAAAGAGGTAGCCAGACCAGGCAGTAAACAATGGTAGCCCAAACTTTCATTTGCAACTGAGTGGTAGCTACAGGGCTACCCTTAATGTTGAGACCTGATTACAGGTTGTTAGTGTGTGGAAATGTTGCATAATGCATCTTTAATATAATATCACCTTCTGATGTAGAAACTCTGGAAATTAAATCCCCAAAACTACATTTTAAAGTGAGAAGTTAAAGGTTTCTGATCAAAAGCAGAAAAAGACAGGACATTCTAATGAGCATCAAAACCTTTAATTTAACATAAGCACTAACAAGGTTTTCCTGCATGCAGCTTTGACACCTGCTACAGTACTGTAGCTATGTTGGTCTACTGTACTTGCAATCACTAGGCATGGGCAGGTTGCTTAGAATTCAAACCTTCTCTCAAACTAGGCTGTTTGAGAGAAGGTTTGAATCCTAAGCAATCTGCCCGTGTCCAGTGGTGAGAAGCCTACATGTTGTTTGAAGTACAGTAGACCAATATAGCTACAGTACTGTAGCAGGTGTCAAATCTGCATGCAGGAAAACCTTGTTGAGCATAAAATCTTTTAATTTCACATATGCACTATTTTAATTTCTTGTCTTTTTTGGCTTTTTATCAAAACATTTAACTTCTCACTTAAAACATAGTTTTGGGGATTTAAAAGTTGCATACTTACATCGATGAAGGATGCATTGATGTAATCTGTGAATTCTTGGCCCCTTTTCATAGACAGGATAACTCTGTTGAAGTCATCTAAGAAAAAAAAAGAAAAAACTTTATTTAACAGAATGAGCTCCATATTCCCACATTACCTCACATTTTAACAGACATTTTTAAACTTAAAAACAAGTTACTTGCATAAATAAAGCATATCATCTCTATAGATCTGTAAATACAAACTTCCTCAAATCAGTCTGGCAACCAAATTATTGATATTAAAATTATGCAAAGTTAAATTATATTGTGAGAATGTTGAGACCACATTCTCAAGAGATGGCGAGATGAGGAAACAGGGCCAAGTTACATGAACAAATGAGGATTGATTTAGAATAGTGCTTAGTTTCTGTAAAACATATGGGTCAATGTTTCCTGTAGCTCTGTATCATTTTGATATCAATAATTTGGTATTGCTGGCGGTGGTGCAGTGGATAGCACTGTCGCCTCACAGCAAGAAGGTCTCGGGTTCGAATCCAGGCCGGGGGCCTTTCTGTGTGGAGTTTGCATGTTCTCCCCGTGTCCGCGTGGGTTTCCTCCGGGTACTCCGGTTTCTTCCCACAGTCCAAAGACATGCACGTTAGGCTAATTGGAGAGTCTAAATTGCCCGTAGGTATGAGTGTGTGAGTGAATGGTGTTGTAGTGGCCTGCGATGGATTGGCGACCTGTCCAGGGTGTATTCCTGCCTCTCGCCCCAATGCATGCTGCGATAGCCTCCAGCCCCCCCGCGACCCTAACTAGGAATAAGCGGCTGAAGATGAGATGAGATGAGATAATTTGGTATTGCATTTAATAGTTTAGACTGTATTTAAGATAGAGAGTATTACTTTGTATATGTGAGTATTAGTAACTTTATGTTGAAAATGTTTAGGAGAAATCGATGATAGAGGGATGCTTTAAACTCATAGGCTTTCAAAGAAAGAAATAATGATTAGAATGTTTAAAGTAAATTAGAATTTTTAGTGATGTTAACCTCTATTATGTCACAATGGGAGATTATGCTAAAATCCAGATCACTTCACTTTCACCTGATGTTCAGTTTTGACATTTGCTATGTACTATTACCATGATTTATAATTCACTCCCATCAATGGCAGGATGACAGACGCCATTATCGTTGACATTTATGTCTCCTGCCATAATGCCATGAATTCACTCTACATACTGTATAAGCATACACCAAATTAGTCATATAAATAAGAATTTGAATAAGAATAAGAGTAAGCATAACAATAAAGAGTTAATAATAATATTATCATCATCACCTTTATGCCCTGTGAAGATATGTGTCACTCATATTACTGGTTGTTGGTGTTATGTGTCATGAAAATGCATTATCCATTATCGGTGATGACACAGTTTGTCCACACTTTGGACTGTTATTGTTATAGCATCATGTGAACGCTAACAACCTGTTGTCCCATAACTAGTTTTGTCAATGTTCAATTTTATAAGGGATAAAGTGTCCACAAGGTGAACTGGGCACTAGGCTTGTATGATAATAATAACATCAGTGCTAGTAAACATAAATATGCAATTATTTAAGTACTATTGGTACTGGTAAGTTACATCCAAGATTTGAATTATAGAAAGACAGGATTTATTAATACATGATGCAGAGCTTTCTGTCAAAATGTTTTTAAAATGTTGAAGAACATTTGAACTATAAACTTTTTTGGAAACTTTTTTTGGTTCCTTTCATTTTGTAATTTCCAAGTGGAAGTGCTTTTTAATGTATTTGTGCATGTATTTTGTTTTAGTTTGTTTTTATTTTTGACACATACTTTTTTCTGTAGTTTATTGAGCACAGATGTGGATCTGATGCTTGTTTTATAACACTGTAACATCGCTTTTTCTATGTCCCTAACAAATAAACAAATCAATAAAATCAATAAATAAATAAAAAATAAGGTTTGTTCAAGAACTAAGCAGAACTTTCAGGTTTCTCATAATTACCAGGATTCTCAGCCTCTATGATGTCACAGTGGGAAGGTGTTAGAATGCAGGCAGCTGTCAGCTTACTGAACAATTGTAGAACAGAGAACAGAGGCTGTGTTCCGAAACCTGTATTTGCACACTAGAACCTCAGATTTTCTGTAGTAATCAGATTGATTGATAGATTGATAGATGAGCTATAATGCCATGACAGTGGCATGCCTACAAATTGTGTTTTGCCCCACTATGAACCAATCGTAGGACAGAGGAAGTTTACATGTATTTCATTTCCACAAAAAAAAACCATATTGAGGAAATTGTAATTGTAATTGATTACTTGAAAATAATCTGGAACAAAAAATCGAACAACTGAATGACTCCTATGCTAATAATCCCACAGAACAAATTCAGATCAAACTCAGAGAAGCCACATTTCAATTAAATGGTATCATAAATTAAAAATTAAAAATTCTGATACAGAGACAATTTTGAAGATAATAACAAATCTGGAAAACATCTTGCAAACAAGCTCAAACTGAATAAAGACAAAACAATTATTCCTGTGATAAAGAATTCAGCAGGGAGGGCCATGCAGTCACCTTAAGACATAAACAACACCTGGGCATTCTGTAGCAAGTTATACACCTCTGTCCATGAACCAAATTCAACAGACATTGACTCCTTCCTGAATAATATAGACCTCCCAAAACTTAGCAAAGAACAAGCAGATTAATTGAATACACCATTAGCACCCAATGAATTTCAAAAAGCACTTTATCAGATGCAAAACAACAAAGCTCCAGGACCTGATGGCTTCCCTGCTGAATTCTGTAAACACTTCTGGCAAACAATATCACCACTGTATATCAAAATGACACTTGAAATAAAACACAACTCAAAAATCCCACAACACATGAACACAGCCCTGATCTCAGTATTACTGAAACCTGACAAAGACCCAACCCTATGCTCCAGCTACCGCCCCCTATCACTCATCAACACAGAGATAAAAATTAAGCACTGGCTACCAGAATGGAAGCCGTAAACCCACTCCAAAGCCCACTATCTCCATATCCTATCACCCTATTTATTGAACCGCTCGCCGCAGCAATATGTAAAAACAAGAACATCATGGGAATCCAAACCCCCAACACAAATCACAAGATCAGCCTTTATGAAGATAATATATTGCTCTACCTACAAAACCCATCAAACTCATTACAAGAAGCCATTAAACTCATAAATACATTCTCGGACATATCTGACTACTCAATAAACTGGACTAAATCCACAGTTCTACCACTATGTGGAGATAGCTGGAATGCCGCACCCCAAAAACCACCCCTCCCTTTCGCCACTGGTAACATTAGGTATCTGGGTATTAACATTTCCGCCAAGATGTCAGAGCTGTTCCACCTCAATTTCAACCCACTCATAAAAACAATCGAAGATGACCTAAACCACTGGATGAATCTACCTTTCTCTATTATTGGCAGAAGAGCAACCATCAAAATGAACAAAATGATCGTTCTACCCAAAATCAAAACAATTTTTTCACAATGATCCTGACCCAACCCACTACCAACTGGTTTCAAACATTAGACTCCATAACAAGCAAATTCTATTGGAAAAATAAGAAACTGGCCACTCTACAGAAAACCAAAATTAAAGGAGGTCTAGAAGCTCCAAATTTCCACCACTACTATCTAGCAAACCAGCTTCAATACATCAACAATTGGATACACCCTAACCAACAGAACAACCCATGAATAGAAATAGAACAATCAGAGTGTAAGGACATTTCAATCATAGATTTACCATTTCTCAGTACAGCCATAAAACACCATTACTGTTTTAGGAACACCGTAATATCAATGACAGCTTGGTGGAAAATCACCAAAATCACAAAGTCCACACTGACACCCTGTAAATACACCCCAATATGGCCTAACCCTGACTTTCAACTCAACAAAACACCACTTATCTTTAACACATGGAAACAAAAAGGTATCACACACCTACACCACATTTTTCTAAACAGCACATTCATAACATTTGAAGACTTGGTCCAGAAGTGCGATGTTGGGAAAGAACAGTATCTACATTATCTCCAATTAAAATCTGTCATCAAATCAAGGATCAATATAATAAATAATGACCTTCAGCCACCCTCACTAATAGAAGAAATTAATAAAATAACAAATCCTAAGAAAGCTCTATCCAAACTATATAAACTACTATCCACAATCGACTTGACAACATATCTACCAATTAAAGAATGGGAAAAAGACCTCTCAATTAGCACCAACACTGACTTCTGGACACAAATCTGTATGAACACCTTTTCAATGACGAACAATACGAATGCACAACTAATTCAATATAAAGTAATTCACAGAGCTGATATCACTCAGCACAAGATGTTTAAGATGGGATTCATAGACTCTGACACATGCTCACACTGTTCAATGAACACCCCGGATAGCTACTTCCATGCCACCTGGCTCTGCCCACCCACTCAACATTTCTGGCAAGCAGTCAGAAGAAGTCCCTGCTTTTGGGCTGCGACATTCCACTCTCTCCATCTCTTTGTCTACTGGGAGACCTTTCAACACTCAACCCCCCTATCAAAAACTCCAAACCGATACTCATCATCCTAACTATTGCCAAGAAAACTATCCTCAAGAAAACTATCCTCTTGAACTGAAAGAGCAGAAATACATTAAACATCACACAATGGTTAAATCTTCTCACAGAATACATCTCAAAGGAAAAAATGACAGCCTCTCTCCAAAACCAAATCATACATTTTGAAGAAACTTGGAACCCATTCATCAGTTCCTTAAATTTGCCTGTTAACTATAACCCCACACACAAACAAAATACACACACACATACACAACAAGTCCATATACCAACATTAGAATATCTGTAGGTTTGTTAGTCTGGATTTATCTCAGTCTATTTGTTTATCTGTCTGTCTGTCCGTCTGTCTAGTTACTTAGATAACACAATGGTTTTGGGGTGGGAGGGGGGGTGGTGGTAGAATCAAGAGGGGTGGGGGGAAGGGTAGTGTGGGAGGAGGGGAGGGCTCCTGGGGGACAGACATCACATTTGCATCTAGAACTGCACAATCTGTAAATACACTTAAAATGTATATGCATGTACATACAGTATGTATATGTGTGTGTATATATATATATATGTATATGTATATGTATATGTATATGTATATGTATATGTATATGTATATGTATATGTATATGTGTGTATAAAAAATAGTTGTCCCCCAAAGAGGGGGGTTGGTGGTGGGCCCAGAATTTAAAAAATTTAAAAATTTAAAAATATTGAGGAAATTGTAGGAGTTGTGGGAGTCTGTGCAGTTATGTTAGCAAAAACATTTGCAACTGTCGTTGTATGAATTATGGTAATGTTCAATTACTACTAGTTAGTTAATGTCGCTCTGGATAAGAGCATCTGCCAAATGCCTGTAATGTAAATGTAATGTAATGTGTTACTGTGCACCACTAGAGAAACATCTCCATATCATTTAACCCCAAAACAGAGCACAAATTTTCCACAATCTTAAAAGTGACCCTTCATCATAGGGGATATATAGGAAAGAAAAATAGGAAAGCCAGTGCATCTATCGAAATGTGGTAATCAGGCAGTTGCTAAGAATGTGACAGAACTGCTTTCCTGTATTAACACACTCAATATTTCCTTGCCTTCTCTCTCTGCTCCTCTGACCCTCCCTCTAACTTTAGAGTGGGAGGAGCAAAGGAGCAAGGATGGAACCAAGTGGAAGTTCCTAGAACACATTGTTCCCTGCCAAATACCAGCCCCTACCCAATGATGTAAATTTCTACTATGATGGTGAGTATCACCCCCAACCTCCCCACTCACAGATAAAATAGCTGGGTCCCACTTGCCTTGGTGAAAATTATGTATCAAAATGTTCAGGGAAAGCTTGTTTATGTGTGTTGTCCTGAGGGAAGATGAGTGTTTGTGTGCTACATCTTTGGTGATGAGCACTCCACCAGAGAGGTGTTCCACAGCAACTTCCTTAAAGACTGGAGGATGGTGAGAAAGGGGAAAGGGGGAGATTTAAGATTAGTCTTGAGGAGAGGATGTTGATAACTGAGCTGAATAAGTGAGCTTTGGGGGAGGTCCTCTGTGCACACCAGGAGAGGGTGGAAGCCCAACACAATATGAGCAAGGAGGAGAAACAGGTGGGCAGGGTTCCCTCAATCATTTATTATTATTTTTCTTTTTTCCACTCCCATCTCTTCCTCTCACTCTCCTAATAGTGCGCTATCATCATTATTTGTTAATTTTTTAAAACATAATAATGTTTTTACTTTTAAAGCCATCAAAGGGACCAATGAGAAGGTTATGGCAGAGTATAGCTATTGCACACTGGATCATCACTTCGAGTGCATTGGCAGCTTCAGGATTGATCCCCTAGGCCTGTTCCGTGGCTGAGGGGAGCACCCCAAACAGGGCATACTGAAGAAGAGAATCCAGCCTGAAAACATTATCATCAACTGCAGCAAGTAAAAGGTCTACTGGGAGTGAGTGAGCCCCACAGAGAATCACAAATCCCAGAGCCCCTTGCTAGTCACCAGTGGAAATAAGTTTACATGGCCGGCCAGCTGGACAGGGAACGTGCAAATACGTCATGCTCAACGCTAGCTCCAAACTAAGGGTAGATGGTGGACTCAACCATTCACAGGAAGGTGGGAGGGGATAAAGCGCAAGTGGTCCTTACAGTACAACAGCACAACAGTTTGGCAGAGAAGGCACAATGGACAATTGAGCAGGAAGGGAAGTCAACCTCCTTTGATACTGTCCACTGAGGAGGGTGGGAAGGTCTGGGAGAAGTATGAGGTGGCCACGGATCTCTACTTCACGGTTCTCTCCGTTTGGTTCACTGGCTGGGCTCACGGTGTGACACAAATGATGACCACCCTTTGGACTAACATACCCATTGATTCTGGTGGCACTTTGGAATGCAAAGGAAACCAGGTTTCACTCTTACACTGGGGCCTGTTGCTAGGCCCCGTGCCTCCTGCAGCTGGCCCTGAGAGCTGGGAACGAGGAGGAGGCAGGCGGGACGGTGGACACCGTGGGCTGCTGTTCCCTGTGAACGGAGCACAGCTGGACGGGAAGGAATATGTGGTGGAGTTGAACTTCCTGGGCAAAAAATCCATATGCTACTACAACAAGGTCCCCATCATCAAGAGGGTGAACAGAGATGTTAGTCAGCCTTATTTTCTCCTTTACTTCTCCTTCACTTCTCCTTAACATTGACTTTACGTTTTGGCAACATCTTGCCAAGATCAGACCTACAGTGGAAAATGTCAGACATAACAGGGATGATGTGCAATTCTCCAGTACACTTCTCAGTCTGAAGTTATTTAGGATAAAATAATTTGGTGACCACCTCTTGAGGGGAATTTATCCAGTGAGATTCCCTGAATATTTAACTTTCAATTCTGATCCATGTATCATGGTTCTCTGTTCCAGGTCTTCAAAAACATTAAGATTTTCATGGAGAGCATGGGAGCAGGAGATAATCTGTTCAACCGCCTGACCGTGAGTCTCAAACTTGTTTCTGTTTCTAAACTAAATTTCAAATACCTATAGCTAGATGAATCTGGCACATAAATCCATTTGATTCTGTATAGGTTTATTTATGTGTGTGTACATCTCTTTAACACTCCTACTCTCTCCCTAGTCAGACATCCACACTGAATAAACATCTCAGCTCTCTGTGCCCGGCCAAGGTGTTTTGAACCTACAACATCTACCTAACCCTGCAGTAGAAACTGGGAGAGCGATCCTAGAGTGAGCATTATACACCTCTACATCTAGCCATACCACTTATACACCAAGTCTTATACACCTGCACATGTAGCACAATCACTCCTACATCCAGTCATACATACCTCCTCTACTGATCTCTCTCTCTATCTCTTATTTACTCTGTCTCTCTCTCTCTCCTTCTTTGTTGCGGTAGTGTCAGACAGGCTGAGAAGCTGCTTGCCTACAACGGGGCCAACTGAGCAGTTACAGTTATCTGCAACCACCAGCGGGTGGCGCCAAAGATCTTTGAGCAGTCCATGGCCAACCTGCAAGCCAAGGTGAGAGAGGGCGGTTGGGAAACAGAAGTGCAGGCAGTGGGAAAGAGGCAGTGCATGATGAAGGGAGGAAAATAGGTATAGAATAGAGAGATTCAGGGAAGGAAAGACATAGGAGAAATAAAGGAGTTATGAGCATTGCACTATTTCTGGCCTGTGGTGTATTCATGTGCATTATGCTGTGGTGTTCTCAGTCTTGCTCTTACTTCCATTCCTCACTCTTTGTCTGTCCTCCAGTTTGACAGTAAGACAGAGAAGCTGGCCCACCCAAGAAACTTCCCAGGCGGAAGGCCAAGCCACACCCTGGCACACGTGAGTATCCCTGAGTATCCCCCCCCCCCCACAAGTCAGAGGTATATAGGTGTCAACATGTTACTGGAATGATGTGATCTGTATAAATACAGGTCCAGTTGTTGTATTTTAATGCTACATCAGATCTTTGTAAACCTTTGTGTGCATTTGCATGTATCTGTGTGGTGTGCATAATTTATTTTAGTGTTTGTGTGTGTCTGCATAATCTACAGTGTGTGTGTGTGTGTGTGTGTGTGTGTGAGTGTATGACAGAGAGAGATTTACCGGCGCTGTCAGGATCAGTTGCTGAATTTGGCGATTCGGGCATACAGAGAGAAGAGCAAGCAGATTGCTCTGGGCACCTCCAAAATAAATTACATGGACCCTTGCATCAGTATCGCCTGGTTAGTAGACTTTTAGGTTGTAGTTGGATTCAATAAACATGTCACCAATAGCAAAATCAAATTTTTATACACTGATTTTGTTACATTAACAATCCACTGAGCCTGCATTTCAACTATGTTAAATTACATTCTTTCAACACAACAGATTAAATGCAATTTAGTCTGCTCCAAGGGTAAAGGCTATTAGTGGTTTCCTCCATGAAACGAGCTGACCATAAAACCTTTTTATTACATGGAACTACTCCACCTGTGCTTTTATTGAAACAAAATTGCATCTGATAAAGGAAAATGACTGGTCCACAGGCTCATTGACTATACCTATAGGTTGTATGGCATAAATAAACAGCTTTCATTAGGGGTACACCGATATATCGGTGGACTATCGGTATCGGCCGACATTTGCAATAACGGTGTAAAATTTGGTTATTGCCCGGATCTAATGCATGCTGTTCCCATTGCTTTAAGACGTGCTGTTTTTGTTGACACTGTCAAGCGAAGAAAATGTCCTCAAGCAAGGATTTTAATACATCAAATCTGATCAGCCATTTACAAGTAAGACATGTAGCACAGTACATGTGCCAGGGCACAAATAGGACAATAAATAACAAATTATCGTTATCGGTATCGGCCGATTGTGTTATTTGAATTATCGGTATCGGTCCAGAACTTTCACATTGGTGCATCCCTAGCTTTCATTGTTTGTTTGGAAATAGTGAAAAGCCAAGTCTGGTATTTCCATTTTAAATAGAGCGTATTCCTACATCCTGGACAGGTCGCCAATCCTTCACAGGGCACATACACCATTCACTCACACTTATACATATGGGCAATTTAGACTCTCCAATTAGCTTAACGTGCATGTCTTTGGACTGTGGGAGGAAACCGGAGTGCCCAGAGGAAACCCACGTGGACACGGGGAGAACATGCAAACTCAACACAGAAAGGCCTGGCCGGGATTTAAACCTGGGACCTTCTTGCTGTGCGGCAACAGTGCTATCCACTGCACCACTGTGCCACCTGGCTGATGGCACATGACACAAAATCATTAGGGAAATGATTGAGCCAGTTTCTCTTTTCTCTTGGCTACTCTTCCAAAATCTTGATCATGATACTTTTCTGAAATGCATTTTCATATCTATATGGCTGTGCAAAAGATATGCACCAACAATTTGGTAGGGAATGTGAATCTCTATCCATTTAACAGTACCTTTCTGAACTATGACATTTTCCTCATAGTATTGAGACTGCATCAAATCCCGTATCTTTAACTTGATCCACAGAACCATGTTTCACTGAGACAAAAGGAATGATTTTTTTATCACAGGGTCACCCTGCAAGTCCCCTTGGCCAATTTCTATAAACAGTAATCTCTCTCTCTCACACACACACACACACACACACACCACACACAATGCCAGTCATATCCAGTCAATGCACTTTGCATAAAAAATCACCAAAGGCATCACCTTCTTTTCTAACAATCCAATTTCTACAATAGATAACTGTGTGTGACTGGTTCTGCTAAATTCTACACGAATGGCTGTTTGACTCCGCTCACTCTCTCTGCAGGGGCATGACCATGAATTTACCCTTGGAGAAAATTTACAACTAAAACCAGAGAAAGTTTTTCTGAGCTATCGACATGACTGAAGCTGACTTTGCATTCTGAGTTAGCTCCCTGGAATGCTTTTATAGCACTGTCCCCCTCATGTTTCCCCTACAGTACTCCTCACTGCCCAAACAAACCCCCATTTTTCACAACCGTCATCCCTTGTTTTTCCCTCCCCAAATTGTGCTTTAGCATTGTTCGGACAGGATTTGCTTGATCGTACCTGTTGAATACTGCTCTTTTTTTTTTTATGAGAGTGTTTGTGACAATTATACCCTCCAACTTAATATCCAAAAAAATACTTGAATCATTGATTGAACATTCTGCTGTGTAGGGGAACAGGTGAGATCTCTGTTATGATGTTATATACAAAAATAAATTGTCAATGTTTTCCCCTTGCTAGCTAGATACCTAAACCAGTGGAACCAGCTATGGCACTTAGTTCTATTGTAATGCCTGAGGCCTAGCTAGCTAGCCAGCTATATAAATGAAACATAGTATGTAATGAAGGTACATGTTGGCTGGATAGCTACTGTGCTATCAAAATGAAACACCAGACACTTGGCTAATTGCCTAGCTATCCAGATAGCTACATTAAAACAATTCAGTAGCTAAATTATAAGTTATAATAATATTAAATAAATAAATAAATAAAATAAATATGGAAACTTTCTAGCTAGCACACTCTTTTAAGGAAGCACCTGAAGTGCAGCTAGCTAGCCAGCCTTTGAATGAAACCCATCCATCCATCCATCCATTATCTAAGCTGCTTATTCCTGGTCAGGGTCGCGGGGGGCTGGAAACCCATTGGACAGGTCGCCAATCCATCGCATTCAATTAACAATTTAGACTCTCAGCCTAGATGTGCTGTGGGAAGAAACAACCAGTCAAACTCCGCTGGAACCGAGACCTTCTTGTCTGAATGAAAATGAAACCCATTAACTGTGATGAAATGATTCTGAATGAAACATAACTATGATGAAATGATTCCCTTCACTGTTTTATTGAAATCTCTTGAAAGACCATGCTAGTGCCAACTATGGTCAGCAGTCCTGCGGGACTATGCGAAAGAGTCTTCCTCCGACTCATGTCTGAAGCTTAACTTGTAGGCTGCGGTGTGAAAAGAACTGGCGAGTGACAACACGTGTTTCAGAGGAGAGCGAATTGACAGTGGAGGTTACAAAGAGCATGCATAGAAATAAGATTGGGCATTCCAAATTGTGAGAAAAAGTGGAAAAATCATAAAAAAAGAATAAAAAATCTGAGAGATGTCTCTCTGAAATGCACCCCTATGTCTCCTGGAAATCAATTTGACCAGGTTAGGCTGTCTGCAACCATGCTGGGTAGATTTTAATAAGGCATGTATGGAACCGCAGATCAAAATTTGTGTAACAATGTGAATTTGAACAGGAAAGCAACGTGGCCTTACATGGTATGATCTGCAGAACACGGTTCTTCTTCATGTTGGCCGGGAGATTCCCCATTCTCATATTCTCTTTCATGATCCTCACATTGGTCAATTTCTGATGACAAAAAACATAAATATATGTATATAAAACCCTTTTAATAAGGGAAATCAGAATGTCCACAAAACAAATCTGATGTGATTGGAATATATATTATATATATATATATATATATATATATTATGTACACTACTGGTCAAAAGTTTTAGAACACCCCCATTTTCAATTTTTTACAGAAATTTAAGCAGTTCAAGTCCAGTGAATAACCTGAAATGGTACAAACGTAAGCGGTAAACTGCTTAAAAAGGTTAAAAAAATAAGTTTAGGTTACCAAAAACTGAAAAATAATGTCAATTTCAGAGTTATAAAAAAAGGCCCTTTTCAGGGAACAAGTAATGGGTTAAACAGTCACTCTGTGCAAGTAGTCGACTCTGGATCCAGCAAAAGAGCCACAGACCATCACGCTTCCTCCTCCATGTTTGACAGTTGGTGTTACACACTGAGGAACCATCCTTTCACCTACTCGACAGCCTATAAAAACCTTTCAAAATGTAAAGAGTTCAAATTTTGATTTGTCAGTCAATTTTCTAGTCTAGACATTTTTCTAGTCTTCAATAGTCCACTGGCGGTGCTTCATGGCCCAGGCAAGCCTCTTTTTCTTATTTTGCCATCTTAGCAATGGCTTTTCTTACTGCCGCTCGACCTGTCAAACCTGCAGCTCGAAGTCTTCTCTTTACAGTTGAAACTGAGACTTCCTTACTTCAACCAGTGTTAAGCTGTGCTTGAAGCTGTTGTCCTGTGAGCCGCCTATCACGCAAGCTGTTGACTCTCAGAAACTTGTCTTCTGATTTTGTTGTGGTTTTGGGTCTGCCAGACCTCTTCCTGTCAGAGTTTCCTCCAGTTTCCAAGTGCCTTTTTTTTAACCTCTGGCATTTTACCGCTTACCTTACCATTTCAGGTTATTCACTGGACTTGAACTGCTTAAATTTCAGTAAAAACTGCAAAATGGGGGTGTTCTAAAACTTTTGGCCCGTAGTGTATATATTTATGTATACACTGTTCCTTGCAAAAGTACTCAGACCCCTGGAAAGTTTTCAAATGTTGCTGGATTACAAATGATATGTTCAATTTTTTTTCCATTTTATATTTTTTATTCAAAACTCACATGCTCAAACAGAATTTGAAGAAGTACTTAGTGATGTTAGCATATAAAAATAATAAACTGAAATATGCTGCTTGCATATTCAGACCCCTTCCATTGATATTAGGTGGAAGCACCTTTTGCTGCAATAACAGCTTTATGTCTTTTGTGCAAAGTTTCTACCAACTTTGTGCACTGGTTGTAGGTGATTTTCACCTATTCTTCCTGGCAGAATTGTTCCAGCTCTCTCAAGTTGTTTGGATATCGCTTATGGACAGAAATTTTCAAGTTGTGCCACAGATTCTCAATGGGGTTCATGTCATTCTCAATGGGGTTCATGTCATGCCACTCAAGGACATTCACCTTTTTATTCTTGAGCCACTCCAAGGTAGCTTTGGCCCTTGGATCATTGTCCTGCTGAAAAGTTTTGCTCCAGATTAAGTTTTTTGGGAGACTGAAATATGTTTTCTTGCAGTACCTGCCACCACCATGCTTCACTGTAGGGATGGTGTTACATGGTGCATAGGGTTTGCACGTACACAACGCATGTTGGCCAAAAGCTCTATCTTAGTCTCTTCTGACCACAAAAACCTTTCCCACACCTTAGCTGGACCACTCACGTACTGGTCTAGCAAGCTCCAAATGGGCTTTGAGATGTTTTGTTTTGTAATGGCTTCTTTCTTGCCACCCTGCCATACACGCCACTATTATGCAGTGCTCTTGATATTATTGACTGATGCACTATTACTTCATTCTCAGCCACTGAACTCTGTAGCTCTTTCGAATAATTGTTGGCCTCACAGTGGCTTCCCTCACAAGTCTCCTCCTTGTTTGTCACTGAGTTTGGAGGGACAGTGTTTTCTAGGCAGGGTCTGGGTGGTATGAGGCAGCTTTCACTTCTTGATTATTGAGCCAACAGTGATCACTGGGATATCCAAACCCTTAGATATTTTAGTGTCTCATCCTCACAAAGAGAGGTGTTTTTAATCCTGAAATCATGACAATCACTGTTATGGCACACAGACAGAGGCCAATCAACTCATTGTGTGACTCATTAAGGAAATGTTTTGCACCTGCATTAACTTACAACTGCCAGAGCACATGGTTTGAATACTTTTTCAATGAACATTTTTATTTAATATTACATATCTAGTATAACAGTCGTACATATATATATAATGTATACACACAGGTACGTAAATCCTTCTCACTTCTAAAACAAGTTCAATTCACCAAAAACAGACGCTGCATAAACAAGAATGGACATTCGTTCAGCACTGGAACTTCAACACACTGTACTTCGGAAGTTTACAAGCTTGTTAAGTTAGGTCATTAATGTTAGCTAGCTTACACTATCACTGTTAACTTGCATATTTTCCTACATAACTTCACCTTCATTGCTACTTTGAGCTAATCTTGACTCAAGCTAACAGTCTTCTCGCTATAATTCTGTCTGTATTCTTGACAACAAGGATGTGGCTGTAATAAATGTCCGTTTGCAAAACAGTTTTAGAAATATTCCTCTCATGTTTTATTTAGATTTATGGCTGGTCTTTTTTGGCCCATTGCTCCCATCTACTGTTCAAGTAATAAACACTTTCATCTCTAATTGAATTACTAATTGCACTACTATTACTTCTGCATTTTAATATTTTTTTGTGGCAAGTAGTTGTGGTATAAGGGAAATAAATTGCCGTGTGTTCTCAGGATATATGTACGCACTTCTGGGGATGGGAACAGTACTCGGCTTAACAGCCTCTTGCCACAGCACCACCCCAGCCATGCGTATATATCCTGAGAATGCACGGCTTGTCGTGGTTTATTCCTTACACACACACATACATATACATATACATACTGTATATATATATATATATATATATATATATATATATATCTACAGTAACAACTGTGTGGGCTTAGGACAGCTATCCCAGCATCCTCTTTCAGTGTGAGACAGAAGAGTGATCACAGCAGGCACTTTTGGTGTGTGACAGACGGGTGAACGCAGTCTTACTTTAAACTCCTCTTCCAGCCCTATCCGGTCTAGTGGTGCCAGTGTGTTGTGGAGCTTCTGCAGGTGTCCCTCCAGTGAAGAGATGTCTAGCTCTGTGTCCCCATATAGGTAGTATTCCAGCAGGGCCTGGTAGATGAAGGAGTACTGCATCTGTGGGCCAGGGAGAGAGGTGCATAAAGAGGCCTGAAAAGTCCTGATGAAATATGCAAGACTTTTTAGACGCCGGTGAAAAATCTGTTCATACTATATTTTCAAATGTAGTGTACCTCTCTTAAACGCAGTGTTACTACACCTTCAACTTATTTTTGAACAAAATGAATATACCTGAAAGGTTCAATTGTTAAGTTGCATTTTGTGTTAAAGTGTATTTCGATAACAACCCCTTCAATAAGATAAGAAGAACGTTTTTTCTTTTCAATAAGAAAAAATAAGCAGAAATTAAATTCAGCTTTCTCACATACCAACATGCTGCATATAAAGTGTACACTTTCATATGTCAGAGAAGGCAGCTATAAGAAATGCATTTGTTGGGCGTCAAGTGCACTCAAGGGTTCTTGAGTGCCCTTCTCAGCAATTTTAGGGCACTCACGTCAGTCTGGACTAGTTGTGAGCGCTGATCTCGTATTCGGGACACAAAGCCGAAGACATCAATCTTCTGCTCCACGTGCATCATGTCGATCATGCCGTCAATAACAATGAAGGTTCCCGTCCGTCCAACACCAGCACTGCGGAGGGATGGGGACCGCATGATTAGTCATCAAGAACGCCACAGGCGCACAGGAAGTTGCTGAGAAGGACTCCAGAGGGAAAGATGCTGTACAGCCCAGCCTCTCCTTTGGACTTACCCAGATGCAGTCTTTTTTTAACACCCCCTGTGCGCCAGAGGAGGATAGCCCCTGACCCCCCCCTTTAGTCTGGTTCCTCTCAAGATTTCTCCCTATATTCTCAACCAACGGTTGTCTTGGCTTGCTTTTGAGCAGTCTGTGACAATGTATTTGTAAAGAGCGAAGACAAATATATTTGATTTGATTTGATTTACATAGGTGCAATTCTAAAACAAGACCTGGACAGTTATGGCAAAACAGTGCAGTTGATTATTTGATTATAGCACCCCTTGCAATGCAATGGTCGCAATGCAATTTCGGTTGTACTGCTGCTCTTAACCTATTTGAATACTCTGCTTTTTAGGTCACTCTGGGCGAGTGAATCTGCTGAATGGATGTAAAGCAACGTAATGTAAAAGGCAGTGAATGCACATATCTCTAACCCCTGACGTAGTCATCACTATGCATCTACTTCTTCCAGTGAGCTGGGCACATGTGCCCACCCTCAGAGGGACACCGTGTTTGGCCCCAGCAGGTGGCCCTGCACCAGATGGCTCTGGGCCAAATACTCACAGCCGGCTCAATAGAGCCATTCAGAGCAGTTTTATCTCAGGCACGGTCTGGGATTCCAGCTCAGGGTGTTAACAACTAATCTGAGAGCTCCATTCAACAATCAGAGGCACAAGCACCGCCACCTGCTGCAGCAGTTGGTGATACGAGATGCATTTTCTGCGTTGGGTCTTTTTCTCATCATGAAACGTGTAGATTTCCACAGTGAAGTCCCATAAAAATATGCAGTGGGAGGAATAAAAACATTTGTTTTTTCTGAGGACGTGAAAACGCTCCCAGGAGCATTGATCGGTTGGTGAGATTAAGGCGGCTACTCTGTAAAAAATGTCAGCAGGGCAGCGCTGCTGGGCCACCGCCGAGGCCTACCTGCAGTGCACCACGATGGGTCCCGCGTAGGACGGGTTCACGGTCTTCACCTTCTTGAGGAACTTGAGCATTCCAATGGGGGAGAAGGGCACGCCAAAATCGGGCCAGCTGGTGAAGTGCAGCTGGGTGACCAGCCTGGGGGCTTTAAAGCCGTCGCCGCCCTGCTGGAGACCACAGGCACGGCCTGAAATTCCACACCTGGCCCGGCCTTGCGCACAAAGAATGCCTGCCTCAGGTCAGACTTTGATGAGCCTGAATTACCCCAGAACTCCATCTTTGTTGTGGAGTGGCATATCGTTTCTTGTGGCAAATTCTGTAAACTACACCCAGCCCCGCCTTGCAATAATATACATTAGCACAGAAAGTTAGAATGCAGTACATCTGTCAATTCTAATGTAGTGTGCATGTGCATGCAATTCCTGGTGGGACACTACATGTACATTGTACAAATAGAATGCAAGCTATGTTGTGTTCACAGCTTTGGCTAAACAAAGTCTTGCGACTAAAAATAAACGGTTTTAAAAAAATGTCATTTCTGCCCAATAAATCAATGACATTGTCAATGGGCATTTCAGAAAGGTAGTTGTAACTGAGAATCTACTTACATATTGCACACAAAACTTTCGTATGGTGTAGTCCACCAGTATGGTAAAGTCCTCCACCACCACTCGCATATTTCCATAAGTCCAGCAGCCTTGGTCAGGCCAGTACTGGTAACATTTGTCCTGGAGAGGAAGCGAGCGATAATCTGATTAATTAGAGCAACCCAAACCCTGTATTCAATCAAGACCATTCAAATTGTGCTATTCAAAAAATAATCAAAAAGAAAAAACCCTCCCAGATGAATATCACACTGTACTGAAATGAAATAAAGTCACCTCTGGATTCATATCAACACCACCAATAAATCTTAATGGAAACAGTTTATTGTAACACAATAGCACACTAATTATTATTATTATTATTATTATTATTATTATTGAATATCAGTTGAATTGACTAGTACCAGTAACTAGAAACAAGAAAAGTGTTTAATGCCAGATAAAAGTGAATGATTACCACTAATATACTCTATAATTGTCATTGTATGTAGGATCCTAACTATAGCACACTTAATAGGCATGCAAACCCAGGCAAAATCTTTTCTACTAGTACTGTAGCTGGCAAAATGAGTAGAAAAGACACAAAAAGGCATTTGTTCATCATGAAAAAAATGTAAATTGCTAATTCAGGGTGACATGTCACCTTGTGTCTTGGCTGAATGGGTGGGGAATTTGGAGATACGTTTCTGCTACAATCTGAGTTGAAACACTCTGGGGGCTTAATGATTCAAGCTAGAGCCCAGTCACGCAGAAACGCATTGTGGAAAAATCACAAACCCCTGTATCCTGGCTGGTGTTATTGCTGCTTGCTGTTGGACACATTCTTACTGAAACAGAGTGCTCCCCCACCTCTTTCCTCTCTTTCACATTTGTCAACATCACTATGGTCGCAGTCTTCTGCTCCCAAATCATCCTCCAGAAGTCTGCCACCGTGTCCTGCTTCGGACCTGTAACAAAGGGCCAGGCTAAAAATGTAGCCTCTGCAGATATCAAGAACACTCCAAAGATAGTCCATCAGAAGTGAGCACAAGCCCTACCCTTTTCAACTTAATGTTCTAATAGGGGCACTCATACATCAAGTTAGGAAGGACTCTCCTTAGTCATACAAATATTTGGCTAAACTATAAAAAAACAACCATGACAAAAAAAATCATTATAATAATAATTTACCTTGTGCTGCAATGAATTTGTTCTTGTCTTTGTAACCCTGGTGAAAAGGGCAAACACAATGCAATTATACATCATGTATTAGATAGACATAGTTAATTAATCAGATATACCATCACACAGGCATGCTGTACTTCTTAATTATTAATCTGTACCAAATGAACATGTGAATTAGGAATAATAATAACTCACGTCGATATATGAGGCATTTATATAGTCTGAGCACTTAATCCCATCAATCTGCAATAACACAACCCTGGAGTGGTCATCTATGGAAAAGAACATGCATACATACATAGTGTTATGGCAAACCATTACTGTGTACACAAATCTGCATTTATAAACTCAAAGTAAATATCAAACTAAATAATAAAGAACATAAACACACAAATGCGAAATTAGCATATATATTAGTGTCAAGCCATACCTGAAAAGTATGTTTTCTTGTTATCAAAGCAAGCCATGCCAAACCACACACAGACAACTGAACTTTTTGAGGGGATTTCTGCAACATGATACATTCTGGCTGTGCAAATCTTCAAGATTTTTGAGATTTCCCTGGATTTCCACCAGGTGTAGAAGCCCAACTACACCTCCACTCAGTAATATCTTGTATAGTACAATTTGTGGCAGGAGTTGTAGAACTCACATGGGAGAATGTTGGGATATCTGTTCTTGTCTCTGTTGTCCTCCTTGTTTGCCTCCTCGCAGGTACCTTGAGTGTAGCCACTGGGCAATGACTAGAACACAACACACATCAGAGGTAACCAGGGTAACCACTGAAACCGAGAACTATGTTTCTGCAACCCAAAGGCAATTTGCAGTCAATAAATCAGGGCAATGGACCATACAATACTGTGGGTGCCCTTACCATTTTCAAAGTAACTATAAGGTATTGTATTGTTTAGTTTGGTCAGTGCTTTCATTACTATGTATGTTTTTTGTGTTTTTGTCATTTTATTTTATTGTGTATATACAAAAGGAAAGATAAGCTTTATCTATGCATTCATATAAGAGTATTTAGTCATTTTATTTTAAATCCTGCAGACGACACAGTGCTACAGGAGAGAGCTTGTGCCAATCTACGTGCATATCCCTCACAGCCGATAGCCTGCAGGTCCCTTTGCGTGTCATTGTGAGTACCCAAGATAAAGGTAACCCAGTGAACTCTGACCAACATCAACCCAATCTACCCCTGGAAGGACGAAGGCTGTCTGTCCAGACTCACGGTCACAGTCAGCCAATCACATCCGAATGAGAACTCAGGCTAAAGAGGGGAAATGAGTGTGAGCATGCGTGCAAGAGGGAACTCACACTGAACTCCTCGCGGAACAGCTTGCCGTCATCGGCTGAGTGGAGCCGGTACTCCTCCTCCAGGTGATCCACAGGGATGGGGAAGTACTTGGACACAGGTAGGGACTTCGGGAGCAGGACCACTGTCTGCTGCTCTGTAAGAGGTCACAAATGTTCAATGTTTGATTATCAAATGTTCTCTGGGGGAAGCCATCCATCCATACTGTACATATCCTTAAAGGGCAGCACCACAAAATACAGAAATCAGTGCTATCAAGTCGCCATTTATCTGATCAGGTTTCACATATAGAACAATCACAGCATACAGTATCTAAATTATTCACTCATTATTTCCAATCAATACATAGCTGATTGAGGTTTAACCTTCAATGTGCAAACCCTGATTGGATTGAAGTACATACAACATATTTAATTGCTGATTCTGTTTTAGTAGTTGAATTATGAAACATTTAGTGATTTGGGAGAAACTTAAATTCACATGAATATTGAATTAGGGAAAATTCATAATGCAAGAAAAGCTCATTCTAAGTGTCTATTTGACATTACAACTGCATAAATACAGTCTAGTGTTATTGTAGCAAGAATTTCAGTATAGCTTGAAACCACAAATACCAAGGTTTGGTTTTGACTAGTTCTCATTTCACCATTACAGCTGCCTCAACACTGCTTACTGCTATGATAACATGCATTTCAGAACAGGTCTAAACCACAGATATCCAGGTCCCATCTGTTAGAAACTGAAGATGGGTGGAGCTCATGAAAGTGATTTGATTGGGGTATCTTGAGATCAAGTGAGTATGTGAGTTTTTATCAGAGGGATCAGATTCCAGAGAAATTCGCTCGAGGTAAACACGGACCTTTGTGCACAGTACAAACCTGAACACGCCCGCCGTGGCAGACAGCACTGCGACCCTTTGTTAGGAGCAGGAAATTGAGGTGAAATACACAGGCAGGTACCACAGCAGGTACAGAGATGTTTTAATCAGTGGCACAATTACATTTAAGCTCTGCTGATGTGGGTATGGAGCCACACTAAAGTGCAAGTCTTTTGTGTAAATATGCACAAGTGGGCAACAATGTGAGTGTGTATTCAAAATTTTGTAGAAGACAGAAGTCACTGAATTGAAATGGAATTGACCCCAACTATACTGCTACCTACATCACACACACACAAAAAAATACTGGATTGGGTCACACATCCAGTTTGAGCTAAATACCTCAATATAAGAGGTAAATACATAAAGAAAATTACAAATGAATGTCTTCACTTCACACCCACTGTTAAATATAAATAGTAGGGGAAGTATTTAACACTTAACATATCAGCCAAACAGACCATAAGGAAACCCATATGAACGTTATTGCAATGCAGGAGTGTATTTCTGTATTTGTGTGAGTCAACCAATAGAGATAAAATCAGAGGACAAATTACCTTGTTCTTCCAAGAAGCCATTTGGTAGCTTCTTATCAACTGTAGTGACATCTGCCTTCCTATGGTTTCTAAACCTGAGGGAGAGAGGGAGAGAAAGAAATAGAGATCATTAGTCAATTGGTCAAGTTATAGTTATCAGTTGACCCCCCATTCTGAATTGTGTTCCTTCTAGTGAGCCAGAGAGAGAGAGAGAGAGAGAGAGAGAGAGAGAGAGAGAGAGAGAGAGAGAGAGAGAGAGAGAGAGAGAGAGAGAGAGAGAGAGAGGAGATAGTCAATGCAGTACCTTTGTCAGATCTCTTCAATACACAGTGAGGAACAGAAAAATTAGGCACATACCATCTGAAGGCCGTATTACTGCACTTTTTCATGAGAGCTCCAGTTCAGCCGAGCTCCCAGAGTGGAGTGTGGAGCCTGTCCCGGCCGCTTGCACCACTGTCTTTCATTTCACGCTTGTGCAGCTGTCACTGTTCTACGCCCCACCCGGGGGGAGTGGCATCACAAACATCACTTACTGCCCTACACTCAGCCAGCTAAACACAGAAAGACAGACCCAAATTTGGATTTGTGGGCCAGATTTGAGTAACCCTGCTCTACTGTGTGACTCTAAGAAAGATAAAGATGGTGGTTCTGTATGGCTCAGTAGGTAGAGCATGGCGCTGACAACGCTTAGGTTGTGGGTTCAATTCCCCTTGGGACCACATATGCTGAAAAATGTATGCATTCACTACTGTAAGTCGCTTTGGATAAAAGTGTCTGCTAAATGGCAAATGGCATATAAATGCCATATACATAAAGAAGCACACCTCTGCTGTGTGACGCTCACCTAAAGAACACAGCCTCTGCTCTGTGACTCTCACGTACAGAACCACATAGCTACCCTCTGCTCTGTGACTCACCTGAGGAAGTACACAGCCAAGAGGATAAAGATGATGAGAAATAGAGAAATCACCAACACAGATGGGAGGACGTGGGGACTGGCGGACGTGGGGTTCCCTGAGGAAAAAGAGAGAGACCCAGTTCTCAACTTCAAGTACAGGAGAAGCAAATGGAAGCAGTCAAATACAAGAAGATATTTTAACGTGTAAGAGAAAGACCTCTTTGCTTTTTTTAAATGTAAAAGCTTGTATCAAAATGTTGGTGTCAAAAAAGGGTGCTCTTTGGAGTAATGGTCAATAACTTATCAAAGAAGAATGACCAAAGAGAAAAGGGAAAAAACCCAAGGGAAATTGAAATTGCACAGTGCATTTAATTTAGTACAATGGTATATTTTGCAACTGTGACTTCTCAGGACAGGAAGCTGAGTGGCATATTTATTATATTTCCTTCCTGTTCTGTGTGTCAGTGTTCACTCTTTTCTTACCATTTGTCTCATTTCCAGTCCATGAGTTATTGGATGCCATTGTGGCTGTCACTAGAAACAGCACCGGGACCATCATGACTACAATACAAGAGAAATTGTATTTATTATTATTGTTATTATTATTATTTCTGTACTATATGACACACACAAACACTTTTTCTGGCCTTTATAATAATAAAGAGAAAAACTACTTGTGATTTTTAAATGCTTGACATGCTTATAAAGCCCCACCCCCACTCCCCCATGTGTCGAACCGAAACCACTGTTTATTATTGAAATTTGCGTTTAGCCCTACCCATAATGTTAACACTTAACTGAACCAGATGGCCCAGGCAGAACAAATTTGAACATTTCCCAGTGACACAAGTATTTACATGGTCATATATTATTTACTCAAATATAGTTAGAAATGGAAATAATAACTTTCCCAGAAGACATAATTGAAGCAGATCAAAGACAAATTTAACACCATGATAGATTCACTCTAGATAATAGACAAAGCAAAGAGCTGGATTCTGGCTGTTGCCATTCTACATATTTATGTGTTTGTATGTTCTAAATTTCTTATGAAAGAACTTAACTATGAACTATGCATCTTAATCTGTTGACGTGAAGTGATTCATAAATTATTCACCAGAAAGGCTTGTAAAAGCAAACCGTCAGATACAACAGGCTCGATTCTGATGCAGCAATGCACAATAGCATAAGTCAATTTTGCTCTCATGACAAAGAAACAACGTGAAGCATTTAAACTTAAATAATGTGTAACATGTCATGACTTCCAAAAATAATATGCAACAGTTAATTATACAAATTACCTTATGATTTTGTGGTCAGTTCATTACCAATGTATTAGTTCATTACCAACTAGTTCCCTCTGAAATATACTTTCATAGAAACAAAAAATCCTTTATCAAACATTTAATGTACACTATATAAGATAAGGTAGCCTTTATTAATCCCGGGGGGGGGGGAATTTGGTTTGTCACAGCAGCAATGATACAGGAGGCAGTGAAAGAACACACAAGACATACAGGACATCACAGTATACTGAATGTGTGGCCAAAAGTCAGTGGACACCCCTACTAATTATTGAGTTCAGGTGTTTCAGCGACACCCATTGCCAACAGGTGCATAAAATCCAGCACATAGCCATGCAATCTCCACAGACAAACATTTAGAATTCAGAATGGTTCGTAAAGAGCTCAGTGACTTTAAACGTGGCACTATCATAGGATGTCACCTTTGCCATAAGTCAGTTCGTGACATTTCTGCCCTACTAGATGTGCCCCGGTCAACTGTAAGTGCTATTATTGTGAAGTGGAAGCGCCTAGGAGCAACAACAGCTCGGCCACGAAGTGGTAGACCACACAAACTCACAGAGTGGGGCCAACGAGTGCTGAAGCGTATAGCGCGTAAAAATCGCCTATCATCTGCTGCATCACTCACTACAGAGTGCCAAACTGCCTCTGGAAGCACCATCAGTACAAGAACTGTGCGTCGGGAGCTTCATGGAATGGGTTTCCATGGCCGAGCAGCTGCACACAAGCCTCACATCACCATGCGCAATGCCAAGCGCCAGCTGGAGTGGTGTAAAGCATGCCACAACTGGACTCTGGAGCAGTGGAAAACGTGTTCTTTGGAGTGATGAATCACAGTTCACTATCTGATGGATGAATCTGGGTTTGGCGGGTGCCAGGAGAACGCTACCTTCCGGAATGCATAGTGCATAGTGCCTACTGTAAAGTTGGTGGAGGAGGGATAATGGTCTGGGGCTGTCTCTCAGGGTTTGGGATAGGCCCCTTAGTTCCAGTGAAGGGTATTCTTAATGCTACAGGATACGAAGACATCTTAGCCAATTGGGCGCTTCTAACTTTGTGGCAACAGTTTGGGGAAGGCCCTTTGACCCTGCTCCTGTGCACAAAGCGAGGTCCATAAAGACATGGTTAGACGAGTTTGGTGTGGAGGAACTCGATTGGCCTGCACAGAGCCCTGACCTCAACCCCATTGAATACCTTTGGGAGGAATTAGAACGGAGATTGCGAGCCAGGCCTTCTTGTCCAACATCAGTGCCTGACCTCACAGATGCTCTTTTGGCTGAATGGGCACAAATTCCCACAGACACACTCCAAAATCTTGTGGAAAGCCTTCCCAGAAGAGTGGCAGCTGTCATAGCCACAAAGGGGGGTCCAACTCCATATTAATGCCCATGGTTTTAGAATGGGATGTCCAACAAGCTCATATAGGTGTGATGGTCAGGTGTCCACTGACTTTTGCCCATATAGTGTATATATTGATCAGGAGTGTCAGCTGATTAGTTACTCAGAATCATGTTCCCCTGAAACCCACATTATCAACATTCCCATCATCCACTTTCTTCAGAGACATAAATAAATGTCTTGTCAGTCAATGTCTTGTCAGCATGTCTTGTTATATTCTTAATAGTATCCTTATACAGTCAGGTCCATGAATATTTGGATATTGACAAAGTTATTAAATTAAAAATTAAAAATTAAATAATGAATATGAAGTGCAGCTTTAATTTGAGGGTATTTAGATCCAAATCGGGTGAATGGTGTAGGAATTACAGCACTTTTTATATGTGGTCCCCCCCCTTTTTAAGGGACCAAAAGTAATTGGACAATTGACTGCTCAGCTGTTCCATGGCCAGGTGTGTGTTATTCCCTCATTATTTCATTTACAAGTAAGCAGATAAAAGGTATAGGGCCCTATTTTGGTGAATTAGGACGGTGTCGGTAACGCAGACGCAAAGTGAAGAAGCTTTAGGGTGTCTAACGCAATTTTGGTAATTTTGTGATTTAGCACTATAGCGCACCTCCGGCGCAGTTGTAAAAGAGGTTGGATTAACCTCTTTTACAACTGCAGTGTCCTTCTTATTTATACTAGCTGCTAGTTCATAAAGGCCTATTCTCCTTTGTGGCCAAAACTGTCCGAAGCATCAAAATGGGGTGCAAAGTATTTATAGAAAAAAACAAAAACATCAAGATGTCAATATTCTGTATAGAAGTTCATGACCCTAAATTAGGCAAAGTCATCTGGCCTCAGGCTAAAACAAGTATGTTAACCAGCCTTTTTGTGATGATAAGCACCTACATTTGGGTCAAATCTGTCCAACATAATACAAGGGTTTAACTTTTTAAAAGTACATGTGGGTGTGGTGGGGGTTTGGTTTCATAATGGCCAATCAGAACACCTATTTTCTTTCCCTTTACATACCAGGGCGCTAACGCTATAGCAAATTGGCAATTTCCTCACATGGATGACAGTTCTGCACGCTGCGCCAGGAGCGCTTCTCAAAAGAAGGTGCGGGAGGTGTGGAAAAGTTGGCACGCGAATCAGAGGGCGAAAACAAGGTGCACATTAATTTGTTATTTTCATGAATTCAGTTTATATTTTGAGACCTACATTGTTAAAAGAAAGTGTTTTATTTTACCATCTATTTTTTCCTTATTTGTAGGCTTTCCAACTTAAAAAACAACGTTTCTTTTCTTCTAACTTAATGTAATTGTTAAATGGAAAGCAATAAATAACAAACTCACAACTGCAACTAGGCCTGTTTCATTTATGTTCGTCATGCAGAAGAAACTGCATGTACAGCCGAACTGATAGCCGTCTGGCCAACACCTGCTACCAAACCCAGGGTGTCGCTCACAGTATCGCCTTCGGCGTCCAATTATGTACTCCATTTTCTGTAGTGCAAATGGAAAGAATAAAACCCTTTCACATAACAAAAACAATGTGCATACAAACATATATTTATTTAACAGTATCTTACTGAACGGTAGCGATGGATGGCCTGCTGGCTTCAGTCTTTCATGTCCGTGCATTGAATAACCACAAGCTGTGGTGAAATAGTTTTTAGCTGAATTGATTACGCTTGCAAGTTACCCATGGATTGGATGATTTGCCTCAATGTGGGAGAAAATTAACAATATTCACGAAACATTCTCATGTGATTTCAGATAATGTGCGCATCAATAAAGTCACCAAATTGCACAGAGCGCCAGCGTTTGCGCTAAGAGGTAGTCTAGTTGGACGTTAACGCAAACTCATTATTTGACACCAAACTTGCATAGCGCCTGACTGTTTTCATTGTCACACCCCCTATTGCGCTGCCCAACCCATAGTCGCGCAAACGCCTTCACTGCGCACCACGAAATTGCCAAACTCGGCAGAGACGGGAAATATTCAGTTTGCGACAGACAAAAGTAGCAATTCGCCTGCGCTAGGGCATAACGCCGCTTAGATGAGACAAATATCAACTTGTACCAGAATGATGGGAAGAGAAGAGTATGGAGAAGGGACAGAACTACTGATGATCCGAAGCATACCACCTCATCTGCATGGTGGAGGTAGTGTTATGGCGTAGGCATGTATGGCTGCCAATGGAACCGGTTCCCTTGTATTTATTGATGATGTGACTGCTGACAAAAGCAGCAGGATGAATTATGAAGTATATAGGGCTATATTATCTGCTCAGATTCAGGTAAATGCTTAAAAACTCATTGGACGGCGCTTCACAGTGCAGGTGGACAATGACCCGAAGCATACTGCGAAAGCAACCCAACACTTTTTTAAGGCAAAGAAGTGGAATATTCCGCAATGGCCAACTCAATCACCTGACCTGAATCCAATTGAGCATGCATTTCACTTGCTGAAGGCAAAACTGAAGGCAAAATGCCCCAAGAACAAGCAGGAACTGAAGACAGCGGCAGTAAAGGCCTGGCAGAGGATCACCAGGGAAGAAACCCAACGTCTATGGTTTCCAGACTTCAGGCAGTCATTAACTGCAAAGGATTTGCAACCAAGTATTAAAAATGACAATTTAATTTATGATTATGTTAGTTTGTCCAATTACTTTTGAGTCCGTAGAATTGGGGGTGCTACGTATAAAAATGGTTGTGATTCCTACACGGTTCATACAATATTTTTGACAAAACCCTTAAATTAAAGCTGAAAGTCTACCCTTAAAGCACATCTTGATTGTTTCATTTCAATTCCATTGTGCTGGTGTACAGAGCCAAAATTATGAAAATGGTGTCACTGTCCAAATACTTATGGACCTGACTGTATATGTGTGCGTGTGTGTGTTTCAATCTTAGGTGCTAGCCTTTTAGAAAATCCCAAATCGAGAAATAAGAATAATTTTACCAAACAATGTTCTTCAATATCTCTTGATTTACAGTTACTCTCCCCAGAACTATGTCCTTTTTTAGTTCTATCGTCACACAAATGAAAATTGCAATTATCTCCAGCTGACTGAATTGTATAACCCAACATATCAGATTTGATGGAATTCCCTCTTGTTTTAACCTGAAATTACCAAGTAATTGTGGGGTAATATCACATACTTTTTAACTGACTACAAGACTGCCATTACCAAATCACACGGCTATTTCTGCATTATAACTGAGTACCTACAACCAGCTCATTTTAAACAATGCATATCTGTAACTTTGATATGTGATATGAATACATGTTCATTATTAACATATAATGCTGTGTAGCTGTTCAACATGATGTGAACCTTGTTACCCAACAGTGATAAATGTCTAGCAATATTACTTATCTAAAATTCCACTAGAGGGCAGTAAGCTCACAGGTAACTGTCATTACCTTCCACGTGCATTGAGTTATTGCTCTAATTTTGAACTCTGCCGTTTTCCTTTTACATTATGTATGGAGAATGAGGAGTCCTTTGGCACATTGTATATTTTCACACAGCAAAAAAATTCAAAATGCAAACATCAGTTGATACGTAAGTAATTACTTGCAGACATGCGATTCCCTGCATATTTACTTTTATTTTCTCTGCGTTCTGGAGTTCTTCTGAGGACAGCATGTCAAGTAGATTGACTTAACCATGCTGTGCACAGAATTACCCTGAGGTAAAAGGAGTCTGTTCTCGTGTTGACTGTGTTGACTAAGGCATGTCTTGGGTGCTGTCATCACTGAACACTCAGTGACTCGGGACACTCCCAGCCACACTAGTGGAGCACACAACTATACCTGATATCATCATAGCGATGCAGGGCACAGCTCCAAGAGCCACCGCCAAGAGCCATCGCTTCAACAGCTCAGTCATCTGGCAACGGCAGACCTTTGCCGCAAGTCACTTCCTTTTATCTTCGCTTGTCTTGTCTGGGAGCACCTTTGAAAGGTTTTTGCAGATGTGCACACACACACACACACACACACACACACACACACACATGCACACACATGCACACAAAGTCCAAACTCTGTGAGTCACAGTCTCAAGAGCACAGTCTCGGCTCTGTGACTCTCACCTAAAGAAGCACACGGCCTCTGCTCACCTAAAGAACACGGCCTCTGCTCAGACTCTCACCTGAAGAAGCGCACAGCCTCCACTCTGCGACTCATGCCTAAAGAGCACAGTCTCTGTGACTCTTGCCCCAAAGAAGCATGCAGCCTCTGTTCTGACAGTGGTTACTGTTGTTCTTTCATGAAGTTCTTTAAAGTTCCTTTCAATGCAGCTTGAAAGCGGCATGTTGCTCTGCTCATGCATACATCGGGAAAAGCAGAGAACACTCTCTCACGGGTGATTATGAACACGTTTCTGCCATTTAATGGTTGCTATTCGTGCCCAAAAATGGAACCTAAGACAGGGCTAGGGAGAGGGCCTACGTTCAAAACCTGCATTTAAATGGTCATGTGCACACACCAGCAGTTTAACACACAGTTCTTCAGGTAGAGGGAGTAACAAGTCGTAAAACTTCCATTAAAGCAGAGTCTGTGCAATTAAATCCAGAGTAACATGGGTGATAAAAAAAGGCAGTGGTGCATTCTGTGGACAGACTGCTTTTTCAATTAGCTGGCCATAAACAGAGTTTGCACTCCTGCAGTGTTGATTATTGGACTGGAAGTCCCCAGTGGTGTATCCTAGATATAAACATCCCAACCCTTAATTTCTTAACTTTAATCTCAGTAAAAAGGAGGCTCAGGGGATATTTGATTGGCAAATCTTAAGAGAGGATGAATATACCGGACCATGGAAGCAGGTTCAAGCTGTGTTTTTCTCCATAGAACAAGAGGGTGTATGTGGAAATTATTCTGAAGTAAATTTAACAGCAATAGTAAGACTTTATTCACACAGCCCGTTAATAATGCATGGAATAGCATTTGTGTCTAGAAAAGAGATCCTTGAATCCTTCAAGACTAAGCTTGAGTGTTACTGTTTCCTTCTAGATATATTGAACAATACCGCCACCTTAATCTGTTTCTTTATTGTTTTAATGGATGTCTCAAAAATATTCACTTTATTTTACTATTGTTGTTGCTTTTTATTATTATTATTGTAGCAATTTATCATGAAAAAAATTACTATACTCCAACTGCAGAGACCTTTCACCAAAAGCCAACTGAGCATATAGCTCTTTCTTTTCTCTCTCCCTCTCTGATGCATCTGCATTCCCTGCAGTGCTAGATCTACTCTATCCACAAGCCCTGTATGTTCAGGAAAGGTTTGGAAATCTCCACCCTATGCTGTGGACGCCCTGTTACCAAGGCCCTGCTGCTCCAACCACACTCACCTTACACCACTTTTCTGATTCAAGAGGATTTACCCTTTCATAGCTACACACAGTGCATAGACCATCCATGTGGCCACAGCTCAGGAGGTGGCCCTTCTTCATCATCATAATCATTCCTGACAATCATCATCATCACCATTCACCAATCATCATTCTGGTTCTGTGTGTCTCAGTAGGTAGAGCATGGCGCTGACTACGCTTAGGCTGTGGCTTCGATTCCCACTGGGGACCACATATACAAAAAATGTATGAATTCACTACTGTAAGTCGCTTTGGATAAAAGCGTCTGCTAAATGGCATATAAATTCTTGATCATCACCATTATTCCTGTCCAGCATTATCATCCTCATCTTCATAATCATCATCATCATAATCATTCCTTATCAACAATTCTATTTCTTCTTCTTGTTGTATTACTATTCCCATCATTGTATCACCAAGTTCTCACAAATAGCGCCCCTCCCTCATAGGGTTGAATAAATGCCGTACTTCTTGAGCAAGCCCGTCTGTGTACAACCTGAGTTTGTGCTGTGAGCACTACTTAAACTCTCTTACAATGCTTTTAATCATTGCTCACAAACCTGGTGCAAGCTCACGATCCTTCTCAGACTCAACGTCGCCCCGTCTGAACCAGGGGTCCGCCAGGTAACAGCCTTGTTTTACATCTTACTCTGCAATCGAATGGCTTTTACGTCCCATGCGCTGATTTAGCACAGCGTGAAAATGGCAAGCCTTTTAGTATGCGCTGATCTAGAGCACCGGTCCTACTGTTAAGAGTATAAGGAATAAACCCACTGTAACTGGCAGGTGTTTCATCCAGACAGTCTCGCAGACTGCGCCACCTTAGCCCCTCACTGACAGTGACCAGACCCCACGCTTGATGCACGCTTCCGGTTGGCTTTAGTAAAAGTGGGTCATTGGGACATGTTTCCAGAGGGCTATGTCTTGGCCCTGCCTCCTTAATACATTTAGGCCTTGGGACATGAGTAAAACCTCTTTCTCCATTTCTGTCTCGTTATTGTTTGATGCAGCCCAGTCACAGGGTTAAAGATTATCTAGTTGATGCACGAAAGTGGCTGTTGGCATCTCTGCAACTCGCAAAACCTGGTCGGTGGTATTTACTTATTCATAAAGGCAGTGTCTGAATGATTACCGCCACAGTTTCCACTTATCATCAGCTCATTCTTCATTAGATATTGACACATGCATTACCATGCAGGTAGCAATGACTAATTTAACCATGTATGCAAATGGTGCTGTTGCAATACGATGGCACAAGAGAGGTAAGAGCGGCAGACAGAGGTCCTAATGGCCGACACCATATTTCTTCTTGGAGAAGTGGGAGTAGGGTTGCAAAGGATGAGCGTGAGTGCCGTTTATCACCACCCGCGGTGAGACCCACGCATGTGTGCATAAACGCACACCATTGCACAATAAACTGTGTGTCTATGCACATGTGTGTATGTGTACATTACAAATACAATTACATATCAGTCTGGACACTGCTGCAGTGTGTGACCTGTGGTTCACCTGTCCTGTGCAGGCGACCCAGTAACCGTCCAATCTTTCCTCAGTAAGTAATAACCTGACGCTGCGGACACCTGCTCCACATACAACGACGCTGGCGAAACAGGGACATCCAATTCATAGGCTGCCCTTGCCTTATCATAAATAATTCATATGTTACTGACAGACGGAGAGCTAGACAGACAAGAAGGCACGTAGATAAATAAATACATATATACAAACAGACAGGCATACAGATAAACAAATAAATTGGATTGATTGATTCGATTTTATTTTATTTCAGTATCTTGCACCCAGAGGGTGCCGAGACTGTATGGGCTTACAACACACTAATTAGCATATACAGTTCACAATATACAATTACAATTTACAGTTATTAGTACATATACTAGATTCCTGTTTTACACAATAGACACCAACATTATAATGGTTACCTGCATGTCATTACATACAATAAGAAATTATAATATCTTGTAGAGGTAGTATTATAGAAAAATGTACACATACAATACATTTTTCTTCTATCCCAAGCTTTATAAATAAATGATATCAAACACACCCTTTCTGAAAAACCATTCAAGCCTTTGACCATCATCTAGCCAGAACACTCCAGGATAAAAACAACATGAAATAAATTTTCAATATGTCCAATATGTTTTTTTAAGACCAAATAAATAGCCTTTCTTCTAGTGGGGTGCTATTAAACCTGCCCATTTGTAGAGTCAATGGCAGAGTGCCTCATATTATATGTGCACAAGCTGACCTTTGACCTTTTGTTAGGTCGAAGGTGACATGTGGTTTGGGGGATGTAATTATGTTTGATAAAGGTGTATGTTCTCAGTGTGGGTTTGTGTTATATGCTAACTGAACATTTCTCCTTGTAATAGAAAAATAATTTGTTTTTATGTTATTGAGGTCACATTGTAATTTATTCCTACAAATGTACTGTAAGTCAACTTCATTAAACAAATATCACTAATTCAAAAATATCTTGCCAATGGGTGATTGTGAGTCCCAGTAGAATATTTTCTGATATGTTAATCAGTCAGTCCCATAAATCAATCATTTCTCCTTTATAATTTCACAAGGTTCCCAACCCATAACTCCACAGATGCCTACAAAATACGTAGATAGATAGATACCGTAGATAAAGATTATTTCATACATAGCTTACTCACAGTGCAAGCTTACTCACAGAACAAACTGAGATACATTGCACCAGTGTATAATCCAAGAAAGAAAAATACACAAACCATCGGCACATCGACTATCTCAGAGTTGAATATGGAGCTCATGTGAGCAATATCATAAAATCAGGTAGCTAACTCTCATGTCTCAGTGCTGACTCAAGATGCAAATGACCAATTTGACGTTTTTAATTTGTAGGCTTGATGTTTCAATAATAGTATTTTAAGTATGTGTTGAAAAAATATGAGATAGTTTATCTCCTCATTGAAACTTGACAACCAATGGCAAAATCCACCCAAAAGCAATTATTTTACATAATTGTATCATATTTTGACACATTGATCTGTAAATCTTTTGATCATGTGAAAAATGGCAAGAAAGTCACCTTTGTTTCATAGATGGAGCGTGATAACCAATGTAATCAGTACAACGTGACTCTATACCAGCTTGCTGCTATTAGCAGCAAAACAGGACTTATTTGGCGCAGCATGTTGCCAGGTTTCAACAAGCCACAGGCCATGCAAGAGATGGGAGAGTTATTTCTTTGGACAGCAATAACACACATGCAATACAATATCTCAGCATATTTTTCAAAAAGGATTAGATCGTGATCAGGCACGCTAGCGCTGACCTCATGGTCTGATGTTGACTAGGGTTTGGCTGACTGTGAAAAAGAAAATAGCTGAAAAAGCAACAGTGAGGTAACAGTGGTTATGGGACTGCCCTCGTAACAGGGAGGTTACAGGATCAAATGCATGGCGGTGCACTGACATTCTACCTGTGAGCAATACACTTAACCTCAACAGTGTCAATAAACACCCAGCTTTACAAATGTGAAAGATGACCTATGATTCACTCTACACAGGGGTGTCTGCTAGGCAGACTGAAATGCATGTCAGGGTAGAGGAATAAATAACCTAAGGTTGAATTGGATGGCTAAAGGTTTTTGGGGGGTTGTGGAAAGTAAGGGAAACATGTTGTGGTGATTTTTGTCGGATCACAAGCACAATATTTTACTGCGGAAACGAGTATAACTGTGATTTGGACCGACTTACAAAATATCTGGAAAGTTGTGATTTCGGGGTGATAAAAAAAGGCAATGTAATAAAAATGGTGCTACGACATTGTTATTCACCACAGCCTTACTGTGATGTTGTTGTAATAAGCTGTAATAAGGTTGTGTTTTAGCTGGCAGAAATGGTGTATTGAAGAGAAGACACACAAAAGAAGTCTCATTCAAAATGTACTGAATTTCTGTTGTAGCCTTATTACCCAATTATTACCTCTCGCTCATTGCTAATCCTTAAATACCTGATTATTCTTAAAAAGGACAGACAAATTCATTCCCTTGTTTGACCCCAAAAAACATCATATTTCTGCCTTTCAAAGTTGAATCAACAACCAGGAACAGAAAGTGTACATTATCCCCCTGCTGCATGAAATATAAGCAATTACAATACACCCTTCAACATTATCGTTGATATGCTAAAACAAGAATAGGAAATGTTCTCAGACACAAATCAGCATGTGGGCCTTCTCTTTTATGCATACATTCTAAATAGGCCCAATTCCCACCATTATTTTCCTACAAATGGTTTAGCAAACAAGAAAAAAGGAAAAAAAATCTATAAAACTGATTGAAATGGCCCTCTTGCGCCTTCCTTCTGCACCATTTGTTTTTGCTGCCAGCGACTAAAATATGAACAAAGTATGAGCCTACCTGATTCAATATGTTTTTAAAGGGTATTTTAGGAGCGTGAAGTATAAATGTTTTTAATTTGGAGGGATGAATCATATTCTGTCCGGATTATCCCTCAGAGTAATACAATTCAGGAACACATGGGTGGTGGCAGTAGAAGGTGAGAAATAATGCATCTTATTTCTCTCTGCATCCTGGAGTGCGTGGAAAATGTCCCCTGTTCTTTGCAACTCAAGCATATTTTTTTTATCCATTTTATAAATGTAGACAAACACCTGCTTATAATTGCTTAAAATGTTCCCAGAGGATGGCATTAACCACTGCACTGTTTTCCATACTTACATTACACTGTGAACATTATTATGTTTATAATAATTATATTCTAAGCCATGCTTGCTGCAGCCAACACTGTCAATTTGGGAGAGCGTAGACAAGCACATGCTCTCTTCCAAAACGTGATGTTAGCCACCACTTTTTGTCTTTTCTTTATACACAGCGGTCTTAAATTGAGCTTGCACAGACATGACTCGGAGGAAGACCAGCGGGGGTCACTGGCGTATAACGAAACACGGACGTCCCGGTTGACTGAATGCCTCCCCCCTTGCGCAACGCTACCGCCAACTATGCGTCACCCTGTGGGGCTGCTGACCACGGTCGGCACTGGCACAGTCCGGATTTGATACCAGACCATGGGGCCCATCCACACACACTGCCTTAACAGGATGAGCCACCCAGCACCCCATGTTTATTATGGTTATTATTATTATAGACTTGTTATCCAGGGTGACACACAAGGCTATGAAGGCAACTAGGGGTGAGGTAAATAGGCCTTGCCATATTGGATACATTTGCTGTAGATGAATGATGCCCTGTACTGATACCAAAGAGAGAGACTTTAAAAAGCCAGACAAAAGAGGAGGTGTCTGGTTCCATGTCTGGTATTTATCAGCCAAACTGCTCTCATGACCACAGGGTCCTGGGATTACCACTGACGGCCAGGGATGAGCAACCAGGTGGGACAGAGTCATGCTGTAGATACAGAAAGAAAGAAAACATGTCCCACGCTTCTAACAGGGACACAATGGATTCGAAACATCCACACATATTAAATGTATCTAATACGACACTAGTTGAATATCAACTCTCACTTCCAATAGTCAAATATGCTTATTTTCTGTAAAGAACTGAATGATTTTGGTTGTGCAGTGAATTCATTTCATTTCACGCTCATCCTGTACTACTCAAATATATGTGTGCCTGATATGACTTAGCAAAACCTATATTTAGCGTAATTAATTTCCTCAGCCAAAGGCCTTATTCAGGGTGACTTGTACAGCTACATTCATACATGTTGTACATGAAGCAACTCATGCTAAGCACCTCACATACGGACGCAACAGCACCATCACACCTACTGTATGGTGTAAAGATGCAATCTGTGGGTTAAAAGTCTGGCTCCCTAAACACTAGGCCATGCTGTGGCTTGCATTGCTCCACTTCATTTCCCACACCTATCGTCTCAAAGAAATCCAAGCACCGCACCCAGCCCATGTCATATTTCTTCTTGGAGAGATTTACCTTCCATGGGAGTGACCTTGGACCATGCAGTTCATCCCTGCTTGAAAGCTGATGTATCTGTTTCATGTGGAGACACAGAATACGCTCAAGACCACAAGCAATGTAACCGAAGGGTGAGGATAGTTAGCAGACGTAATGTTGTTCAGATTTCACCCCACTGATAGCAGGATGGGGAATGAAAACACTGTAAGTAAGTCAGAGTGCAGTCCATGTTATGTAACAAGGCATCTATGGTAGCAAAATCAAACCTGCAATGGCATCCATGAAAATTATTTTTGAAAAGAGTATGAAAAGCATATCATTCACTTCAGAAGGTGCGTCTTACATTAAATACAGTGTGTACTGTCACTTGAGACCTGGTTATCTGGTGACCTCTTTAGGCAAAGATTAAGAAGAAGAGCGTTCACACATAAAACCATCATATTATCTGGACTGTGGAATATAAATGTGACTGCTATCGTTGTGTGTAAGAGCGCACATTGTCCTGTCATGGGAAAGCTGTTTGCACCATTCAATGCCTTTACATTCGGGCGTGATTGTCCAACGGGCCTGTGTTGCCGGGTAGTCACCTTTAATGCCTCGGAGGAACACAGCGTTCAATCTGTCCTGATTCACAGTGTGCGTCTAAACAAGCAGACCTGTGTAACATGCAATGCACTACAAACATTCCATAGGGATTCTGCTTCCTTGGTAGAATAGAAGAATATTGGAATGTATCTTTTCACATAGCTCTCCTAAGAGAGGTCAGAGCGCACGGTCAGCCATAGTACGGCACCCCTAGAGCAGTTTAGGGGTTCAGTGCCTTGCTCAAGGGCACTTTGGCAGTGCCCCAGGAAGTGAACTAGCTTCCTTCCGGTTTCCAGTTCATTGTGTTTTTGTTTGGCCTTCCTGGGATTCGAACCAGCAACCCTCTGCTTGCCAGCCCGTGTCGCTAACCATTGAGCCACTGCCACCCCCTGGTATGAGTGCATACAGTTTATGCTGCCTCTGCCTGCTAAAAGGTTGTAGCATATATAGCCACGCAGCTGAAAGGACGAGCAAGGATACTTTCAAACGCTAAGCCATGTGTCTTTTCCCTGCCGACAGACACACAAGATGAGTGGGATCTGCTTGAGCTTTACCTCTGGATCTGCCATGTGACTAACTGACAGAGCTGTGAGGTTTGAAACGAGAAACCCCAGGGGTTTGCAGCGCTGTCAGGGACCCAACCAAACAGAGCTGTGCAATGACTGCAGGCATGCCCGTGGAGTGCAGCAGCGGTGAGACTAACTAAACTAGCGCTCGGCCACATCCTGTTACCTCTGCATGCGCTAAATTGCTACGAGCGCAGAGAAAAAGCTTACGTTGGATGGGTTCGTTCATGATAACAGAACGGGCCTGTGAACGTTACATTCTAGATGTAGGGTGGGAGCGGGCAACTTTTAGATCCAGCCTTATTCTATAATTTTAAGAAAGACAGTTAATCAGAGAGATGTTTACAGAAGGTGATTTTTTTGTTGTTGATTTTTTCCAGTTTTTCTCCCATTTTAGTGGCCAATTATACCCTCTATTTATTTCGATTTGCCCTCCCCACATGAACTTGCCACCTGTCTCTGCAAGGCAGGCTAATTCTCTGAGGGCAGCGAACTCGAAATGGAATTCACTCACCCACGTTCTGGAGACACCCACAAGCACTTCTCAGCGAGTTCATGCCAGCTCACCCTCACCCCTCCCCCTGGGGCGGACAGCCAAATGCCGCCCCCGATCGGGACTCCCCACCAGGGCCAGTCTGGTACAGTCTGGTTTCGAACTGCGACCGTGATAGGCAGCTCACACTCGTAAAGGACCAGCCAATACGGGTGGGTTAGACCGTTATGCTATCGGAGGCCCCCCTTCTTTATTTTTCTTATGCATTTCTCGTTAAATACATTTTTGAAAGCAACAAAATATGCCCTGCGGAGTCAAATAGGTGCAGCAAGGGCACCTGTTGCTTAGTCAGTGATTAAATGTGAATGTTACAGAGTGGCTCCTGCAATGCTCTCATATCAGGCAGCATTCAGTCAGGTGGAAAACATAGGGAAGTATGATCATCGGCATCAGCAGAATTTCAGATGCAGGAAGAAATAGCCACCCGGCTCTCAGCATGAGCGGCGGTACGAGAGGAAGAGTAACAGCGGCCCAGCGGTGAACGAGCACAGTGAATGATGAAGCCTGTCTGTTCGGGGGCATGCCTTGAGACTCCACCTTCTGTGGCGTGGTCCCGTTTCACGGTTGGCTCAGGATAGCGTGTTGCTCTTTCATTACAAAAGCAGCGTGGCTGGTTTCCCGGTGGTACGGTCTGCGCTTGTGATGGATTGCGAGGGAGCGTAATGATGAGGGATGCTGCTGACAGGGGCATTTTCATAATCTCAAATCCCTTAAAGGGCACATCGGATTGTTTTCTAAAAACCGTCCCCATATGGAAAAAAACACATGAATTCTGCACATGCACAATCTGTTTTTTTGCCATTGCATGTGCGATTCACATGTATACCACACGTTTCTACACGTATGCCACATATTGTCATGTTTACTTGGTATTGACATGTGATCACATATAAACATGTTTTTTGAATGAAATTCATGTGATTTTACATTATTTAAAAAGTATACTCTACTATTTTATTTTATTCATACTTTATTTAAGTATTTAAAAAGGGACCCAAGGTTGAGAATTTGGCTAAATATACAGGGCACAAACCAAGCCCAAAGAGGCAAGTTTAAAAACGTATTTTACTATGTGCCTTTTAAAATAGGGCGCCTTGCCAGTGGAAGAACAGAAGTAACGCAATCTAACCACCATTTAAAAATAAAACTGAATGAATTCATACATCTTGGTTTCCAGTAAAAAGGCCCCCAAAAAAGGTTCACCTCATACCTCAATTGTGAAAGCTGCATAGTAGTTTCTTGTTTCTTTGTTGGTTGTGAAACCAGTCAGGCAGAGAACGGCTATAAGTGTCTCACTATCATTCAGATAGAGATACATTTGTGATATGAGTGTGTCCTTGACACACTTTTTGATTAAAAAAGGCACCAGCGGCCTCCCGCGTGGTCCAGTGGTTACAACGTCCGACGCTGGCCACGGAGACCGGGGTTCAATTCCCCGTCTCGCCAAGTGTCGGCTTTGGCCGGGAGTGCCACCAGGGGGCGGCGATTGGCTGTCCGCCCCAGGGAGGGGGGAGGGAAGCCGACGTGACGTTCGCTGTGTATAGTGGCCCTGTAAGTACCGGGGTTCGGTCGACGGCTTGGCGAGTGACGTCTCGGAAGAGGCGTCACTTCGCCTTCGTCACTACCGGTCGCAGGACTACGGCAGCGAACTCACATTACTAGGGGGGGATTGACGTAAAAAATAGCGGGTCTAATTGGCTACCAAATTGGGTGAAAATGGGATAAAATCAGAAACAAATAAAAAAAAAAAAAAAAAAAAAAAGGCACCAGCTCAATGCTGAGGCTGCTCAGTGTTCTCCCCCACCTTCTTTTAAAGAAGGTCCAAATCTTAGATGTCATGCTTGTCATGCATGCTTGAACTTTTTAATATATGTATATATATTTTTTGTATGTGCATTTTCCCTACTGTTGATGTGACGAGGGCACCAGCCAACCTCAAATATCTGAAACCAGATGAGATGCAGCTTCAGACACAGTCACCAAAAGTAGACTTTGGCACAAATCTTTCAATTTTCTCTTACCGGCCATACACTCATGCCACTTGTGTCAGACATTATCTGAAGACTCTAATGGGGATAGTAATAAAAACCGTCATGAGACCAGGGAAGAATGAATGAGGCAAATTTACAGTGACATTCCCTGCTGAACAGAATTGCCTCACTGCAAATCCACAGTGCCCCAAAACCACATGCATATACACTGCCTGGCCCAAAAAAAGTCACCACCTGGATTTAACTAAGCAAATAGGTAAGAGCCTTCCATTAGAAAATTACTGCAGTGATTAATATGTTTTAGCTGGCAACAAGTTATTTAATCCTAACTGATGCAGTGAGTAGCTTCTCATTTCTTAAACAACTATGTCGGAAGACTGTGGTCATGGAAAAGATGTTGATCTGTTTCAGAAGGGTCAAATTATTGGCCTGCATCAAGCAAAGAAAACAACTAAGGAGATTGCTGAAACTACTAAAATTGGGTTAAGAACTGTCCAACGCATTATTAAAACCTGGAAGGATAGTGGTGAACCATCATCTTGGAAGAAATGTGGTCGGAAAAAAATCTTGAATGATCGTGATCAGCGATCACTTAAACGTTTGGTGAAATCATATTGTAAAAAATCTACAGTAGAACTCACGGCTATGTTTAATAGTGAAAGTAAGAGCATTTCCATACGCACAATGCGAAGGGAACTCAGGGGATTGGGACTAAACAGCTGTATAGCCTTAAGAAAACCACTTGTCAGTGAGGCTAATCGGGAAAAAAGGCTTCAATTTGCTAGGGAGCATAAAGATTGGACTCTGGAGCAATGGAAGAAGGTCATGTGGTCTGATTGATTTTTTCTTCCCTGATGGCATGGGCATATTCCAAGATGACAATGCCACGATTCATCGGGCTCAAATTGTGAAAGAGTGGTTCAGGGAGCATGAGACATCATTTTCACACATGGATTGGCCACCACGGAGTCCAGACCTTAACCCCATTGAGAATCTTTGGGATGTGCTGGAGAAGACTTTGCGCAGCGGTCCGACTCTCCCATCATCAATACTAGATCTTGGCAAAAAATTCATGCAACTCTAGACAGAAATAAATGTTGTGACATTGCAGAAGCTTATCAAAACGATGCCACGGCGAATGTGTGCCGTAATCAAAGCTCAAGGCGGTCCAACGAAATATTAGTGTGTGACTTTTTTTTGGGACGGGCAGTGTATAAGCGCTGTCCAATTGATGGCATGGTTACTTTTATTTGTGGCCTTAAAGCTTGATTAAAGCATTGTGAAAACAATAACAGAAATTGAAATTGGCTGTGCATGAGTTCTTTAAAAATGCATTGATTCCTCCGGCCTAACAGGGGACAGTATCCTCTCCTGGCCTTCGAGTGGCAGGTTATGGCAGAGGTGCCCAGCACTTGGTGGTCCGGGGGTACATGAGAGCCACTTCAAAAACAGGATCCCCTTGGAAACAGGAAGCTCTACATCCAGCCCCCGCATGCACACAAAAAGCCTGAAGCGTGCTGCTGGGCAGGGCAGCGGCTAACGCCCCGCATGCAAATAACAAGCTACAGAGCCGCAAGGCTGGACCCACACCAGGGAACTGAGAGAATAAATGCAAGGTCTGGGTGCAATCACTGTCCTTATCTTTGACTCACCAAGAAATGCAAGGTTTTTGTGGGGGGGTCTCCAAATTTCACCAAACTGTGTTTGTGAAGTACAAAAAAAAATCTGGATTTGTTTGTAAATCAAAGTTATGACCAAATGCTGACTGAATCCAGTTTAAGAGGGTTTCCCGCTACATGGCCGTTGCTTCTGAACTGTTCAATCGCAGAGTAAAGGATATGACTTTGTGAATTAATTGCAACAGCACTGAACGGATTATCTGGCGCGCTCCCCATCGAGCCCAGTCAATTCTTCTTTGAGTTTGACACACGTGTAAATGTATCTGAACTACTGGGAGGGTTTCAAAAAGCTGTACCTTATTATTGCTTTTTTTGCCTGTCAAGTTTATTTCTGAGTGTATTCTCTGGCTCAAGAGGACACAGACATAAGAGAGTATACAGAGTACACAGCAGCTCAGCTTTCAACTACTAACTGTAAGGACCAAAATAACACATCCCAAACTAAAATTGGTGGGTTTTAACCATGTGACTAATGCAAAGAGAGGTGGTCTTCTCTCTCACCAAGTAACAGGAAACTCACAAATAGCTCTCCATTTCAAGAGTAATTAAATACAGGCCTGACAGGCCTTATTAAAACACACTGAGCTCAAAGTAAACATTTCATCATCCCCGAGAAGCTTGAGAAGGCAGAGGGAGTATCTTCTGTCAGTAGATTTATTGGGTTAATTTTTCCATAAGGTTTATGCATAATGTTTTAAAATGTATTTGGGGTGTTCCATTTCTCTAAAGATTTTACTGTGCATCGTTGTGCATGGTAAGCACCTGCTGTCTGATGGGGACTGTTTCCTGTGCAGCCAGTCACAGTTCCTGTTCCGCTCTGGAGGAAACGTGACCTAGACTTCTCGACATTCCTGGAACCACTACATGCTCTCTCTCTCTCTCTCTCTCTCTCTCTCTCTCTCTCTCTCTCTCTCTCTCTCTCTCTCTCTCTCTCTCTCTCTCTCTCTCTCTCTCTCTCTCTCTCTCTCTCTCTCTCTCTCTCACATACACACCCATACACACACACATGCATGTCTTCGTGTGCACACATGCTCAAACATACACTATACCGGCCTGTCACATATTCCACACCAAGATCCAGACTAAAACGTTGTGACCAGACTAAAAAATATGTATGTGTATTACAATGCTTTCACCAATAAAAATGTTTTTTTTAATGCACAGCATTTAAATCAATACAAACAAGGACTAATATTGGTGTGATTATGACTTAGTAGTCAATTGCTAACCCCTCGTGGACATCACTTCGCTGAAAGTATTTTCAGAGCTTAACGCGACGGCACTTGGGCCAGGGGTACTCACAGTTCCTTGACGAGCAGCCGTGCTTCAGTGCGGAGAAACTCTCATAACATCCATAACACCCCAGCAATCCAGGCTGTATCCGGCTGTAGGGCAGTCAGAAGGCTGGCGCATTCACATAGTCAATCTCCAGGCCGTCGTCTCCTAATTATGTGTGTGCATTTCGTTACGTAGCCTGGGGAAAATTCAGTTGCAGACTCAGGGTTCCCGCAGCTGAGGTCTGGGTCAGGGCCTGGGTTCTGATTGTCGGGACTCTTCCCTTCGGCTACAGTGCCGAAATTTTCAGGACTTCCTCCACCGCCTAATGAAAGATGTAGAAAAGCAAACAGATTAGATACTTTAATGGGCTATCCTGCATTTTGCTGACGTGCTTTGCATTGCAGAAAGCGAGGGAGGTGCAAATGAGGACACGAGGACAGGAGCCGTTAGTCTGAATGCATTACATGACATAACATTGCTCGTTGTGCATAGCCAGCATTTGGCATATTATGCATTTATGCAGGTACAAATTCAGAGAGGAATTGCAATTACCTTACTTAAATTTACAACAGTAAATTGTTGCTGACTTTTGAACTTGCAACCTTGTGGCTATAAGTCAAATTCACAAACCACTTCATAAAACTGCCACCCACACTAGTCTAAGAGCTGAAGCAGTAGCAAGTAGCAGTAGCTTCCAATTAAAAAGATCAATTGGTGTGCTAGTGAGGTAATCTGGCGAGGTATCATAAGTGTAATTAGAGGAAAGATGTGTACAAATTATAAATTGAAGAGCTAATTCCCAGAAACCCAATAATCAGCACACAGTACGGGAGTTATGCCACACATAAAACCAAAGTCATGCGTACCTAGAGAAACTATTGCAGCAGAATATAAGCATATATTTTATTTTCCACATGAAAGGCATTAGAGGCATTATATTCCATTGTTTCCATCTGCAGCCATTTGTTTTAGACTTTGATTATTTTAAATAGACTGCCAAATGTAAATGTGAAATTCCCCTTTCTGGATGTAACCTTTGCAGGCCTCTTGGGGAAATGTGTGTTTACTGGGTGAGAGAGGGGGGGTGTTGATGGGGTAAACCACTATTGTACCTGCGAGCACTCTGCAGTAAAGGATTCCGAGACCTCATGCATTCCAAGTGGTTGCTATGGCGACTGTCTAGCACATCCGAGCCAGGCTTTCCCTAGTCCATTAAAATGTTAGAGACGGTCAGATTGCATTCTCTCCAATTCATTGCCATGTTTCTTAAAATTGTCTTTTTTTTTAATTGGTTGCAATTGTGAACAATAGCCAAATCAGATATAAAACAACATCCAGTTGGCTAATCATGTGGTTCACTGCATCTCAGTGGTAGGGTGATGTGGTCAGTGACATGGGGAGGTAAGGAGGTGTGCATGCACTCTGCATTTGAAGGTCTGAAGACCGCTGTCTATGATGACACCAACAGCGTTTTCTGGGAGGCTATACTATATGGACAGCAGTGTGTAAGAAACTTCGCTCCTGTGATGCAGAACTGGCACGGTGATGGTTTGAAGGTGGTCTTCCATTTGTCTGCCCAGTTGTTAATGGTGGAGACGTTGTTAAGCTTGGCTTCCACTTCAGCCCTCTCAGCTGGTGATCTCATGGGGGCATACAGAGTTGAGTCATCAGCGTAGAGGTACAGCTCATTCTCATAGACATCATTCAGGTCATTACTGAACACAGAGAACAGAAGTGGACCAATAAGTGAGCCTTGTAGCACTGAAGTTTGAGAGCTAAAAACAGCTCCTAAGTCCAGGAGAAGTTAGAAGCAGTCAAGAGGACTTCTAAGTCGCTAAAGACCTACTTACAGCGATCCGAAAATCTGCTGCTGCCGGCAATCGTTGTCGCAATCGCGTCAACACTGGAGATATTGAATGATACAGAGCTCATAAAAAGGTACCGCCTCAATCGCGAGGGTATTAGGTATATATATAATATTATATATATATCATATATAGATACCCGCTGATTGTTTACGAGATGCAGACATGTAACCAATTGACTAGTCAGTATTCTTGGTTTCATGTTAAATCAGTGACACGTAGCCTACATTTGTATTTTAGAATCTTTATTAGAATATCATAGGTGTGCATCGGATCATTTTCGGATCAGCAAAAAAAAAAAATAACGCGGGCCAAAGGCGTGTTTCCACCAAAAATTACCAGGAACTATTCTCAAGGAATTGAATGAATGATCATTTCAGTTTTTCAATTTAAGTTATTTCACTAAATCTTTATTCGAAAATTTCACAAAATACATTTTTAGATTCAATACGCCTTGGGCGATTTAACTAGGGTGGTTTATGCCTGAATTAATTGAATAAAAAATGAAAAGATCGCTAATGTTTCAATTTTATTTAATTCGGTCGCGTTTCTAAAAACCTGCCTCCCAGAAAGGCATTTAGTATGAAATTTTTTAGGGAATTGTTACTTTAAAACGTAACAGCGGCAGAAAAACTATATTTCTCTATTATGGTTCAATTTAGCTATTAATCCACAGATCATATGCGTGCCGAACCGTGGGGGTTGATCCATACGGATCACGGATCAACTGCGATCCGTTACACCACTAGAATATAACAGTAACAGGTAGTCCTACATACCACTTTACAGTAGCATATAATTTATTTGCTAGGTTGAAATCGCGGGCAGAGACCCATCCCCTATATCAGCCAATCGCTGTGGGCATTCTGAGTAAGCTCGTTCATGAGAAACAACGTCATCCATAGCAACGACGTCAACCCCGCCCTCACTCTTAGCTTGAAAATTCTAGGAATTCCTTATGAGTTTGTCTTTGCAGCTTTGTGAATATGTTTTAAGGTGGGACTCCTAACTAAAACGTTTTAGTGAGATTTAGAAGTACTCCTAGTGGTAAGATAAAATTATTTGTGAATACGGCCCCAGTGATCTAAACAGAATCACAATGATCCCAGATGTTGAAATGGCATGGGGTTATTTTCAATCAATATTCTTGACTCTCTCATAAACATGTCCCCATCAAAAAATTCAGGATCAGTGGCAGGGACAATCCCTGGTTCTTGGACAGTCTGGCAGATCTAATTAGACAGAGAAACAAATCCTGGGCCCAAGCTAGATCTTCAGACTCCACTGCTGACTGGACTACTTTTAGAGCCCTAAGGAACAAATGCACTTTGTTGATAAAAAAATCTACATCTGAGTTTTATTTAAAATCTACTACAGAGAACCTAAATAATCCCTCAAAATTTTGGAAACAAATAAAATCCTTGTCAGGTGCAAATTCCGCTTCAGGTCTCCCTGAACACATTCTGGTTAATTCAGATGAATTGAAGGATAAAGCTGCTATGGTCACTGAGTTTAACAAGCACTTCATCAATGCTGGGTCTGTTTTTAGCAACTCAAATGCCAGCTCATCTCCTCTAAATTCTGCCACTACGGTATCTGAGCTACAGATTTATTTTATTTTAGGCCCATTTCTGTTGCTCAGGTCTGTAAAGGTCTGAAAGACATTGACACCAAAAAGTCTGCGGGTCCTGATAATTTGGATCCATATCTTTTAAAAGTAGCAGCGGACATAATTGCAGAGCCCCTTGCTCATGTTTTTAATTTGAGTCTCTCAACCAACTCAATACCTAAAATCTGGAAAGCAGCCTACGTTCTCCCCTTACTTAAAGGTGGAAACGCCTCGGACCTGAACAATTACCGCCCCATCTCCAAACTGTCAATTCTGGCAAAGATCTTGGAAACACAAGTAAATTTGCAGCTAAAGCAATTTCTGCTTGAAAATAACATCTTAAGTGCATCTCAGTCTGGTTTTAGATCTGACCACAGCAGATTACTGCTGTTATGAGTGTGACCAATGATATCATTAAAGCACTTGACAAAAAGGAACGGCATTGTGCTGCTATATTTATTGATCTTTCTAAGGCATTTGACTCAGTTGATCACAAATTGCTGCTAAACAGCCTCATGAATATTGGTTTTAGTTCTGAGACTGTTGACTGGTTCAGAAACTATCTGGTAGATCGAACACAATGTGTCTATGCTGATGGCCACAAATCTGGGTTTCTGGAGATTATTAAAGGTGTCCCCCAAGGCTCCATTTTGGGACCTATTCTATTTTCTATCTTCATTAATGATTTGGGTAAGGCCACTCAGGCAAAAATACATCTCTATGCGGATGACACTGTTGTCTACACAGAGGCCTCCACCGTACATCTGGCTATTCAAGAGCTGCAGGCTGCATTTCAATCCATACAGGCTGCTCTGTGCAGCTTGAAGCTGGTTTTAAATGCCCAGAAAACAAAGTTCATGATTTTTACAAGAACCCATTCTGAGCCGCTTGATAAGCACAGCATTTTAACATCCGAGGGTAAATCTATTGAAAGGGTGCCCTCGTATAAGTACTTGGGTATTTGGTTGGATGACAGGCTCTCTTTTAAAGTACACGTTGACAACTTGGTCAGGAAGCTTAGGATAAAGCTTGGATTTTATTTTAGGAACAAATCTTGTTTTTCTTTTAATGCCCCAAAAAAACTTGTCCAAGCTACTTTTATGTCTGTAATTGATTATGGTGATCTTGTGTATATGCATGCAGCTTCCACTGTCTTACAGCGCCTTAATTCAGTGTATCATGCATCCCTACGTTTTATTACTAATGCAAAGTCTTTAACTCACCACTGTACACTCTATCAATTGGTGGGCTGGACATCTTTGGCTACACGCAGACTGCAACATTTATATGTTTTTATTTATAAAGCATTGCTAGGTAAACTACCTCTCTACCTTTGTTCTCTGTTGTACCTGAACTCAGGCAGCTATTCGCTACGCTCCCGGAAATGTTTGCTCTATAAAGTTCCCATGGCTCGTACAGAACTGGGAAAAACATATTTTTCCTATTATGCACCGTGGGCGTGGAATAATCTACAGGAAGGGCTGAAGTTAGTTAATCTCATACCTCTGGGTGATTTTAAAAGTCTCATACAAGACATTGTAACTGAGGAATGTAAATGTTTTTGAGATGCCATGTTTCCTCCAGACTGAATAGCCGTCTCTGTGTATTGTTGTATGTACCGTTGACTGTTGTATTGTCTGTAACTATTGTGTAGGCCTACTACTGTCCTTGACCAGGTCTCTCTTGAAAAATAGATTTTAATCTCGATGAGACTTCCTGGTTAAATAAAGGTTTAAATAAAATAATAATAATAATAAATTGCCGAGTTAGGACCAACTTTTACCCTTAAAATGCTTTGTGAATACCGACCCTGGGCTGGTATTCACAAAGCATTTTATCTTACCACTAGGAGTACTCCTGAATCTCACTAAAACATTCTAGCTGAGAGTCCCCTCTTAAAACCTATTCACAAAGCTGCAAAGACAAACTCATACTAAAGAAGTCTGAGAATTTTCAAGCTAAGAGTGAGGGCGGGGTTGACGTCGTTGCTATGGATGACGTTGTGTCTCATGAACGAGCTTACTCAGAATGCCCACAGCGATTGGCTGATATAGGGGATGGGTCTCTGCCCGCGATTTCAACCTAGAAAATAAATTATATGCTACTGTAAAGGGGTATGTAGGCCTACCTGTTCCTGTTATATTCTAATAAAGATTCTAAAATACAAATGTAGGCTACGTGTCACTGATTTAACATGAAACCAAGAATACTGACTAGTCAATTCGTTATATGTCTGCATCTCGTAAACAATCAGCGGGTATCTATATAAGCAGCCTTCCAATTATCCAGACTAGAATCAC